>CAUYUJ010020974.1:0-146912 GCA_963575745.1 Prorocentrum cordatum | reverse complement strand
GATGGTACAGCTCGACCTCCCTGTTCTTTTCAGGAGGGACAACAGCACACAGACACAATTCATCGTCGAGTCCATGGAGACTATGGAGAAATATGGGCAGTGAGGAGGGAAGGCGAAAACCCAGGAAATCTGGGGAACATTTGGGGGTCCTGGGAGTTGTGTCAATTTGTTTGTGTGTCCCTGGGCCCTCTAATTGTCCTTGTGCGGGCATGCCTCCGTGCTCGCAGCGCGTCGGCCCTGCGTTGTGCTCGCCCCGTGCTATCCGACGGCGACGACGACGACGACGTCGACGACGACGACGACGACGACGACGACGGCGACGGCGACGATGGCGACGACGATGACGACGAGCACGACGACGACGGCGGCGACGACGAGGACGGTGACGACGACGACGAAGGCGACGACGACGACGGCGGGGACGGCTGCGGCGACGATGGCCACGACGACCACGACGGCGGCAACGACGACGACGACGATCACGACGACGGCCTACTCTGGGCCATGTACCGCCGACTGGGGAGCAGGGGCGCGCGACGCTTGCCGCTGCACCTCGCCGCCTGCCGCTGCCGCGCCTCCTACAGCGCTCGCTTGGCGGGCCGAGCAGGGGTTTTCCGAGGGGCGCTCGACCTTCAGCACCCTGGCCGCCGCCAGCGCATCCTGCCGCCGACCACAGACCCTTGTCGCCCTCTCCGTGCTTGTCGGTTTCTTTGCGTCCTGCTCGCGGCGTGCTCCGCGCGCGCCCTTTCAGCAGCATTTTGCTGCCGAGATCGGTTACCGGACCATCTATATGCTTGGCCAGGCGGGCGGGGGAAGACTCAAAAGCAGGGCAGGCGTGCGCCGCCTCGACGCAGCGGCGACCTTGCCGCGGGCGCTCAGGACTGAAGGTCCTCCCGGGGTCCGTCTGGGGTCCCAGGACCGGGAGGGAGCAGCCCACAGCGTGAAATCCGTGCGGAAGGTCGAGTTGATGGCCCATGGGAGCCCATGGCAGCGGAGGTCATTCAAGGTTTCACGGTCGCGCGGTGTCAGAGATTAGATCACGGCTTTTGTCGTCAAGGCTGGAACCTTCCGTAGAAGACATGATCATTCTCTAACTATCGTGTCTTCCATCTTGCCGTCTCGGTGCTGATGGTGATTGTCCGTTCGGGTCGCTCGATTCGCGCTGGCAAAGGAATGGCCGAGGTGGAAGCCATGGGTTGTGTGCAGCGAGGCGAGGCAGTGCTACTTGCAGGCTGTATGCACACGACGTGGCCAGGCTCGGCGCGAGCTGGATGCCCGGCCCCATAGTTTTCCAGCCCTCGGCCCTCGTGCGGCCCGATACCTAGCCCTCGGCATGCTTATCCAGCAAGTGGCCCCCGCATGTTCCGCACGTGCGTCCAGCTGTGCGTGCATGTGTAGTGCGGCCTCGGCCTCGGGGCCGCCGCGTCGCTGCGCGTGCTGCCGCGACGGCAGAGCCTTATACATATGACGGGGGACCGGTTCCGGGGGCGGGGGGCCGGGACCACGACCACAAATGTGGGGCCCGGCGCGCCAGGAGCCCGGCTGGAGCGCCGGGGGCTGTCCAAGATCGCCCGAAGATGGCCTCGGAACGCTCGAAAACGCGCTCCGATGGCTCCGGATGCCTTTCAAGACGACTCCCATGACGCCAAGAAGGCCCCGAAGACTCCCCAAGAGGCACCCCGAGAGAGTCCCAATAGGCAAAAATCGTCGATTTCCTATTGGTAAACTGATATTTTTGGCGTGTTCGCCTTTGGGGCTTCCGCTGCGTCCAAGACGGCCCAAGAGATCTGCTTCTTGACCGTTGCTCGCATCGTGCGGGACGTCAACGTGTGTTTTCTTTGCAAGGCAAGGTGTCTGCGTATAAGTTTGTGTGATCGTCTTGCGAACAACCCAGCTGCACACACTTCGACTCCAGTTTGCCGACCTTGGAACGCCCGTGTGGATTCTTCCCCCGGCCGCGTGCGGCGTGCGAGCCACAGTTTGCGTGTGCGTCACTGTGTGTTCTGGTTCCATTTTTTTTTCGTATTTTTTCGCTTAGGGTTGGTGGTCTCCCGCGGGTGTGAGGAATACCCTTCGTGCAGACTCCAGCGCTCAAGGCGCAGTGCTCTGTTCGTCGCGAGTCTCTGGCCAATGCCACAGCAGTCGAGCAATGATTTCCGCCTTTGCCAGAGCTCAGAGAGGCCAGCAGGCGGATCCTCAAAAATCCGAGCTGGCCCAATCAAGGCGTATCGTTGCCAGCAAGTTCCTCTGGAAGTCCCCTTACATGTACTATCTTGAGGGCGACACCAGAGCAGTCGAGCAATCACTCCTGCTACCGCCTGACTGCAGAGAGGCCACCTGACCGACCTTTCGACGCCTGGTCCACAGCGGACACTGAGTGAGATATCTCGCTTCAACAGTTTCGCTATAGGTCTCCTGACATGTGCTGGTCTGGGGACGGGGACGGCGTCTTGATAGACTCGGGCCGTCTGCAGCGCGTAAGAACATGAAGCAATACGCTAACATGTGGAGCAGGAGAAATGAGGCGGGATATCGGGAGTGAAACCATGATAATCAGGGGAATGGTAGTTGCAGGGACATGATGGTGTTGGGATGATCTGGTGGTGATGGTGGTGAGGATGGTGATGGTGATGGTTGTGATGATGGTGACGATGCTGCGGATGATGATGATGATGATGATGATGATGATGATGATGATGATGATGATGATGATGTTGATGATGATGATGATGGTGATGATGATGATGCTGATGATGATGATGATGATGCTGATGATGATGATGCTGGTGATGATGCTGATGATTATGATGATGAGGATGATGATAGTGCTGGTGGTGATGATGGTGATGGTGGTGATGGTGATGATGCTGCTGGTGATGATGATGCCGTTGACGATGATACTGCTGATGATGCTGCTGTCGCCGACGACGACGATGATGATGATGGTGGTAATGACGATGAGTATGCTGCTGATGGTGGTGATGATGGTGGTGATGATGGTGGTGATGATGATGATGATGCTGATGATGTTGTTGCTGATTATGCTGATGGTGATGAGTATGACTATGGTGATGCTGATGATGCTGATGATGCTGATGATGATGATGATGATGATGATGGTAGTGGTCATGATGATTCTGCTGATGATTATGATGATGCGGAGGAGGATGAGGATGCTGATGCGTATGATGATGATGATGATGATGATGATGATGATGATGATGATGATGATGATGATGATGATGATGATGATGATGATGGTGATGGTGATGGTGATGGTGATGGTGATGGTGCTGATGCTGATGATGCTGATGATGATGGTTGTCCTGATGCTGCTGGTGCTGCCGATGATGGTGATGATGATGACGGCGACGATCATGATACAAACAGTGAGGAGGAGGATAAGGAGCAAGAGGAGGAGAAGAAGGAGGCGGACGACGCGGAGGAGGAGGAGGAGGAGGACCAGGAGGAGGGGGAGTAGCAGGAGGAGGACGGGGGGGGGGGAAGAGGAGGGTGAGGCCCCCGCTCCTCAGGCAGCCCGCCAGCATGGGCCGCCTCCGGAATGGCGCGCCGCCGCACCATCCGCGTCCGCGCGTGCGGGCGGGTGCCTTGGCTGTCGGCCTCTCGGGCCACCAAAGACTGTCCGCAGGGCAGATGCCCTCACAGCCCACCCGACGCGAGCAAGGCACGGGCAGGTCGGGAGCAAGGCAAAGCCATGGCAATAGGCCTGGTGACGCTGCGCACGGCCAGCCCCCAGAGGCAGTTCCTGCTGGCCTCGGCAGGCCCCGAGAACAACCTAGGGCGAGCACCAAATCGGGCGCGTCCCTCCAGGGGGAACATTCAAAAATAGCCTCAAAAACAGTAGGGGGGCGACTTTGTCGAATAGTTGTTCCACCACGTTTGAGCAGTTCCTGGATGCTTCTAATTTGTCCTCCAGAATCCGCCTGTGGGGGGACATGCCCGACCTAGGGCGAGCAGCATCTTTCTGCTCTCGCTCGAGACCCGGCCCAAAACACGCGCGTCCTTCTGCGGCGCCTCGGGCAGCACCCCGCGCCCCGGGGTCGGGGTGCCGCGGCCGCCCCCGGCTGCCCTGGCCTGATGGATTGGCTCCCCGGGCTGCCCTGCGTCTGTGCGCTCTCTCAAGCCCTGCCAGATCTCTCCGGCGGCTGCTGGAAGTGCTCGGGTCGGGGCTCAGGAGACTCCTCCTCCTCCTCCTCCTCCTCCTCCTCCTCCTCCTCCTCCTCCTCCTCCTCCTCCTCCGGGGTCAATGCAAACGGGGGTCAGCCAGGGCACCAGATCCCGCAGGATCCCGCGAAGGCCCCCTCTTGGCGGACCCGGGTCAGCGAGCCGCTCGTGGCCGCGAGGCGGCCGCGCATCTTGGCTGACCCGGGTTTGCGAAGCCCTGCGTTGCAGTTCTTTTTTCAGGAGGGGAAAAAACACACAGACACAATTGCTCGTCGACTCCCAGGAAAATATGGGAAAATATGGGAAGTGGGGGGGAAGACAAAAACCCAGAAAATATGGAAAATATGGTGAATCCTGTTATTTGTATGTATTTATTTGTGTGTCCCAGGGCCCCTTCACTTTTGTCCTGCATTGCAATTTGTGGTTTCCTGCTGGCCCTGGTCTGGATTGACCCGGGTCAGCAGGCCCCCGAGCGGGCCAGGGCTCCTCTCCAGTACCTCGGAGCTGGATCGGGGCAGCGCGAGACTCGAGCTCGCCGAAACTCGGGGTTCGCCGACGCTTTTGGATGGGCCCGTGCTGACTTTTGACGGTCCAGTTCTCGCGGGATGCTCGCGGCGGGAGCTCGCGTAGAATTTCAGAGTCCCCCGAGCCCGAGTCTACTTACGTCTCCCCGACCTGCGAAGGGACTCGTCGCAGAGCGGCCGTAATTGCGGTGGAGCCCCATGCCAAGAAGCACCCTGCTTGCCTCCAGGGTGCCCCGTGTTCCTTGGTTTTCGATGGCTTTGCTGTGGAAAGCGTGACGTGCCCACACCAACAATCATAGGGAAACGAACAATGACATAAACAAAAACTCTGAGGTCCGCGCGGATTTCTCGGATCTGAGCTGGACCCCTCCCCTCTGGCGCGCTCCGCACGCTATGGGAGGGGTCCAGCGCCGATCCGAGCAATCCGCGCGGACCTCCGAGTTTTGTGTTTATGTCATTGTCTGTTCTCCAAAAAAAAGTGGACGCCCTGGGGCCTCAGGGTTGGCTTTCTCGTGAAAGGCTTCCTGTGGTCGGGCCCCTACTGTACCCTGAAGCCGGGCCTGTCCCTCTACAGGAGAAGTGTTCACAAACAGTCAGAACATAGTCTGGGGACGATTTCCCGACGATGTTTTGGCACTGTTTGATATGTTTGGATATGTGTTTTGAGTGCTCCTACTCTTCTGTCCAAAACCCCCCCTGTAAGGGGGGACAATGCCCAACCTGACCGTGCCGATGCCCCGAGGGGCCCTCCGCGGCCCACCGCTCGGCGGCTCGGGGGCCGCGTCGACCCTCGCGGGGGGGCACGGGGAAGAGAGAGAGAGAGAGGGATCGGGGGGCGGAGGGGGGCGCCGGCCGTCCACCCACGTCGCGTCTGGCCACGGCAGTCCGAGAGCGGGCCTGTCCCTCTCCAGGAGGGATACTTGGAGATAGTCAAGCACAGCCTGGGGACTAGTTGTTTTGTTACTCCAGGGCATATGTGAGCAATTGTTCGTGCATGTGTGATTTGTCGTCCAAAGCCCGCCTGTAGGGGGACATGCCGAGCCTAAGCCCAGGGTCTGTGTACAATCGGCGTCACCCCAAGATACTAATACGATGCATGCGTCGCCCCCCCCCCCCCCCCAGGCGCGACGCGCGCACCGAAAAAGCTTGTAGTATATATGCGTCCTGGCGGGCGCGTTCTGGCCACACCGCTCGGGAAGCGATGTACTACAGGATGAGTATACTGTATGTTCGGGTCGGACGCGCGCCTCCCAGGAGGACATGTAGGACCAGTATGTCTCTGCGAGCCGGAGAAAGGCCGCCCTTCTTGATTTAGCCTCGAAAGCGTCTGGGGGTCTGAGGTTACCACGCACTGGGTCTGGCCAGCAGGACGGGCTGGCAGGTTTCGGGACATGTTTTTTGTTGCGCCCCCTTCTTTTTCGGCCTCTGGGGGCCGTTTTCAGGGCCCGACCTTGAATTCTAGATCTGGTGTAAAAACTGCACCAGTTGGACCCCTGGAAGGCTCCGAGGGCCGATTTCGAGCAGATTTGGCCCCACCCTCCCTTCCGACCTCCTGGGGCCCTGACCAGATCAGACCCATTGGCCGCCTCAAGCGTCCTTTTCTAGCCCCGGCTGCGCAAGAGGTTAGGAGGAGCGTCCGAGGGAGCCCTCGAGGAATGGCCAACGGCGTTCTACCTGTTCGGCAAAGTGGTGTTCTGCTTTTTCGAAGCCGAAGTGGTGTTCTACTGTCCACCTCTTTCGAAGCTATGGTGTCGGAGAAACACAAGACTCGAGTAAGCCAGAACTCGGGTTCGCCGACGCTTTTTGACGAGCGCGTCCTGGATTTCGACGGCCCCTTTTTCGTGGGATGTTTGCAGCGGGAGCTCGCATCAAATTTCAGATTGGGCCTCGTCATGTTCACTGATGGCCCCGTCAGGCCAACCCGAGCCCCCCGGACCCGAGTCTTACGTCTCCCCGAAGGTGGTGTTCTGCTGCTTCGGCGGCGGGTTGAAATGTGTCGCCCTGTTACGGATGCGCGCCCGCGGGCGGGCTGAAATGTGTCGCCCAGGTGCGGTTGCGGTTGCGCGCCCGCGGGCGGCTTGAAATGTGTCGCCCAGTTGCGGTGGCGGTTGCGCGCCCGCGGACGGGTCGAAATGTGTCGCCCAGTTGCGGTTGCGCGCCCGCGGGTGGTTGGAAATGTGTTGTTCACGGTGCGCTCCTGACGTTCAGTCAGTCAATCAGTCAGTCAATCAGTTAGTCAGACACCGGCGGTCACGGAATTTCACCCGGCTCCGCCGGGAAATAACGAATGTGCGCGGCGCTAAGGCGAGAGCCCTTTTTGGAAAAGGAATCGCCCTCCTCAATCCGTGAAGCTCTTGCAAATGTTTAAGACGAATGTGCGCGGCGCTAAGGCGAGAGCCACACTTTGAAAACGGCCCGTCCTCCAACTGTGAAGCTGTTGCCAATGTTCAAGCTACAGAGTCATAATTGTGAGGAAGTCTCAGGCGAAGCGCCCAGACCGCCCTGAAAACGGACATCGGGGTGCGACAGGGAAAAGTTCTTTATCAGGAAAAGGAATGGAGGAGGAAGGAGGAGGAGGAGGAGGAAGAGGAGGAGGAAGAGGAGGAGGAGTCGATGAGGAGGAGGACGAGGACGAGGAGGAGGAGGAGGAGGAGTCCACGGCCGCCAGAGTCCGGGAAGCTCTTCGGCCTGACGTTCCTGTCCGTCTCGGGGCGGGCGTCAGGAGATCGCGCCGCACGGGGCGCAGGGTGCCCGCGTCGAGGCCGCGAGGTCTCAGCGGAGTCGATGAGGAGGAAGAGGAGGAGGAGGAGGAGGAGGAGGAGGAGGAGGGAGGAGGAGTCGATGAGGAGGAAGAGGAGGAGGAGGGATGGGAGCACAAGGAAGGAGGAGGAGGAGGAGGAGGAGGAGGAGGAGGAGGAGGAGGACGGAGGGACGGAGGGAGCGGAGGGAGGGAGGGAGGAGGCGGAGGGGGATCAGGGAGGAGGAGGAGGAGGAGGAGGAGGACGACGACGAGGAGGAGGAGGACGAGGAGAAGGATGAGGATGGTCATGATGATGATGATGATGATGATGATGATGAGGATGATGATGATGAGGAGGAGGAGGAGGAGGAGGAGGAGGAGGAGGAAAAGTCGATGAGGAGGACGAGGAGGAGAAGGAGAAGGGGAGGGAGGAGGAGAAGGGGAACGAGGGAGGGGGAGGGGAGGGAGGAGGAGGACGGAGGAGGACGGGGAGCAGGCCACACAGCAGCCGCGCCCACACGGCGCATTGGCAGGGAAGATTGCGACAGGTGGCAGCGTGCGAGCACATGCGAAAGTACATGGATACATTACGGAAGAATCGAAAGTGCTGCAGGCGGCCCGGTTGCCGACCATGGAAATGTTTCGTATCCTGTGGGGCGCTATGCGAAGACCTGCAGACAGTGCGGAAAAAGCAGCGGGACGGGAGGAGCAGGGAGGGGGAGGAGGGAGGAGGGGGACAGAAGCGGAGCAATCGGCCAATACTGCACCAGGACTGGACGGCCGAGCGCCAGCTCGCTTCGTCGCCGAGAAGACCCTGGAGAACTGGCCCATGTCGCGCCCACACACTTCCGAAGCTTGTGAACGCACGTACTTCGTCCACTGCAGGCGCGGCCTGCCCCGAACGCTTGCGCTGCACCACTTCCGGGGCGGAATGGAAGAGCTGCCTTCGATTGAAGACAGCGTGCGTCTCGGAAGGCGGTGCGGGCGCTCCCGCGCAAGCATATCATGTAGAAGCAAACGGCGTTGCAACAGCGTTGTAGAAAGGCTACGTATTCTCGCCTTTTGCAGCACGGCCGCGTGGCTGACTCTAGACAAACACGCTGGCAACGGTTTAAATATTTTCCTCAAGCATCGAGCTTGGATGGAATGCATCTAGCTTCGCCCTGCCAGCCTTGCACAACATGCGCGATTCGAGGCCATACAGCAGCAGTTTTGATAAGACAAGATACAAAAACTTGCAGCTTGCGCTGTTTCCTTAATTTTGCATGGCTCCATGCCGTGCGCAATTTCTCAAATGCCCCTTTAGCCTCTCCAAGGCGCCTGGTCAGCTCATTGCGTGGCCCGCCGTCTACACTCGGAAGACCACCAAGGTACACAGCACTCTTCTTGCACGGGATGGCTACGCCGTCTGGCCCAATTCTGGTATCGCCAGAACGAATCCGAAGAAGAAGAAGAAGAAGCGTCTTTCCGGCAGTGAGGTGCAGCCCAAGGGCTCTGCCGACCTTTACGATTACACTCAAATGGTGTTTCAGATACCCCGGGCCCCCTGCGATCAGAATTGTGTCGTCTGCGTGCAGCACGACTTTCGTAATCAGATATGGTTTGGTGTATTTCTCCAGCTGTTTGTCTTCCATCTGCTTGTCATTTTTGTCCAGAGAGTTGGCATTCCAATGATGAACAAGAGTAGTGAGAGCGGGCACCCCTGTGCTGTGCCTGCCGCCCTGGTTCTGCTCGATGTCGTGGAGGCCCCGCTCTTCACCGCGCACGCTCCCACTCCGGAAGTGGCCTCGATCGTGCGCAACATGGGCGGCGGCACGCGGAACGGCCGCAGTGCTCGGAGGAGGCTCTCTGGCCGAGTGCGGTCGCATGCCTTACTCCAATGCAAAACAAGGGTAGGAGAGAGCAGTCCTTGTCCTCCAAAGTGGCATTGATCAAACGCCGTGCCAGAACGAGGGCCCGTATGGTGATTCCCGCAATGCTTTCGCTGCGCCTCCTTCTGGAAATCTTCGCAAAAGGATGATGGCGAGAACCTTCCCACTGATAGAAGTGAGATTGTCCCGTAGTTGCACGGCTGGGACGTGCCGCTTTTCTTGAAAATGGGAGCAGTGGATGCCTCCCTCCAGCTTGCTGGTATATCCGTTTGTCGCCAACACGTGTTGCATGGATCTGTCAGAATATCAATTGCTTGGACGTCTCTCCACAGAGATTGCCACAATTCCGGCGGCACACCATCGTTCCTGGGAGTTCTCTGTACACGAAATTCTTTGATGACAATGTTGGTTTCTTCTCTCGAGATGTCATTCGTACCGAGGGGGAGGGGTGAGGGATCAATGGATAACCGGATCATTCTGGATTTTCCAGGCTGTCAAGCCGCCATCTCGAAAGCTAAGCTGCCCAATGGCACCCATTGGGCGCGGCAAGCTCCCGTTGCAGTGGTCAGTCGCGGCTGCTAAAAAGACTCCATATATTGTGCGCGGTGGTTCTCAAGTAGCAGGCAGCTGAGCCAGCCCATCACTAGTCCCTGGGCACGAAATGCATAGCATGACTTTGCAATGGTCTCGTTCACCAGTGTGGTATGCACATTCCCTTCTTCGGACGCCGACGGTCATCGTCTTGTCACAATTTGTTTGCTTGGGACCATTGCTGAACATTGCGTGCTTTCGTCTTCCACAGCCAACCACCCTTGCCTTAGCGCCGCGCGCATTCCTTTTTAAAAGCCTGCGCCAGCTTCAAGGATGAAGGGGCACTGTTTTCAACATGAGATCCGCGCCTGGGCGCCGCACACATTCGTCTCTAGAGCTCGCAGCAGCTACACGGACGGATGGCAATTCTTTTTCAACGTGGAGCTCGACTAGGAGCGCAAACCTTTGCAACAGTTGCACGGATGGGAGGCGCTCTTTTTTGAAAACGGTTGGGCCCCACATTTCTAGTTCGTTCAAAAGCCCCACGACGCGTGGGATAGGGGTCGGCGTATCCCCTGTCAGAAGAGGAGGAGAAGGAGGAGGAGGAGGAGAAGGAGGAAGAGAGGAGGAAGAGGAGGAGGAGATCTCGTTGGACACCTAACCTCGTTGAACCGGATGCCTGAGTGCGCGCTAGATGGATACCAGACAGCTCCTTTTCAAACCGGGGCCCTCGCCCGAACGGCAGGCCCACAGCGTGCTGGCAGTTCGAGGGGGGGGGGGCGCGTTTTTCGTAGTGCAGCGGCATGCTTGCAGGGACTTGTGAGGAGAGGACTTTGGATGGGCGGGTTGATGTATTTTGCGCTTACTCCCGTCCTCCTTGTCCTCCTCCTCCTCCTCCTCCTTCTCCAGTCGCTGTCGCTGTAGGCTTCGGTACTCGTATGAACGCAACCATCCCTCCTCCTCCTCCTCCTCCTCCTCTCTCCTCCTCCCCTCCTCCCATCCTCCTCCTCCCTCCCCCGCCCCCCCCCCCTCCCTCCCTCCCTCCTTCCCTCCCTCCCTCCTCCCCTTCCCCTTTCGGCGGGAGGACTACTCTCCCTTCTCCCTTCCTCCCTCCCTCCTCCTCCCTCCCTTCCTCCCTCCCTCCCTCCTCATTCCTCTCTCTCTCTCTTCCTCCCTCTCTCCCGCTGTCCCTTCCTCCCTCCCTCCTCCCTCCCCCGTTCGGCGGGAGGACTACTCTCTCGGCCAGCGGACGGCAGCTCCTTGCTGGAAGCCTCTGCGCGCCAGGCGCGCCCCTCGCGCGCCGCGGCGAGCCGCCAGTCGGGGAGGAGGAGGAGGAGGAGGAGGAGGAGGAGGAGGAGGAGGAGGAGGAGGCGGAGGAGGAGGAGGAGGAGGAGAGGAGGGAGGAGGAGGAGGAGGAGGAGGAGGAGGAGAGGGAAGAGGAGGAGGAGGAGGGGGAGGAGGGGGAGGAGGAGGAGGAGGAGGAGGAGGAGGAGGAGGAGGAGGAGGAGGAGGAGGAGGGAGGAGGAGGGGGAGGAGGAGGAGGAGGAGGAGGAGGAGGAGGAGGAGGAGGAGGAGGAGGAGGAGGAGGCGGAGGAGGGTGAGGAGGAGGAGGAGGAGGAGGAGGAGGAGGAGGAGGGGGAGGAGAGGAGGAGAGAGGATGAAGAGGAGGGAGGAGGAGGAGGAGGAGGAGGAAGAGGAGGAGGAGGAGGAGGAGGGGAGGAGGAAGAGGAGGGGAGGAGAGGAGGAGGAGGAGGAGGAGGAGGAGGAGGAGGAGGAGGGGAGGAGGAGAGGGGAGGAGGAGGAGGAGGAGGAGGAGGAGGAGGAGGAGGAGGAGAAGGAGGAGGAGGATTCATCAACGATGTTGGAATACGCCCTCCCTCCAAGCTCCCTCTTCGTGCCGCTGTTGGCGAACAAACAACGCCTCTCCACAGATGTCGCGCCAACGGTGCCGCCCCTGGATTACCCGTTTCAATGTTGCGTTCGCGGCCGTTCTCGGGGTGCAAGCATCGGCATCAAAAATGCCCAAATTCCACCGCCACGGCAGCCTCGTTTTCAAGGTTGAAATTTGGGGGGCACAGGGGGGTTCTGAACACATCAGCGTTGTCCATTATGCTTGGTGGGCGTTTTTTACGCCAACGGCGGTAGGCCCCATACAGGGGTTCATTGGGGGACAACCCCGCGAAAATCCTAAAGCGGGCCCACAAACATCGAGACTCCAATGCCACGGTTTCACTTGATTCTTACGTGTTAGCGATCCTGAACACCATGTCCTCCGATTCAACACCGCGAATCAAAGTAACTGTTGCGCGTGGACAATCTTGAATCGCTTCACAATCATATGTACGTTAGCCATGAGAACCGAACCAGTGGAACTCTTGCATGTTTGTAAAACGAGTGTACGCGGCGCTGAGGTGCGAGCCGCAGTTTGAAAAGGAACAGCCCTCACTTCGCGAATCTCTGGCAATTGCTCGAGACGATGCGCGTGGCGCTAAGGCGAGAGTCACATTGCGAAAGGGAGCCGCTCTCAATCCGTGAAGCTGCTTGCAACTATTTGAAATGAGTGTGCGCGGCGCAAAGGCGAGAGCCACATTTTGAAAACGGAAGGCGAGCGCCACGTTTGGGAGGCGACCCGCCCTCCATTTGTGAAGCGGTTGTTGATGATCATACATGGTGAAGAAATCTCGGGCGAAGCGCCGGGCCCGCCCTTCCGACCGGCCTCGGTATGCGACAGGGGGGAGTTATTGCTAAAGAAAAGAAATGGAGGAGGGGGTGGAGGAGGAGGAGGAGGAGCAGGAGGAGGAGGAGGAGGATCGGAGGAGGAGGAGGAGGAGGGGGACCAGAGTAAACGCAAGACTCGTCAACGATGTTGGAACAAACCCTCCCTCCAAGCTCCCTCTTCACAGGCCCCTACAAGGGTTCATTGCCACTGAGGGAAGTGCCCTGCTGGGAGGCAACCGTTTGAAGATCCTGAAGCGTGCAAGCACAATTCTCGGGGCTCCAACACAACGAATCAACCTGAATGTTGCGTATTGAAGATCCTGAATTGTGCCAGCATGCCATTCCTGGGACTTCACCACAACGAATCGACGTAAGTGTTGCGTCCTGATAATCCTGAGTCATTTCCCACCGCAATTTCTGGTACGTTGGCTGTGCGAGTCCATGCAACTCTTGCGAATGTCTGAGACAAGTGAACGCGGCGCTAAGGCGAGAGCCACACTGCGAAAAGGAACCGCTCTCAGTCCGTGAAGCTCTTTGCGTGTGTTTGAAACGAGTGTGCGCGGCGCTCAGGCGGGAACAGTACGTTGAAAACGGCCCGCCCTCAATGCGTGGAACTCGTGCACATGTTGAAGACGAACGTGCGCGGCGCTCGGGCGAGAACCACATTTTGGAAGTGGCCCGCCCTCCATTTGTGAATCGGTTGCCAATCTCCATGCTTCAGGATTGTCAATGGTGAGGAAGTCTCAGGCGAAACGCCCTGCCCGCCCTTCCGACTGGCCTCGGGGTGCGACAGGGAGAAGTTATAGAAAAAAATGTGGAGGAGGAGGAGGAGGTGGAGGAGGAGGAGGAGGAGGGAAGGGGAGAAAGGAGGAGAGGGGAGGGAAAAGGAGGAGGAGGAGGAGGAGGAGCAGGATTGGGCGGGGGGCTGCATCAGTACGGCCCTCTCGCCGTCAGTTCCCAGTTCCCTGGAGGAGGAGGGGGCATGGGGGAGGGGGAGGGAAGGGGGGAGGGAGGGATGAGATCAGAGGGGGGGAGGGGGGGGAAAAGGGAGGGAGGAGAGGAGGAGATATGAAGCAGATGCGGCATGACGATGCTGGCCGTGGTGAAAAGATGATGGTGATGGTGGTGGTGGTGGTGGTGGTTGGGGTGGTGGTCGGGTCTGGGGGGGGGTCCGGAAAAGAGGGGGCGGATGAGGAGGGGAGGATGGAGCAGAATGTGAATTGGAGGAGATGAGGGAGGGGGCCGAGAGGGAGAAATGAGGTATGAAGACGATGATTGTGATGATGATGATGATGATGTTGATGATGATGATGATGGTGGTGGTGATGATGATGATGATAGTGCTGATGATGATGGGATGGTGATGGTGATGGTGATGGTGATGGTGATGGTGATGATGATGATGATGATGATGATGATGATGATGATGATGATAGTGCTGATGATGATGATGGTGGTGATGATGATGATGGTGATGATGATGATGATGATGATGATGATGATGATGATGATGATGATGATAGTGATGCTGATGATGATGACGATGGTACTGATGCTGATGACGGTGACGGTGGTGATGATGATGATGATGATGATGATGATGATGATGATGATGATGATGATGATGATGACGGTGATGGTGATGATGATGACGGTGATCGTGATGGTGTTGGTGATGATGTTGATGGTGATGGTGATGGTGATGGTGTTGGTGATGATGATGGTAGCGATGGGAGTCATGCCATTTGATCCCAAGTCGCGGCATTCGGAGCGGACAGGCGATTGGCATTGCGATTGTGGAGCCGACAGGGCGCCTGCGCCGCAGGCATCCCGGACCAGGGAGCGCGCACGGTGTTTGCGCAGGCCTCGACTGAGACGACAGGGAGGTAGGCAGACAGATCAGAGGAGGACGAGAAGGAGGAGGTGGAGGAGGGACTCCCCGCCTGTCTGATTTCTAGTCTGGCGCGTGTTTGACCAGAAGTTCGAGGCGGACCAAGGACCAAGATGTGGCGATGTGACCGCCCCACCCCCCCCCCATCTCATCCCACCCCGCAGCGCGCAGGAGAGGAGCAATGGCGGCCACGAGGCGGCCACGGGCGGCAACGTGGCGAAACCTCGTCAGACCCGCTCAGCGCACGAGGCGGCCACGGGCGGCAACGCGGACAATGCTCGCAGGTCCCCTCCACTGCCTCAGTGGCAGAAGCAAGATCCCCGAAGTGCAAGCACTCGTCTGTGGAACAATGGCGGTCAGGTGTCCCGGTCCGTAGCCGTTTCGCTGCAAGCAATTTTGGTGGAAGCCGTCTCGGCATCTGCTTCGTTGGCTGGGCGCAAGCCCCGAAGGCTGCTTACAGTCGGGGCGCTGAAGAAGGAGCCCTTTTTGTTGCGGAGGGGCTCGGTGTTCTTTGATTGTTTTACATATTGCCTTATGTATTCCTGAGGTTTTCCACGGGGAATCGAAGTGTACCTTATGGGGCAAAAGGGCCTCGTCCCTTATTTGGGGTCCCTGAGGTCAACGCCCCGACTGTACCCTGAGCTCTTGGTTGCAGAGCATGGCTGATGCCGCTGAGGAGCGCCTCCCTCTACCATACGGGCAGCATGCGATTGTGACCGAGTACGGGGCTGACCAATTAGATGCAATTGTCGGAGGCCTGGAAATGGGCACCAACACCAACACGGGTTTGCATCCGCAGGGGGAAGATGATCCTAGATTTCGGTGCTGGTGGATATATTTCGGCCACCTTGGAAACCGAAATCGGGATCTGCTTCCCTCGGTGGAAGCACACTGCCGATATTGGTCTTGGTGTAAACCTCTAGGCCTGTGAAATTGAGCGCTGCCTGGAGATTGTGCCGCAACCGCCACCCATGCTTTCTGAGTTGAAGGATGAAGACGTCGTCATCGCAGTGGAGGCATCAGAGGTGTTTTGGACAGACACTGTCATGATGACTGGTCAATACCAACACCAGCCGCGATTGCCATTCACACCGGGCACTGCTTCTGGCCGCGTTGTTTGGGCTGGCACAGCTGCAGCGGCAAAGGGTATTCAAATCGGCATGCGGGTCATTGCCCAGAACATTGGCGCACGGAGTAGTGGTCCCTACCAAAAATGGGGCGGTTGTGCGAGCTATGCGGTTTGTCCTGCAACGTCATTGCAGGAAATACCGCCGCACTGGTCATTCGAGCAGGCCGCTTGTTTCGGCTATGGTTACGGCACTGTTCACTACTGCCTCGTGGAGGTAGCAGCCTTGCAACTAGGGCAGACCATTTTGGTTCAAGGGGCAACGGGGGGCGTCGGAATTCCCGCTGTGCAAATGGCGAAACTTCTCGGCGCTGTGGTTATTGCAGCAACGAGGTCAGCAGATAAGGTTGATTATCTGAAGAGCGTAGGTGCCGATCACGTCATTCTTGTTGCTGATGATGTTGGGACGCCGCGCCGTTTCAGCGGTGATGTGAAGAAATTGGCAGGTGGCAAGGGCGTCGACGTTGTTTACGATGGGGTCGGCGGTGATGCTATCTCAGTGGAGTCAATGCGTGCGTGCAAGTTTGGGGCAAAGTACTTGATAGTTGGCTGGGCAGCTACGCCAAACGTTGCAGCAGGCGGAGGCGGTGGACGTGGCCAAGGTGCACCGAGTCCCAATCGCATTCCCACAAATCTGATTATGATGAAAGGATTGCATGTGATCGGATGCCCCGCCGTAATCTCTTTGACAGCACAAGGGCCTGAAAAGGGCGCCGCCATCATGCAGCGCCGCCAGAAGGACATCAAAGAGTGGGTCTTCTCTGGCAGACTGCCGCCTCCAACGGTCGGCAAGGTGTTCCCGCTCAGCGCTGTGAAATCAGCTCTGCGCACTCGTGTGGCTTCAGGCAGCGTGCTGGGGTCTACTGTGGTATGCCCGCCTCGTCTTCAGGACGTGCCGGCCGCGAAGCTCTGAGAGTGAAATCAGCTCTGCGCACTCGTGTGGCTTCAGGCAGCGTGCTGGGGTCCACTGTGGTCTGCCCTCCTCGTCCTCAAGACGTGCCGGCTGCGAAGCTCTGAGAGCCGAAGGCTTGGGAAGCAGAGGCGCAGAGCGCCGAAGGCCGACGCGCGCAGAGGGAGTCGACTTCTCATCCTTTTCTTCCTCTTCCTCCTCCTCCTCCTCCTCCTCCTCCTCCTCCTCCTCCTCCTCCTCCCCCTCCTCCCCCACCTCCTCCTCCTCCTCCTCCTCCTCCTCCTCCTCCTCCTCCTCCTCCTTCAAAGGACGGTCGACTTCTCTCGGTCAGGGCTCCAGTCTGGGCTTCTTTGCGTTGTCGGGCCCTCGTCTCACCTCCTCCCCAGACCTCTGGGGTCCCGAACACAAGCGGGACGGTCGGTCTTCCCAGTCAGGGCCTTTGGCCCCAGGCTAGAGGAGTGTCGAGCAGCAAACGCCGTAGTTCCACGCATAAAAGTGCGTGCACGGAGGGAGGGTGTCGACCATACGTCTGACACGCGTGTAGTTGGCGCGTGCCTTCACATGTGAAGACGCCATGGCGCCAAGGGGGCCATCCAACATGCGGCCTGGGGATTCTTCACATTGAAATTCCGCGGGCGCGCAGGGGGGAGCTGTATCCAATATGCGTTCGGCACTTGCGTGTGCCATGAGTGTTTCACGTTTGTAGTCCCCGACGGCGGGTATCCAACATGTGGGCGGCGGATTCTTGACACGAGAAAGCACGTGCGCTGACGGGGGTCTCCAGCATGCGTCGGGCTTCATAATCATATTTCCCCACTCGCCCCCCCCGAGGTACCCTACCTGCGTCTGTCGCATTCTTCTCACGTAGCAGTTCGCACCCGAGCGGGGTATCCAATATGCGTTCGGTACGCATGCGTTTGAGACGTGTTTCACGTGTGCAGGGCCCAAGGGAAGGTATCCAACATGCGGCCAGCGGATTCCTCAGTCGCGCAATTCGATGTGTGGAGGGAGGGTATCCAGCATACTTTCATTCGATGCGCTAGGGAGGATATCCAACTTGCGTTCGGCACACTTGAATTTGACACACTACTCCAACGTGCGGCCAGCGGAACCTCACGCGCAAACGCACTTGCGCGGAGCAGGGTATTGAGTACGCGGACGGCGCGTGAATGTTTGGCACGTGTGCGCAGGTGCCCAAGTCGTCAGGGAGATATCCGGCATGCGGCCAGAGAATTGCTTGCACGTGAGATCCGCGCGCGCGCGTCCCCAGTTTGGGGATGCAGCACGCGTCTGGCACCCGTGCGTAGGGCGCGGGTCTACGCTGAGATCGGACGTGCCCTCCTACAACCCCCTGGAATAAAAAGTCTGGACCGCAGAGGTCGGGGAATAAGCCTTGTTTTTCGGCTCCCTTTAGGCCACGGGGCCCCGGTACAATGTTGCAGGGGCCGCCATGGTTAAATTTCTGGTCCATCCTCACCCCCTCTAATAGTATAATCGCCAAATGGGGTGACGACCAGAAATCCGCATTCCGCCTAATACTTCCTCCAAAAAAATTGCCGGACGCTTTTCAGGCGACCGGAAGTTCTCAGTGGCGACCAGAAATTGGCGATTTCGCTTGGGACTTCCGCGCAAATAAATGTCCGGTCCCAGTTATGTTGCTCGGAAGTTGCGATTCTGCTTGGTACTTCTTGCCAGTTATGTTTACCTTTCGGGGAGCGACGATGCAAGGGGGCCTGCAGTGCCGACCTGGACTTTTTAATCCAGGGGGTGGTACAGGGTGTTTTTGACAACAATAGACAATCAAACAATATCCCAAATGATTAAAAAGTCGTCCCCTGACTATTTTGGGATTGTTTTTGAATATTCCTCCTGTAGAGAGACGTGCCCGACTAAGTCTACGCCTGTGTGGGCCCCCCCTAGGGAGGTATCCGACACGCTGCCGGCCGATTTTCAAGAGAAGACTACGCGCGCGAGGAGAGGGTATCGGACATGCATTTGGCACACGTGTCTTTGTTTCCACACGGAACGAGCAGTGTGCAGGAGGGGGCGAGGGGGAAGAACAGGAGCGAGAAGGGATGAGGGAGCAGGAGAGGAGCAGGAGGCAGAGGGATGAAGGTCGAGGACGAGGAAGAGGGGGATGGCTACAGGAGGCTGTTGGAGGACAAAGAGGAGAGGGGAGGTGAAGACGATTGAGGAGAACGATCAGGAGGATGCGGAGGAGGAGGAGGAGGAGGAGGAGGAGGAGGAGGAGGAGGAGGACGAGAGCGAGGAGTGGGAGAAACGTATCACCACAGAAGTATTGGCACTAAGGCCATAGGACGGCATGCCATAGCACAGAGGAGCGGGACGCACCACTCCAAGACAGCCCAACATATAAAGTCGGCAATGCACGAGCATGGAAACCGTGCCAACAGAGAAGTTGACTCACATTCCCTTGATCTATCCTCCTCCCCCTCCTCCTCCACCCTCCTCCTCCTCCTCCTCCTCCTCCTCTCCCTCCTTCTCCTCAACCTCAAAACCTCAACCTCCTCCTCCTCCTCCTCCTCCTCCTCCTCCTCCTCCCTCCTCCTCTCCTCCTCCTCCCTCCGCCTCCTCCTCCTCCTTCCTCCTCCTCTCCTATTCACCCTCCTCCTATTCCTCTTCCTCTTCGTTCATACTTCTGTTCTGCTAGTCTTTATTATCCTCCTCCTCCTCCTCCTCCTCCTCCTCCTCCTCCTCCTCCTCACTCCGTAGCCATTTGGGCTCAAGAGAATCAGACGTATGCTCCCTCCCATCCCGCTGCCCCGCCCCTCCCCCCCTGTGCGACGTCCAGCCAGTCGTCGGCGGCTCGCGCCTTCGTGGGCCTGGCGGGGCCTCCCTGCGCGGACCGCTGGGGCGCGGCGGGGCGCTGCGCGGGCTACGAGCTGCGCGGGCTGTGCCACGATGGGGTCGCCGTGGCTGGGCTCGAGGCCAACGCCACCGAGGGCTGCTGCGCCTGCGGCCGCGGCGGGCTCCGGGAGGGCTGCCCCGGCGCGGCCTCCGAGGCACGGACCCTCTGGGCGGCGTGCCTGCCGCAGGGTGCGCAGCCGCTCGCCAGGCACGCCCGCCTGCCCCATGGGCGTGCTGCAGCCGCCGGCGCGCTGCGGCTCCGACGTGCCTCCGTTCGCGGCGACGGCGGCTGCTGGCGCCAGGCCCCCGGACCTCTGCTTTGACCGCCCCTGGTGGCGGCCGTGCGCCGCCCGGTGCTCCCTGGGGCTCCGCGCGCCGCCTCTGCGAGGCGCGCGGCTTCCGGCGCGGGAGGCCTTCCGCGCGGCGGAGGCGCTGCTCGCGGATAGCACCTCGGGCGCCCGGCCGGCGGCGCCGGCGGCGCCTCCGCTGCGCGCGCCGCGGCGGCGCGGGGCGCCGACGGGGCGCTGCAGGACGGCCTGGTGGAGGGGCTGCTGCCGGCGAGGCACGCGGCCGACGTTGCCATCGCCGGCATGCTCGGCCGCTGCTTCGGCGGCCCGGGGCCGGGCGCCCTGGCCACAGCCAGGGTCGTGGCGGACGGCTCCGCGCACGTGCCAAGTCGGTGTTGGGGGGGTGCTGCGCGTCCTGCTCGAGAACGTGGGCTGCGCCTCGCGTCGCTGCGACGCCGTCGAGGTCGGCGTCTTCACCGGGCAGACGTCGCGGCACCTGCTCGAGGGCCTCCCTCTGCTCCGCCTCCACTGCGTCGGCCCGTACGCCGCGGAGGACGAGCACCCCGAGGCAAACGGCGATGTACATAAAGGTTGCCAGCCTGCATGTATGCCAGCTTCGGCTCTCGGGCAACTCTGCGAAGGAACTTGTCGCAGAGTGCGGCTAGCTACATCGGTGGCCCACTTGACATGGTGTTCTTGGACGGCTCTCACTGCTCGGAGGCTGTCTGGGGGGACCTCTTGTCATGGGCGCCGTACACGCGGCGGATTGCTGGACACGACATGAACATGGCTTCGTGGGGCGTGGCGCACGCCGTGATCCGCTGGTCGGCTGGTCGCGCAGTTCACCTCTCGGCAGACGGCGTCTGGTACGTGGACGTGTGACGGCGGCGGCAGTGCTGGAGGATGAATCTGGCCGGCGGCAAAACAGTACCACCTTTTTGTTTGATATTGTAGTGAATTTGTTCGTGTGCAGCCTTGCCAGAGGCATTCGACATTCGCGCTTTTGATGTGTGAAGTTTGCCCCATGAGTTTTGGTAGATGGATCGGTTTTTAGGTGGTCTCGCTGGTGGTCAGAATCGTCGTCGCCAGAAGCTCGGCGACACCTGTGAAGCGGGCGCGCCCAGTGCGAAGCTCAGATTTGCGCAGTAGACCTCCTCCTCCTCCTCCTCCTCCTCCTCCTCCTCCTCCTCCTCCTCCTCCTCCGTTCCCTTCTCCTCCCCCTCCTCCCCCTCCTCCCCCTTCTCATTATCCTCCTCCTCCTCCTTCCCCTTATCATTTTCCTTCTTACTCCTCATCCTTATGTTTATTATCCTACACTTTGCTCTGCTCCTCCTCGTCCTCCTCTTGCTCCTCCATATCATCCTCCTCTTCTTCTCCCATCCTCCTCGTCGCCGTCCTGCTGCTCCTCCTGATAAGGGAGTCCTCCTCAAGGAGGGTGGAGTGACCGTGCGCCGATCCGCTGCCCCTCTCCCGGAGGACCTGAGCCCCTTCGGCCATGATGGTGCGGCCAGCATCCAGGAGGCCGCATCGTCCTTGTCGCCGCCGCCGCCGCCGCTACCGCCGCCGCCGCCGTCGTCATCGTCGCCGTCGTCCTTCTCTTCGTCCTCGTCCTCGTGGTCGTCCTTGTTGTCGTCTTCGTCGTCGTCCTCGTCCTGGTTCTCCTCGTCCTCGCCCTCCCCCCCGTCGATCAAGGCCGAGACGCCGAGACTGGGCCCCTCTTTTCTGGCCACCGTCGAGCTCGCGAGCGCCCGCCAGTTGGCCTCTCTCCGGCGACAGCCAGGAAGACTGTGCGTTCTGTCTTCGCCGTGCGCCCCGCGCGGCCGCGCGGGCCGACACCTGAGGAGGACCGGGAGGGAGGGAGGGGTTATTCCAGCCGTTTCGCGTAACTCCACCAGCTCCGTAGCCACTGGCTCAAGCCCCCTCTCTGGCTCAAGCACGCCCCCGGCCAGGTGCGGGCTCGCCCGACGCCGATGGAGCCCGCCGCGGCGCGTCGCCGGCGGCAGCGGGCGGCCGCCTGGGCGGCTCGCGTCGCGGTCGCCGCCCGCGCCGGCGCCGCCGGCGCTGGCGCCGCCGCGCCGCTGGCGCCGCCGGCGCTCCACGCGCTGCGGCCGTCGCGGGCGCGCGGGCGCCGCTGGCGCCCCGCGCGGGCCTCCAGTGCCGCCGGCGCCGCAGCGCCTCTTGGCCTCCGCGGCCTCCGCCGCCGCCGAGGCCGTCTCGGCGGCCGGCCGCGGCTGCCCCGCCGCTGGCGCTGCCGGCCGGCGCCGCTTGGGGCCTGCCCCGCCGCCGCGGTGGCGCGCGCAGCGGCGTTGTCGCCTGCCGCCGCCGCCGCGCCTGGCGCGGGGGCTGCCGCCGCGGGCCGCCGTGGTGGGCCACCGCGGCCAGTCTGACGGCCAGTCCGTCGGCCAGCGCCGCGGCCAGCCCAACTGCCAGCCTCACGGCCCCCCACGGCCAGCCCCACGGCCAGCTCGACGCGGCGGAGGCGGCGGCCGGCGGCGCCGTGGCCGGCGCCGCGGCCGCTGTCGCGGCTGCCGCTGCTGCTGCCGCTGCCGCTGCCGCTGCCGGTTCCTCGCCGGCGGCGGCGGCGGCGGAGGGCGCGGTGGCGGGCGCCGCCGCGGCGGAGCGCGGCCACCGCGGCCAGTCCGGCGGCCTGCCCCCAGGCCAGCCCGACTGCCAGCCCCACGGCCTGCCCAACGGCCAGCTCCACGGCACGCCTGACGGCCAGCCCGTCGGCCGGCCCCGTGGCCAGCCCGACGGCCACGGCCCGCCCCACGGCCAGCCCTACGGCCAGCCCTACTGCCAGCCCCACGGCCGGCCCCACGGCCAACCCGATTACCAGCCCCACCGCGGCCAGCCCGACGGCCAGCCCGACCGCCAGCCCCGCGGCCAGCCAGACTGCCGGCGCCCCACGGCCAGTCCGACGGCCAGCCCCACGGCCAGCCCCACGGCCAGCCTGGCTTGCGCAGCTTTCCAACAAAGCTGCCCGGCGGCATGACCGCGACGCAGACCCAGCGCACCGACGGGTGGGCTGGCGCCCCGCCCACGCAGGGCGTTTCCCCTGAGACTGACTTTTCTCCTCCTTCCCTGCCCATGATTCCTCGAGATGCGACGGTTAGTCGCCTATACGCCGGGAAGATTGCGAAATGGGTCGCCTCCACCCGGAAGAGCGCGAATATAGTCGCGAATCGCAGGAGGAGGAGCAGGAAGAAGTCAGGGAGGACCTTGCCGACCGTCCAACACAACCCACTGGCAACGCGACCCCTTGTTCCACCCAGCCGCTTCGGATTCCAACGGGCTCCGCAACGGTCAGTCGCCGCCACCCAGAAGAATGCGATGATAGTCGCGAGTCGCAGGGCGAGGGGCTTGGCTCAGACAGAGAGGACTGCGCCTACCGTCCAGCACAACCCGCTGGCAACACGACCCCTGGGAACACCCAGTGGCTTCGGATTCCAACAGACTCTGCGATGGTCGTTCATCTACACCGGGAGGATTTCGAAATGGGTCGCGAGCTACAGGAGAAGGGGCAGGAGGAAGATAGAGAGGACCCTGCCGACCGTCCAACACAACCCAGTGACAACACGACCTCGGTCTGGGAACACCCAGCCCCCTCGGATTCCAATAGCTTCTGCGACGGTCAGTCGCCTCCTCCGGGAAGAGTGCGAAGATTGTCGCGACTCGCAGTGTGAGGGGCAGGGAGAAGACAGAAAGACCCTTGCTGACCGTCCATTGCAGCCCGCTGGCAACACGACCCCTGGGAACACCCAGCCGCCTCGGATTCCAAGGGGTTCTGCGATGGTTAGTCACCTACGCCGGGAAGAGCGCGAAAGGGGTCGTGATCCGCAGGAGAAGGGGCAGGGAGAAGACAGAGAAGACCTTGCCGACCGTCCAACGCAACCCGCTGGCGACACGAACCCTGTGAACACCCAGCCGCGTCGGATTCCAACAGACTCTGCGACGGTCAGTCGCCTCCACCGGGAAGAGTGCGAAGATAGTCGCGAGTCGCAGGAGGAAGGGGAGCCCACCGCTGGGGAGGAGACCATCGAGGAGACCATCGAGCAGCCTTCTCCTGACGAGCGGGACAACGAAGCCATCCTACAGCTGGTTTCGAGGGGCCCTGTCGCCCCTATTCGACCTCCCTTCCCTGCCAGCGACTCGATACGGGCGGGCGCCTCTACAGGCAGCCACGGGGCAACCCCTGCATCCCTGCAAAGCGCGCCAGACCCCCCCCGTTCGGGTGGGGGCGTGAGTTCGACTGCCGACACGGGCCGGCAGCCCAACCGGGGGGCGTCCTTGACGCGTCGGACGGGAAGCGGGTGGACGCCCAGGCCGTTCGCCGATCGCCAGCATCCAGGACCACGGGAATCCCACACCGGAAAGCCGCTCTATAGAGCCTGGGCCCACGACTCCCAGTGGGAACCCCGCGGAGTGTCACCGAACGAGACGATCAGGTACCTTCAGGTCACTTTGGGTGCGTCGTTCACAGCCGTCTGGCACGCCTTTTGCCGCGCAGCGCGCTGCTCCCGGCACCGTGCGCGCCTTCGACCAGCGTCGGCGCGACCGGCGAACCTGCGCCGCCTTCGTGACCTCATTTCGCAGCCACAGCTGCGATGTTCGGGCCATGAGCGACTCATTGTGCCTGGGCATCGACTGTGCGCAGGTGCGTGGACAACACCTGGGACATCACGTCGGCGCGAACGGGTTCGCCAGGCACCCCCGCGAGATGGTCGGGATCTCGTGGGCGCCGACACTGGCCGCGCGCAGTAGAGAGGGAGTGCTCTGGGCACGGCTGGGAGGAGGAGCCGAGCAACCGAGAGCCCATTGACCGAGAAACGGTTCGACAGTAACACCGAGTGTGGGGCACCACCCAGTTTCGCTGAGATGCGGTTTTGACAACGCACTGGGCATGTGGATTGGCAGCCCACCGTGATTGTCCCTGTCAGCATCAACTGCTCGAGTATAATTCCCCCCCCTCCTCTCACACTGTGTGCCTGGCGTGCACTTCCTTCCCTCCCTTCCTGCATCCTAATGTTGCAGCTGTTAGCTGCCGCGCCGGGGTGCCTTCCATGCCTGGCGTGCACTTCCCCTCCTCTCATCCTGCTTCCTTGTAGCTCGTTCCGCGTGTCCCTTCACCCCTTCCTGCATCATAATGCTGCAGCGGTTAGCTGCCGCACCGGGGTGCCTACCGTGCCTGGCGTGCACATTCCCTCCTCTTCTTTTGTTTCACCGGGTTTATCCCGCGCGGCTGGGACGGCCGCCAATGCTGCTGTCTGGTGGTGTTTTGACAGCCAGAATTCCATGCATGGATCACACTGGGAATTGGCGGTCAGGTGGCCCCTGGCGCACGCTGCCGACCCCCACGGTGCTTGGACTTCGGCATGTGTGGTTCGGTGCGCCCGTCGACCGCTTTCTCCTGCAAGGACTTCGCTTTCGACATGTGCCACCGCTGTACAAACGAGAGGTATTGCCGTTTGCAGTCCTATCTGTTACGAGGTTGCCCCTCTTCACTCTTGCGCTGACACGATGCAGTTGCGTCGCCTACTGCACGGACGTCGTCCGGGTGTGCCGGTCGGTCTTGCTCGTCTGTGACGGCGCCTTGAGTGATTGACCTGTGCGTGTTTTTGGTCGCGCCGCCGCGCCATTTTGGCTGCGCTTACTTGCTCGTCGCCACCGGGATCTCCACGCCACCGGGTTGGGAGTTTCGTTCCTGGCTCTTCTTCTGAGTGGCTGCCCGCGCGCTCGATTCGCTTGCCTCTCTTTTCTTGCTGCCTAGTCGCGGCCCGACTAGTGTTTGGACGGCTTTCGACTTGCTTCGCGAGCCCGCAGACAAACAAACAAAAACTCCACCAGCCCAGCCAGAAACGAAAACCTTGCGATTTGCCTTGATCAGGGATGTTGAGGAGCATGCAGTGAGATAAAGGGGGTGGGGAAGCCGTCATACCCCGAGAGGGTGAGCATGGAAGAGGAATCGGAGGAGGAGGAGGAGGAGGAGGAGGAGGAGGATCAGGAGGAGGAGGAGGAGGAGGAGGAGGAGGAGGACGAGGAGGAGGAGGAGGAGGAGGACGGGGAGGGGGAGGGGAGGAGAGAGGAGGGAGGAGGACGAATAGGCCGATGAGGGATTGGAGGAAAAGGGGGAGGAGGAGAAAAAGCAAAAAAAACAAATGCCTTTTGCATGCCTCTCGGAGTCTCTTCGGATGACTCATGGGAGTTTTTTGGAGTCCTCCTTGGGCGTTTTGGGGGCCTCTTGGCGGTCCTGGGAGCCTCTTGCACCGTCTTGGATCCCTCGGGGGAGCTTTTTTTTTCGGTGAGTTTTCGGGAGCCTCCTTAGGGCCTCTTCGGGGCTCCTGGGCGGCTCTCGGGGCCCTACTGGGGCACTCTTGGAAACCTCGGGGGCCATCTTGGGCCATCTTGGGGGGGTTCGATTAAAGAAATGTGGGTCCTTAATACATAGCCTCGCGCCCCCCCCCGCAGGCCAAAATCGGGCCCAAACCTGAGGAACATCAGTTATTTGCATTCTCGCCGAGGCCTTCTTGGACGCCCCAGTCGGTCGCGGCACCCCGTTCCCAGGTCCAGGGGAGGGGGTCGGAGGAGGGATCAAGTTCCCAGCGGGAACGCCGCAAGCTGTTTTGCTCACTCCCACCCGAGTCTCAGCATAGGCCGGGGCCGCCATCTACAATCGTCGGGAACCAATGCAGTCACCAGCCAGGCTCGCGACGCCCACGAGGTGCGCCGCACGTGCCTGGGGCGCCACGCGCACCAGGTGCGCCACATTGAGCTTCCATCCCCCGCCATCCTTGCCAAAAGCGGAGGCACCGTGACGGCGGGTTTGCTAGCATTGTGTATTGCGTGTGCGCGCGAAATCACTTCGCAGTTGTTTTTGACAGGGATGGTCGGCTTGCATTACAGCAGGTGATAGGGCGGCCCCCTTCTGCCGTTCCTGTCAAGGAAAATGCAAAGTGATCACAGGGCGCCCGCGCATGATCTTCATTTTGGTGCAAAGTGCACTGTTGTTTTTTGCCAGAGATGGTGGGGGATTTGGCATTTCAGACAGCAGGCAATATGTCGACACCCCGCCATCCTTCTCAAAAGCGAATGCAGCATGATCGCGGGGCGCCCGCGCATGATCCAGGTTTTGGTGCAAAATGCATTTCGCATTGTTGTTTGCCAGAGAATGTGTGGGGGGGGCGTTGCACACAGCAGGCTCTATATCAACACCCCCGCCATCCTTGCCCAGCGCGAAAGCACAGGGATCGCGGGGCGCCCGCGCATGAACCATATTTTGGTGCAACATAATTTCGTATGTTGGGTGCGTTGGCGTTGGACACAGCAGGCCAACATGTCGACACCCCCACCACCCCCGTCAAAAAACTCATGCGAAGTGATCGCGGGACGCCCGCGCATTATCAAGATTTTGGCGCAAACTGCATGTTGCATAGTTTTTTGCAAGGGATGGTCGGGTGGGGGGTGGCAGTGTTCCTGGTTTCTCGCCGGTCGGGTGGGGGAGGGGGCGTCCATGTTTAATGGACAGTGATCAAATCAAGACGTTTCCTGCTCACAGGGCGCAAGCCGTTTTGCTCCATCCCACACGCCCTCCCCAACACATGCGTAACACCCGATCGTCCCTGACAAAAACCACTGCAAAGTTGTCGCAGGGTGCCCACGCATGCCCCAGGTTTGGGAGCAACGTGTATCTAATGGCAGTCGGTCCATCTCGCTACCGTGCCTGGGTTGTGATGATGGAGTCTATTGGATGTTCGTTGGGATCTCGTGGGAGGCCTCTCGGAGGCTTCTTGGAGGCCTCTTGGGTGCCTCTTGGGGGCCGTGTCGGGCCTCTTGGGGCCATTTTTGGGCCTTTGGGGGGCCTCTTGGGGGTCTCTTGGGGCCTCCTGGGCGCTTCTTGGGAAGGCGGAAGGCTCGGATTTTCGGTTCGTGTTCCCTCTTTTGAGCCTCTTTTGCGGCCGTCTTGGGGCCCTCTTGGGCCGTCTTGGGCGCCTCTCAGGCCGTCTTGAGGCGCTCTCTTGGGGCCGTCTTGGAGGCCTCTGGGGCCGTTTTGAAATGGTTTTGGGGGTCTCTTGGGCCGTCTTGGAGCGTCAGAAAGCCGAAAAGGCGAGAACACCCAACTCCTTCAAAATCCAGCGGAAAGTCAATTATGTTTGCTTCGTGAGGCCCTCTTGGGAGGCCTCTTGGAGGCCTCTTGGGTCATATTGAGGCCATCTCGGGCGTCTTGGCCCGATCCTCGGGCGTCTCGGGGCCTTCTTGGGCCGTCTTGGGGGCCGCTTGGGGCCCTCGTGGCCCGTCTCGGGGCCCTCTTGATCCAGAAATGTCGGAGGACACCACTTCCTGGAGCCCAGGGTAACCGCGAGAAGCCCGAGGAGATTTTGGCCGAAGGGCTCCGAAACCCTTGAAAGACGGTTATTCAGGAGTGAGGGCTGAGGCTTAGGGGGGTAGTGAGAGGACCTGGGGGCATGCCCATTCCGTGCCCAAGGGAATTGTGGCGGATTTGCATTGCAAGTTGTCAGGGACTGTTCGCCTGCGCGCAGCAAGCAATATGAGGCCCCCCCCGCCGTCCCTCTCCCTAACCAATGCAAAGTGGTCGCTGGGCTCCCGCGCAAGCTCCAGATTTGGAGGGAAATTGTATTTTGTTTTGTTTTCTGACAAGGGGGCTTGGCTTGCGTGCAGCAATCAATCTGCGCCCCCCCCCGCCGTTCCTGTCAAAAACACCGCAATGTGATCGCGGACGCCCGCGCAATGTGGTCGCGGACGCCCGCGCGAGCTGTTCTAGAAAGGGATGGTGGGGGGGTCGTCATGGGGACAGATTGGCTGCTGGTCGCCTGGGAGAGGAAGCGTTTACTAATAGGGACCAGTGATCAACCCTTCCCCGAAGGGGAAGAAGAGGTTGCGTCCAGAGGGCTGGTGAGATTTCCGCTGGACTGGAGTGGGGGAAGGTTTTGGGTTCGAGGTTCAGGGTTTGGCGTTTCTATCTGTTCTCGGCGTTTTTTCAGCCCCCGGGGGGTGTCTCCAGCAGCCGCGTCTCGCCGAGGTCGTTCCGGGGGTGCCCGGATCACCTCGAACGGCCGCTGGAGGCTTGAGCCATGGCCCGAAAGCCAGACCTTTCCAGGGCGCCTTCCTTATCCGATCGATCCGACTCGATCTGATCGATCCGATTCGATTTCGACCCGATCGAGCCGATTCGATGTCCATTTCGATCCGATCGATCCGGCTCGATGTCGATTTCGGCCAGGCCGATCCAGTTCGATTCCGATGTTTGTTCGTCGATCCGATGCTGCAGAGGTTCGCACCGGGGCTGCTGTCGTGAGTCCTGGCGCGGTCGACCAGAGGCGATCTCGAGTTCGTGTCGACGCGGCCCGGTCCGGCGCACGGTGCGAGTCGATCCACATGTTCCGGCCATGCTTAGAGGGGGAGGGGGGTAATTAGGGGGAGGGGGGAAGTCTTCTCAGAGAGTACCCCTGCTTCTTGGAAGGCGCTTCCTTATCTATAGATATGAGGCGGGCGCCTTCCTAAGAAGCAGCCTCCTTCTAAGAAGCCTTCCCCCCTCTCCCCCTGCCCCCCTCTGCGCTCCGCCGAATCTTCCTGGCCATGCAGTCTTTAACTGCTGTGGGGGGAGAGGGCGGGGTGAGCCTCTCCAGGTCCACATTTGCACTGCGTGCTCGCCGTGATCTGCGTGTCCGCCGGTGGCTGGCTGGGAGTAAGCTTGCGCCCCTCGACACCGAGCCTCCTACGCCTTTCACACTTGCGCTCGTGTAGTCGGCCCGTCTCACGAGGATGCACGAAAAGGATGCAAGGGCCTTGGATGGCCGTTTGGAAGCTTCTCGAGCGGGGCGCGGCCAAGGAAAGTCGCCAAGGATGGGCCGAGGAGGCAAGGATGCAAACGCACCCTTGGGAAGGTTGCCCATCCTTCCTCTGCGGGTCGACTGTGCTACTGCGTCAGAGGGGAGAGATCGCGGAGGAGTTTTCCGACGGTGCCGACGGATCTTGTTCTTCAGCTGCTGCCGCTCCTCGGGGGTGGGGCCGTGTGACAGTTTCTGCGGGTGCTCGCGATCTCTTTCGGCGGGCGCGGCCCTGCGATACCCCTGGAGCATCGATGTCGCGGAGGCGGGCTGCATTCCTCGGGGCCTCCCAGCTGGGGTCCGAGTAGATGGTCGGGGGCGGGAGACATATCCAGATCCACGGGATCGCGGGCGGGACTCCTCGGCCGCGACCCCATGGATACCGGGCGGCTTTGCGCGGATGCCCCGCTCGGAGCGCATCTCGCGTATCCATGTGATCGCGCCTCGGAATCCAGACCGCGAGGGTATGGATATGAATATATTCGTCGCCCTTGAGATGGGATCGGAGGATCGTCGGGGGTTGGAGCCACATGCGGGTCTGAGGTGTCCCAGCACTGGTTCCAGCCAGCAGGAGACGTTTTTTTCTGGTCCGGCGATAGCCCGGGTTATCGGGCTCGCCCCTCCCCCCCCCCCGATAGCCTCACTTTGTCGGTTGAGCAGATCCGGAGGGGGGCCCAGGGCGCTCTTTGGGGCATGTCCTTTAGGCATATCCTGTCTAGACACTATTGGATGTCTAGACATCAGACCCCTCGGCCGCCTCCACGTCAGGGGTCCCCACACGGTGTGGTGAGAACACCGCGTGGTGAGACACCTAGGGTTCGGGTTCACCACGCAGTTTTGGGACTCGGGTCGTCCTCCAAGGATGTCTCAGGCGACTGGGGCCTCCGAGGTCCCAAAACCTTGCGGCGAGGGACCGCGTGGTGTGGTCGTCGGAGATCCCGAGGTCTCCACGCGGCGTGTCACAACACGGTTCCGGGGCCCCGAGGATCGCGTCGCATCGCCGATGCTTCGGCGATGCAGCGCGATGCGAAGCCCAGTTTTCTCCGCGCCGACGTCGCCGGTGTATCGGCGACGCCGGCGGTACATCGGCGATGCATCGGCGATGTAGCGCGATCCCCCGACCCCATCTGCAGTCAGCCCGCATAGTTAGGATGGGCAGGTTTCCAAGGTTATCATTGCATCCTTCCCCTTCGGTCCATCCTTGGCCACTTTCGCTGGCCGCGCCCCGCTCGCAAAGTGTCGACATGGCCTTCCAAGGCCCTTGCATTCTTACCGTGCGTCCTTATTCTACAGTCGGACCGAGGCATAAGATCGAGGTCGGTTCGGGGAGGGCACTCTAATGTTCTTCGTGTTGATCGGATATGCTTGGGCATCCTGGAAAAGGGCACCCTCTGTGTTTTTTTTTATTTGGGGTGCTTTGGCCGGCGGAGGGTCTCATGCTCTTGGAGGATATCCCTCTGACCTAGGTTTGCTTGTACGGGTTGACAGTACTCCGACCCCCTCTTGTCGGCGTCACCCCAACATACTGATAGTGTGTGTGCGTCGCCCCCCCTCCTCCCCACGGGCGACGCGCGCACCGAGAAATCTTGCAGTAATTGCGTCGTGGCGGGCGCTTCCTGGCCACACCGCTCGGGAAACAGTGTACTACAAGATGGGTATATGCTCGGGTCGGACGCGCGCCTCCAAGGAGGACATAGTACTACTATGTATCTGTGCGTTCCATCTGGGAGGGCTCCAACTCCACGTCTCGCGGGTCGCTGCCGTGCAGCCCTGCCCCAGCTGCCGAGGCCGAGATGGGCCTCTTCTACGGCCGCGGCGGCCGGTCCCTCGGCAGCGGCGGCGGGCGCCGCGGGCCGGCTGGCGGCAGGGCGGGCATCTCCGTCACCGTCATCGTCGTCGCCGTCGTTGTTGTCATCGTTGTCGCTGTGGCTGTCGTCGTCGTCGCCATGTCGTCGTTGTCGTCGGCGTCGTCGGCGTCGGCTGCTGCTGCTGTGGCTGTGGCTGTTGTTGTTGCTGTTGCTGTTGTTGTTGTAGTTGAACTCTCATTTCTGGAGAATAACTATTGTTGATCCCCCCCGCCCGGTGCACATTGTATTTTGTTCGATTGAAGTACCCCTCCTAGCGCTTGCATCTTGCTTTTTCACAGGGAAAGTCTTGAAGCTCAAACTGTGTCGTTGGCCCCCAGTTTACAACAACAACGGCTCCCGCCTGATAATTCTTAACAATTTATTGAAGAATCGCACTCTCGCTTTGGATTTCCTGACAATTTGCCACCGGATCGCGGCTCCTGCCTGATACTTCCTGACAATTCATTAGAGAATCGCGTTCTCGCTTGGGACTTCCTCGCAACTTACCACCGAACCGCTTCGCTTGATATTTCCTCACAATTTATTCAGATGCCGATCCTCGACATTCAGGAATCGCGATCCCGCTACATATTGCCTGGTGGTTCAAGCAGGACTCACGCTTCAACAACCCGCTCGCTCGATCCGCCCGTCGGGGCCCGCCCGCCCGACCAGCCCGTTAATGACTGCAGTCGCCGCTCGCTGCCCTTCGCCCGCCTTTGATGCCCCTCGCTGCCCGTACTGGTTCCGCGGTCGCCTTCGCTCGCTGCCCTTCGTGGCCGCGTTGCTGCCCTCAGTGACCCCGTCGCTGCCCTTTGTGGCCCCGCATTATACGCCCTTCGTGGCCCCCGCTCGCACGCGCCCATCGTGGCCCCATACGTATGCCCTCCATAGCCCCGCTGTCGCCCTTCGTGGCCCTCCTTTGCTGCCCTCAGTGGCCCCCCTGTCGCCCTGTGTGGCCCCGTATACGAATCCCCTTCGTGGCCCCCGCTCGTTCGCGCCCGTCGTGGCCCCATACGCATACCCTTCGTGGCCCCGCTGTCGCCCTTTGTGGTGCCCTCGCTGCTCCTCGTGGCCCCGGTACTGCCCTCAACGGCCCCGTCGCTGCCCTCTGTGGCCTCGGATTTTATGCCCTTCGTGGACCACGCTGGCTTTTCTCACGATCTACTTGGGAATCGCGCTATCGCGCCAGACTTCCTCGCGATTCAAGCAGGACCCACGCTTCAGCAACCCGCCTGCTCGACCTCGTCGCCTGGGCCCGCCTTCCCGACCTGCCCGCTATGGCTGCCCACCCGATCTGCCCGTCTGGTTCTACCATTTGTTTTCTGCTCCTTGACCCCTTTCTGCTAACTTTCCTGCTCATTTCTCTCGTGCTCCATTCTTCTCCCTCCCCCTTCCACCCGTCCTCACCTCCCTTGTTTTAGGGGCTGCACTAAATACATGTGGCAGGTAAGGAAGATATAACCCCAAGAGGGTAAGATCGAAGACGACGAGGGCGGGTACCGAGGGTTTGGGGTATACGTACTGATTGGCACGTGAGAAGATAGGAGCGAACAGTCTTAAAATGATTGAACTCTCACTTCTCAAGAATAATTCTTGTTGATCCCCCCACCGGTGCATACTATTTTTTCTTAATCAAAGTGTGCCCCTCGACGCTCGCACCTTTTTTTTATCAGGGAAAGTCTTGAGGCTCAAACTGAGCCCCTGGTCCCCGGGTTACAACAACAACGGCTCCCGCGTGAGACTTCCTCACAATTTAGCCAGGACCCCCGCTCCCGCCCGAGACTTCTTCGTATGTATTCAGGAATCGCGCTCTCGCTGGGGAGTTCCTTACAATTTATTGAGGAATCGTTCTCCTGGCGCTCTGGAGTCGCGCTCTCGCTGGAGACTTGCTTGCAATTTACTGAAGAATAGCGCCCTTGCGTTACAATTTCCAGCAATTTGTCTCAAGCGCCGCGCTCCCGACACCCAGGCACCCAGGAGTCGCGCTCACGCTTAGGACTCCCTCACAGATTACCTGGGAATCGGGATCTCGCTGCCCTTCGTGGCCCTATTGCAGCTCTTCGTGGCCCCCTCGCTTTGTTTCGTGGCCCCTTTGCAGCACCTCGTGGCCTCCTCGCTGCCCTTCGTGGCCCCGTTGCAGCCCTTCGTGGCCCCCTCGTTTTGTTTCGTGGCCCCGTTGCAGCCCTTCGTGGCCCCCTCGCTGTCCTTCGTGGCCCCGTCGCAGCCCTTCGTGGCCCTGTGGCAGCCCTTCGTGGCCCCCTCGCTGCCCTTCGTGGCCCCGTTGCATCCCTTCGTGGCCCCATACATGTATGCCCTTCGTGGCCCCCGCTCGTTCGCGCCCGTGGTGGCCCCGTATGCATGCCCTTCGTGGCCCCGCTGTCGCCCTTCGTGGCCCCCTCGCTGCCCTTCGTGGCCCCGTTGCTGCCCCTCGTGGCCCCGTCCTTGCCCTCCGCGGCCCTTTATACGTATGCCTTTCGTGGCCCCCGCTCGTTCTCGCCCGTTGTGGCCCCATGTGCGTGCCCTTCGTGGCCCCGCTGTCGCCGTTTGTGGCCCACTCCCTGTCCTACGTGGCCCAGTTGCTACTCTCAGTGGCCCCATCGTTGCCTTCTGTGGCCCCGCATTATCTGCCCTTCGTGGTCCCCGTTCGTTCGCGCTCTTCGTGGTCCCATACGCATTCCTTCCGTGTCCCCGCTGTCGCCCTTCGTGGCCTTCTTCGTGTCGTTCTCTCTCTGTTTCGCTTTCGCTCGTCGTCGTCGTCGTCGTTGCCGTCGTCGTCGACGTCGTCGTCGTCGTCGACGTCGTCGTCGTGGTCGGTCCCCTGTGCGTCCCTCTTGGGGTCGGGTCGACGGTCCGCGGCCGCCCCGCCGATCAGCGCTGCCGCTAGCCAGGCCGACGGTCCGCGGCCGCTCCGCCGCTTGCCGGGGCCTGGCCTGCAGGGAAGAAAGGTATACCCCCCAAAAGGGGCTCGATCGAAGACGAAGAGGGCGGGTATCGAGGATTTGGGAAATACACGTTGAATGGCACTCGAACAAATAAGATCGAACAGCCTTTACATTATTGTTGTTGTCGCCGTCGCTTTCGACGTGGTCACTGTCGTCGTCGTCGTCGTTGTGGCTGTCATTGTCGGCATATCGTTGTCGTCGTCGCCGCCATATCGTCGTCGTCGCTGTTGCTGCTGCTGCTGATGTTTTTGCTGCTGCTGCTGCTGTTGCTGCTGTCGTTGTTGTTGTTGTTGCTATTAGTGTTGCTGTTGTTGTCGTTTTGTTGGTGTTGAGCTTTACTTCTGAACAAAAGTTATTGTTGATCCTGCCCTCCCGTTACATATGCGCTTTCCCCTCAAAGTTCCCATCCTTGGGCTCGCACACTGTTTCTATTAGGGCAAGCATTCCTCCTGAATCTGTGTTGTTGGGCCCCGAACTGCAACAACAACGGCTCCCGCCTGATAGTTCTTCGTAATGTTTTGGAGAGTCGCGCTCTCGCTTGGGACGTCCCCGCGATGTATGCAGGAATTGCGCTCTCTCGTGGAACTTCCTCGCAATTGATTCAGACGATGCGCCCTCGGCGCTCAGGAATCACGTTCTCGCTTTGGGCTCTATCGCGTTTCTTGTTGGGGAATCGTGCTGTCGCGTGAGACTTCTCGCGATTCAAGCAGGACCCACGCTTCAGCAACCCGCCTGCTCGACCTGGTCGCCCGGGCCCACCTTCCGGCCTGCCTGCTATGGGTCTGCCCACCCGATCTGCCCGTCTGGTTCTACCACTTGTTTTCTGCTCCTTGCCCCCCTTCCTGCTAATTTCTCTCGTGCTCCATTCTTCTCCCTCTCCCTTCCACCCGTCCTCTCTTCCTTTGTTTTAGGGGCTGCAGTAAATACACGTGGCAGATACGGAAGATATACCCCCGAAGGGGTACGATCGAAGTCGACGAGGGCGGGCACCGAGGGCTTGGGACATACGTATTGATTGGCACGTGAGCAGATAGGAGCAAAAAGTGTTAATTTGATTGGTACTGTTGTTGCTGCATTCTCCGTACTGAAGAATAATTATTGTTGACCCCCCTCCGGTTGCCATTGCATTTTTCAAGTGAAGTGCTTCCCCCGGGGCTCGCACTTTTTTTTTACCAGGGAAAGTCACGGGGCTCAAATTGTGCCGTTGGCCCCCGGTTTAGAGCAACAACGGTTCCTTCCGTACATGTTCTCGCAATTTTCCAAATCGTGTTCTCGCGCGGGACTTTATACGAATCACGTGGGGCTTCCTTGCAGTTTATTCAGACGATGCGCCTTCGGCGTTCAGGAATCACGCTCTCGTGTTGGGCTTTATCGCGATCTACTTTTGAATCACGCTATCGCTCGAGACTTCCTCGCGATTCATGCAGGACTCACGCTTCAGCAACCCGCCTGCTCGACCTGGTCGCCTGGGCCCGCCTTCCCGACCTGCCCGCTATGGGTCTGCCCACCCGATCTGTCCGTCTGGTTCTACCACTTGTTTTCTGCTCCTTGTCCCCCCCTGGTAATTTCTCTCGTGCTCCATTATTCTCCCTCCCCATTCCACTCGTTTTCGTTACCCTTGTTTTTGGGGCTGCGCTCAATGCATGTGGCAGGTAATGAATATACCCCCAAGGTGCTACGATCGAAGACGACGAGGGCGGGCACCGAGGTTTTGGGATATACGTAAGGACTGGCACGTGAACAGATCAGGGCGAACAGTCTGGAAATGATTGTTGTGGTTATTATTACTTTGTTTATTACTATTATTGTTGTTGCTGTTGTAAGTGTTGTTGGTGTTGGTGTTGTTGTTGTTGGGGCCATTGTTGTTGTGGTTGGTGATATTGTTGTTGGTGTTGTTGTTGGTGCTGTTGTTGTTGTCGTCGTCGTCGTCGTCGCCGCCGCTTTCGACGTTGTCGCTGTCGTCGTCGTCGTCGTTGTGGCTGTCGTTATCGCCATATCGTCGTCGTCGTCGTCGTCGTCGTCGTCGTCGTCGTCGTCGTCGTCGTCGTCGTCGTCTGAGGCCCCGACGTCACTGCGGAGGACCGCCGCCGCTGCGCTTCCCGTTGCGCCCCCCCCCCGTGCTCGCTGAGGCGCGCCCTGGCTCCCGATGCTAATGGGACAGGAGGAGGGTGCACGGGAGTGGGCGGGGGAAGGGGGGGGGAAGGGAGAAGGGAGGCATGAGGGGGGGAGGAGGGAGGAGCAGGAGGAGAAGGAGGGAGGGAGGGATGTGGGTGAGGAAAGGGAGGAGGAGGAAGAGGAGGAAGGGGAGGAGAGGGGAAGGTAGAGGAGGAGGAGGAGCAGGTGGAGGTTGACCGTGAAGACGAGAAGGACCAGCATGAGGAGGAGGGGAGGAGGGAGGGAGGGAGGGAGGGAGGGAGGGAGGAGGGACGAGCAGGGAAGGAGGAGGGAGGAAGAAGGAGAGGAGTGGAGGAGGAGGAGGAGGAGGAGGAGGAGGAGGAGGAGGAGGAGGAGGAGGGAGATGAGGGAATAAACAGGAGAGGAGGAAGAGGAGGAAGAGAAGTACTTCGGAGGAATATGAGGGTAAACGGGGAGGAGGAGGGAGGAGGGGGGGGATACCCTGGCTCTCCGAGGCCGTTGGATGAGGCGGACTAGATGGGTGATTAGGGAAAGGGGACCCGATAACGGACAAGGGGCGAATAGGGCGAATCGTCTTGATCGGCCCTCTCGGGCCCAATGTGCAGGTAAAGCAGAGAGCCCAAGCATCCGGCGTCTAGAGAGCACCCAGAGGCCGATCTTCTCGAGCGTGGGCTTCTGAAAGGCCCGCTTCTGGCCGAGGGGCGGACAAGCAATGACAATGGCGGGAAGGTGATGAGGACGATTAGGCCGAAAGTTTTGGTGCGCACACGTTGACAGTTCAGGACGTTGAAGCTCTGGATTCCTAGGGAGGGGCCACGCATGGTAACACCTTGACTTGCGGGATGCAGTTTGAGCGGCATCCAGGCGTGCCAGTTCATGTTGGAATCATTTCTCGCCGTGTGGTCTGCTAACTGTTCAGTAACGACCTTACGGGTGATCGGAGAGGATCAAATCGTTTGCACGTCTATGTGCCCAATCAATACCCTTTCTCTTACCGTTCTATTGCCCCCAGGACGAGTCTGACGTGGACAGCAGCCTGAGCCAGACCCATGAGCGCCATCATCATCTCCTGCTTCGGTTCAATCACCTCCTCGTTGCCTCTCGCATGCGCACCCGGGATCAGGATGAGGGAAATGAGGATGATGAGAAGGAGTGGGAGGACGAGGAGAAGGAGGAGGAGAAGGAATGGGGGAGGATAACGACGAGGATATGTATTGGAAACTCATTGCGTAAGATAGGTGATAGGAGTCGATTCCACCTTGCCTTCACCCCCCTGGGCCCCCTTGCTTTGAATCCAATACCCAGCTGCCTGCGGCAAATCGCCACCGTTCCAGCCCAGCATTCTGGGTGGCCACGTTTCGAGGAGGCACGGAAAGCCGTCACGTGTGGCGTTTCGTGTCTCCAGGGTTAGGAGAGCCGTGATGTTGCTGCTGCTTCTTGTTGATGTGGATAGGGGACGCTCATAATAAGGATGGTGACGATGACGACGATGCTGATCACGATGCTGATGATGACGATACTGATGATGATGCTACTGATGATGTTGACGATGATGACGATGACGTTGACGATGACGATGAAGATGACGATGACGATGGTGATGATGGTGATGATGATGACGATGATGATGATGATGGTGATAATGCTGATGATGATGACGATGCTGATGGTGATGATGATGACGATTACGATGATGAGGAGGATGATGATGCTGGTGATGATGCTGATGGTGATGATGACGATGATGAGGGTGATGCTGATGATGCTGATGGTGATGATGCTGACGATGCTGGTGATGGTGATGATGACGATGATGATGGTGGTGCTGCTGATGCTGATGCTGATGCTGATGCTGATGCTGATGCTGATAATGCTGATAATGCTGATGCTGATGATGCTGATGATGATGATGATGATGATGCTGATGCTGATGCTGATGATGATGATGATGATGATGATGATGATGATGATGATGATGATGACGATGATGATGATGATGGTGATGGTGATGGTGATGGTGATGATGATGAGGATGCGGAGGGGAAGCAGGAGGAGGAGGAGGAGGACGACGACGAGGGCGAGGACGAGGGCGAGGGCGAGGATGAGGATGAGGATGTTGGTGTGACGATACGGGTGCGGATGGATGCTTTGGTGAGGGGGGGGAACAGCAACATGAGGAGGAGGAGGAGGAGCAGGAGGAGGAGAAGGGGCGCCGCCATGCGTGTCACCGTTTGGCTTCCCTGTTTGAGGAGCTCTTATGGAACTCGTTCGGGCAGCCTTGGGGGTGTCCTGGCTTCCTGTGGGGGCGATCTTTGGGGTCCCTTGAGGCCGTCTTGGGCCGTCGCAGTGGCCCTCTTACGCCGTCCTGGGGCTCGCTTGGGCCGCCTTGGGGCCCTCGTGGCCGTACGGTGGGTATTTGAGGGCCGTCGTGGGGCCGCTTCGGGGGGTCGAACTGCCTCAGCGGCATTCCAAGTCGGTCGTGTGTCCCACGGGAGGCTTTCGTGGGCCGTCGTATGGCCTTATTGTTTGCTTCTTGGGCCAGGCCATCGTGGGACTCTCCTGGGAGCCTCTTGGGCCGTCGTGAGCCGACGGAAGCCCGAAAAGGCGAGAGCGCGAACATCATTCGCAACACTTTGAGGGCAATCAATGGTGTCGGCTTCGTCGGACCCTTCTGGAGGTCCTCTTGTGGCCCATGTGGGCCCTACTGGAGGTATCTTGGGTCGTCTCGCGACCATCATGGGCTGCCCTGGGGCCATCTTGGGCCGTCTTCGAGGCATCGTTGGCCATCCTGGTGGCCGTGGTTGCCTGCATGGACCGTCTTGGAAGATCGGGGCGCTTACTTAGTGTTGTTTGTATGAGTGGTCGTGGCCTCGGGAGCGCGGATCCTTTGTTTTCAAGGATGGGTCGTCGCCTCAGGAAGGTTGGTGGTGCATGCGGAAAAACGCGTCCCTGATGGGGGTGCCCCTGGTTAGATACAGAAGCCCTACTAGGCAGCTCTTGGCGTTCTTCCACGCCTCAAGCGTGCACAAGGCACGGTGGCAGATGATCGTCTATTGGCGCTTCTCCTCCCCTTCTGTTGCCATGCTGATTGAGTAGACAGACGATCAAATGAGTTTCGCTTCGCGTAAACCCACCAGCCTATTCATAAACGCTGCCCGTGAGAGCTGACGGGCGATGAGAGGAAGAGACGCATATACGTAGTGAACCAACGCGGGCAACCGCGGTGAATTGAGGATGCGGAGGAGCATGGGGGGAGGAGGAGGAGCAGGAGGAGGAGGAGGAGGAGGAGGATGAGGAGGAGGAAACGGAGGAGGAGGAGGGGGACGAGGAGGAGGAGGAGGAGGAAAAGTAGGAGGAGGAGGATCTGGACGACGACGGGAGGAGGAGGAGGAGGAGGAGGAGGAGGAGGAGGAGGAGGAGGAGGAATAGGAAGAGGAGGACAAGTACGAGGAGGTCGACGAGGACAAGGACGAGGAGGATGACGAAGACGAGGACGATAAGGAGGAGGAGGAGGAGGACGAGGAAGAGGACGAAGACGAAAAGGATGACGAGGAGGTGGACAGCGAGGAGGAGAGGAGAACGAGGACGAGGACGAGGAGAAGGACGAGGATACCGGCAGCCATCTGGGGGTCTTCTTGAGGCCCTCTTGAGATCCTCTTGTGCCTCTCTCGGGGCTCTCTTTTTGGGCCCTCTGGGGTTTTTGTTGGGGGGTCTTGGGGGCTTGGAGTCCTCTTGGGGCTCTTTTGCGGGATTTTGGGCCCTCCTGGGACCCTCTTGGGGCCCTCTTTGGGCCCTCCTGGGAGTCCCAGAGTGCCTCCTGGGGCCATTTTGGAGGCCATCGATCGAAGAGGAGGCGGTCCCATATCTAGGTCCCCCCTTCTGAGGCTCTCAAAATCGCCTCTTGGGGCCATCGTGGGCCACTCTTCGGGCGCTACTGACCGTTTACAAAAGTTTCGCGTAAAATGCAAGCATCAGCATGCGCGTCTGCAGATTGAGGACCATAGCACGAGCAAGCGAGAGCGAGAGCGAGAGCATGAGCAAGCGAGAGCAAGCGAGAATGAGCGGGCCATAGGAAGCGAGCCAGAGCATGAGCAAGCGAGAGCATGATCATGATCATGATCATGAGCATGAGCATGAGCATGATCAAGCGAGGGTGAGTGGGTCATAGCAGAATGAGGAACCCCCGTTAGGTGCACGGGGCCCCGTACAATGTCATTGAACACGCCAGTACAGTAGTGTAGTTCGGCGGAACCGCAGGGGCGGGTATCTTTTCAGGTCCCTTCAGGCCCCTTACTATTATTATAATCGGCAAACGGCTTTGAAACCTGAAGATGCCACCGGGGTGTATTAATCAATACATTCGGAGCACTTCGGTGCTTTCAGGTCGACCTGAAAACTTTCAGGTTGGACCTGAAAATATGTTCCGGGTTGTTTCACCCGTTATTTTGCACACGGATGATACGTTCAGGTCGACCTGCACTTATCCAGGTCCAAAGGGTACCACGCGGTGTAAACGCCTGAAGACGTTACCAGGTTGTTTTATTTCACACACGCGTGGTACTTGGGCATTTTCAGGTCGACTTGACAGTTTTCCGGTCGGACCTGAAAATCACGCGGCATTCATTGGCATTGGTTTTTACAGTGAAGCCTTGTTCTAGTCGACCTGAACATTTTGAGATTCAATCGGCGCGCTCATCGGAAACCGCCACCAGACGATGTACGTCCATGCACGGGGGGGCGTCTGCGCAGTTTCGTCCTCCCTGAAAACCTTCGGGTTGGACCGCAATACCGTGTTCCGGGGTCGTGCATCAATTGTTTTTCATTCGGACAGCTTGTTGGGGTCGACCTGGACCTCCCTTCGGCCGACGAGGAAATCAGAGGCGCGAGACACGTGAAACCGATTTCCCGCGAGTGACGATGAGCTCGAGGGCCGACTTTCTTCCTTGATACTTTTCCGCGGAGATCCCGATCCACCATGGGACGAGGGCGCAACGGCGCCGCCATCGCCGCGTCGTCATCAACATCTCTGCGCATGTTCGCGACTTCCTAATTGGCGGCATTGAGATAGGAGGCGGGAGAAACACGACACCGAGTTCACTTGGGCGACACGGAGAATGGGGGCATGCGAAACACGTAACCGCTTTACAGACGGGGGTCCAAACCACGGCCCCCCAGAAACTCCACCGTCACCGCCACGAAGGTGATTGAGCCAAATTCGTTAAAATGTTTATAGATGCGATGTTTTGGGCGCTCTTGGGGCCGTCTCGGGGGTTCCTGGGCTCCTTTTGGGACTCTTTGGCCATATTGGGGCCATCTTGAGGCTTCAAAAGAGCATCGGGAGCGAAACGGCGAGACCGCAGACATTACACATTTTCTTTAGGTGTTTGAAGGATGTTGGCCTCTTGGGGGGGGTCCTGATGGGGGCCCCCAATGCACTTGGAACCGTCTTGCGGCCCTCTTGGGGCCTCTTGGAGCCATGCTGGAAGCCAGCTTGAGCGATCTTGCGCTATCTGGAGCCATCTTTGAGGCCATCTAAGAGCATCGGAGGCCTCGTGGAGCCATATTGGGCCATCTTGGACGCTCTAACCCCTTCTGGCCCCCCCAAAACAACCTCAGGGAGGGGAGGGGGAGGGTGCCCCTCTGCGAAGGGATGAGGGTTTCGGAAGAGGGAAGACAGATGTCGTTTGGCCACCTAGGCCCGAGGGACTGGTGGGATTGCTTCGCTTTGGGTGTTCGCTCTGATTTTGTTAGCTATCTCCTCGTCTGGTATCCTTGTTCTTATTCGAACGCCTCCACTCCCAATTCTCACGCCTCAAACCCGCCTCCACCGTACATCACACCCGCTCAGATTCAGACTCAGATTCACTCACACTCAGCCTCACTCATACTCAAACTCACTCACGCTCAGACTCACTCACACTCAGGCTCATTCATCTTCCGACTCATACCTACTCCTACACATACGTTGTGCCATTCATATTCATGTTCGTTCAGAGTCTCTGCGATATAGCAGGCGTAGCATCATATTTACCATGCTCACACGTTGGCCGAATGCTCACCGCGATACAGCTGGCGTCATATTCGGGCACCCCACATGGGCGCCGCCAGGGATTATCTCCCTCCCCCGTTCGCGCCCAGGTTGTGGAGATGTCTCAGGTGGCTTGCCTGTTGAACTGTCCAGGCTCGTGTGCGTTCATAGCAGATATGTGAGGATGTCTCAGGCGAAGCACTGGTTTCAGCATCCCAAGGGGGAACCGCCAGGGGGTATCTCACTCCTCCGCTCGCGCCCAGGTTGTGGGGATGCCTCATGCGGTTTGCCTGTTGTGGTGGCCATATTCGTCTGCGTTCATAGCAGATTGTGAGGATATCTCAGGCGAAGCACTGGTTTATCACCCCAATGGGGAGCCGCCCGGGGGTATCGCATTCCTCCGTTCGCGCCCAGGTTGTGGGGATGTCTCAGGCGGTCTGTATGTTTTGCTGCCAGTCTCGTGTGCGTTCATAGCAGATTGCGAGGATATCTCAGGCAAGGCGCTGGCTTCAGCACCCCAAGGGGAGCCGCCAGGTGTATCTCATTCTTCCGTTCGCGCCCAGTTTGTGGGGATGTCTGATGCGGTTTGCCTGTTGTGGTGGCCAGACTCGTCTGCGTTCAGAGCAGATTGCGAGGATGTCTCAGGCGAAGCGCTGGTTTCAGCACCCCAAGGGGGGGTAGGCGCCAGGGGATATCTCGTTCTTTCGTTCGCCCCTAGGTTGTGGTGATGTCCTCCGCAGATCTGCGAAGTATGTCGACAGCACCCGAATCCTTCAGAGAACGTCCACCATCGTGCGAAGTCCTCCAACATCTTTGGAAGCCCTGCGAAGTCCTCCGATGTGCCTCCGGGAGGAGTACTCCCAGCTCATCAGCCAGTGGTCTGACGACAACCGCAGCCTCGTGAAGCCCGGCTGCCTGGAAGCCTGCGAGGCCGCGAAGGCGCAGTGCAAGGAAAAGGCGCGAGCGCGCTGCGACTGCCTCGCTGTCCTCCCCACCTGGCTCGCCCTACGCTCTTCCAGTGCGCACCAAGGGTCTCGCTTTGTACGTGATTTATCTGGGACCCCCAATGCAAGCGCGGTGGGCGCAGCTCTCGTGTTTTGCAGTTTAGGTCGTGGCCTCGCGACTACAACGGTCGGCCTGACCCAACGCGCTCTTGTGATGGAGGACTCCCTGCTGCTGCGGGCTGTATCTCCCTCCCCTCCCTTCCCATCCAGATTGTTCTCCGTCGCTCCCTCACCCTCGCGTTTTTCCATGTCACCCCCAAATGTGTTGGCAGGGCGGGGTGAGCATTTCGCTTGACATGTCTTCATTACTCATGACCCTGAAGTTTGGAACGTGCAAACGTTTTAAGGATGGAGGGTGGGCGATTTTCAACAAGCAGCTCCCGCCATGAAATCGCGCACATGTTGTTCAAAAGTTCGGCACCAGCTTCGAGGATGGATGACAGGTCGCTTTCAAAACGCGGCTCTTGCCACAGCGCCGCGCACATTCTCTTTCAAAGTCTGCAGCAACTTCCAGGATGGAGGGCGGGTGGTTTTCAAAATGTTGCTCTCGTCGCAGCGCCGCGCACACTCGTCTTTTAACAGTTTGCAACAGGTTCAAGGATGAAGGACAGATCGTTTTCAAAATGTGGCTCTCCCCACAGCTCTGCGCACATGTGTCCCAAGAGTTGTGGTTAGGCACGATGCAGGATCGTTGGGACGTAACCAGGAATGGTGTTCTGGCAAGATCTAGGAGTATCAGGGCGCAGGGGTAAACTGGACTCGCGCCGCTGAAATCCGTGGAATGGTCTTATGGCTCGACTGAGGAATCTCGGACGGTCGTCTTCCAATGGTGCGCCTATGGAAACGGACCTTAGAGGGAGGTTGCATTGCAACATTCGATGTGTCTTGGATTTGCATTGGTCCTCCTCCGCTTCCTCCTTCTGCTCCTGCTCCTGCTCCTGCTCCTCCTCCTCCTCCTCCTCCTCCTCCTCCTCCTCCTCTTCCTCTCGGATGAACCCGTTTGGGCACGCTCAACCTCATCCTCTTCCTCCTTCCTCGTCCTCCTCCTCCCTCCTCCTCCCTCCTCCTCCTCCTCCTCCTCCTTCTCCTCCTCCTTCTGCTCCTCCTCCTCATTATCCTCCACCTCCTTCTCCTCCTCCTCCTCCTCCTCCTCCTCTCCTTCTCTTCCTCCTCCGTCTCCCCTTGCCCTTCTCCCTCTCTCTCTCTCACAGTTTCCTCTCCATGTTCATTGTCCTTTGTCTTGCCCCTTCCCCTTGCGTTCCTGCTGCTCCTAGTCTTGCTCTGGAGGAGCGTTGATTCCTGCTTCCACGACTGAGCTTTTTCGTTATTCCTATCCCCCTCCCCTCCTCAACTTTGTGCTCCCCCTGCTTCTCCTGCTCCTCCTTCTCCCATCCCCCTATCTCCATCACCCGCCTCCTGCCCCTGCTATACCCGTCCCCATCCTCCGCCCCCTGTCTTCATCCCCCCCCTCCCTCTATCACGCTCCCTTTACCTTACCCCCTCCTCTTCCTCCTCCTGTCCCTCCTCACGCTTCCCTCCTCCTCCTCCTCCTCCTCATCATCCTTTTCCTCCTCGTCCTCCTCCTCGTGTTCCTCTTCCTCCTCTTCGCCCTCCTCCCTGATCTTTCCTCCTCCCCCTCTTTTGCCTAGTCCCCCTCTCCTTCCCTCCTTTCTGGCGCACGCCCCAGCCGGACCCCCCGAGAGGCGTGCGACGGCGTGGAGCTGCAGGACAGGCGCTGGCCTCTCCTTTTGTGATACTGGAGTCCTCCGTCCTCTCCCTCCTCCCCGTCATCCTCCCCCTCGTGCTTTCTCAAGCCGCTTGGGCTCGAGCTGGGGAGGCGGATGCCTGGGGGGTTCTGCACACATCCTTCCACACGAGTCCTTCCCTGTACCTAAGAGTGGTGCTGTACGTTCACTCGTGATACTGCCAACTGCACGAGTGTCCGCGAAAACAGGGATGACGCCGCCGACACACAGATCCAGGCCGTGGACGAGGTGCGGCAATTGCCAGAGATGTGAGTACAACGAGAAGACTCGTGCCAACGGTATGGAATGCCAGCATTGCGATTTCAAGATCAAGAAGCTGTTCAAACCTCACGGTCCTGAGCGTCACTTTCGTTTCGAGAGTGATTCACTTTGTGAGTGTAGCAGTGCCTGCAGCACGGGCTCTCGCTCTCGGGCGAAGGGACGCATGAAGGAGGAACTGGCAACCAAGCAGTTGGACGACCTGTTGGAGAAGGCCCTGCGCAAAACGCAGGATGAGGATATGAGAAAATCGCTGGAGGCCAAGCGCCGCCGCCTTGCTACGCTTCCCGCTGCGTCGGCAAAGACGGCTGCGGAGTCGGTCAAGCGAGCCAACGGAGCATGGCGGGCGGCCAGCCACAAGCACGTGCAGTCAGTGGCGCAGGTGCTCAGGCTGAGGGCCCAGCCTCAGACCGCGGAGGCCAAGGGGCAGGCCGCCGCCAAGAAGCTGGCGCTCGAGGAGCGCATGAAGAAGTACGCGGCTGCTGTCCTGGCCAGGGCAGGGGCAGAAGACTTGCCTGGCCCCAGCACGGCGAACGCCGGTGCAGGAAGCGCAAGAGGCGCGCAGCCGTTGATCAGCATCCAGATGGATTCGGAGGTGTCCGACAAGTTCGAGGAAAGGGATCGCGAGGGGAGCGACAAGCAGGCGCTGCGCCAGCTCAAGACAGAGTTGGAAACGTGGAAGCAGAGTTTCGAGTCCAAGGATGCGGAGCTCAATATCTTCCTGGACAAGGTCGCCAAAGCAGACAATGGGGTCCCGGACAGGATGAGCAAGAAGCGCAAGACAGCCGCCGCGGGACCAGGTGCCGCAGGAGTTGGAGACCGGCAAGCACGTGACGATGGAGCTGCAGGTGGCGCAGGTGCTGCGAGCTCAGCCGAGGAGACCGCCAAACCGAAGCCGTCCGAGGAGGAGCAGAAGGCGGAGGCCGAGCGCATCCCCCAGGCGAGGTCGGCGGCGGCCAAAGCCTCGGGCAAGGGCGCGACCCCTGAGAAGGCCGCGGCCAACTCGAGCGGCGCATCGTCGGCCAGTGCAAGAGGCAATGACGAATGACTACGCGCGTGGGGAAGCAGAGCGTTAGCAAGTGGTTAGCGCGAGCCCGACAGGTATCACTGCAGTTGTTCGCGAATCCCGCTCGGCCAGAAGTCCGAGTGGATCAAGACCGACGCGCAGACCGACAGCAACAGCAACGAGGGCGTCGAGCGGCTGCCTGCCCACTCGGAGTCATAGGCCAGTTCGACTTCTGTTCGAAGCGAGAGCTGCCACAGGGCCCCAGGTGGAGCGAGGCAACATGCGCGACGGTTTCGCGCCGTGCATCGTTCACATGAGAGGTTTTTCGTTGGCAGCCTTTGCTTCTATGGGCATGCAGGCGTTGGATTTCGCGATGCAAGCGTTGTCCGCTGCAGGAGTATCGGCCGCCCCTTCCGGCCCTTGCAGCTTCCATGGATCGCGGCAGCAGACTCGAAAATTGCGCCGGAAGGAATTGCGCGTTCAGGCTGGCTCGAGCGAGTCGACGGGCAGATCGCGCGCTCGAATGCTCAGTGCGTGCGCGCCTGCTGGAGGGATGACGCCCAGTCATTCGGATTATTCGATTAAGAGTCATTCTGCGCGCGCACGTCGCGTCTTGCCCGCCACTGCCGCGCCGCGGAAACCTCGCGTCAGAACCAAGGGCGATTTCGAGGTCGGGGGCCGCGCAGGCATTATCAGTTTTCCCCGAGGCTCGGCCCAGATGCAAATCAGGCTGAAGATGACGGCGGGCCGGGCCTTGGCCCCGACCCCCCCTCCTCCCCGCGCCCAACCCCCGGCCCTCGGCGACGCGGGCGCCCGCTGCGAGGACGGGGGCGAACCCGTCTGCTTAGGCGACGAGCGGGGCGGCCACTCGGAGGGCGACCCGCGGGCGGACGAGGCCGTTTTCAGGCCCGCCGCCCAGCCTTCCTTTGTCGGCAGCGAAGCCAGCCATGCAGCCCCGCAGTCAAGTAGAGCTAATTCAGTTCCGCGCGGGTCGATGGACCCCCCGACCCTAGCCGCCCGGGGGCTGTCCTCGGAGGGGCCAGCCCGGCCGTCAGATGCGCGAGAGCGGCGGCCTGCCTTTCGCGCCCCTAGCAGCGCGTGGATTGAGCGAAGGTCGAGCGTTGGATTTACTCCCGTCCCCCCCTTGCCCTCCTGCGCCCGCGATCGCGCGCGCCGCGGTCTGCCGCTCCGGCCCCGGCGCGTCGGCTGCGTCGAGCGCCCTGCGCGCCAGCTGGATTCGCGCAGGCAAGCCCCCTGCGCGCACTCACCACAAGCAGGTGTTCTTTGGAGCGTCGCGAGGAGAGGCGCACCAGTGCCAGGTGGCTTGCGTTCGTCGGGCCACGCCTTCTCGAGTCGCACCTCTTCGCGATAGAGTATGAGTTGGCCAGTCTCAGTCAGAGGCGGGCCATTGGGCAAGCCATGGGCGAATTGTGAGAGCGGGCGGAGACGGCGCTAGCACCCGGCATACTTCGCAAAAAGCTAAAGGATCCCATGTCCGAGGTGCAGGATGTCATCGTCGACGGCCAGGCCACGCTGCGCCCGCGAGACGCCCGCGACCGCGAGAGTCGGGGGCGGGGGAAGTCTTGGGCGCCATCTCCCTTGTCCAAGGATGGAGAGTATGTAGAGGTGGCCGATCATGAGAGTTTGTTTTGTGATACTCGCGAGAGGGTTCGACGCGAGTCCTGTCTACCCGTCGCGGTTGAGGATTTGCGGGGCGCCCCGATTAAGATCGGGGCGACGGCGGCTGCAGGAGTGGAACGCTTGAGTTCGCATGATCTCCTCCGCCTTCTGCGGAGGCGCTGCAGGCGATGGCGACCTTGCTCGGAGTGCGCGAGGCCCCCCCAATCGCGGCCGCATCAAGTTCCCATCGCGAAGGCATTTTTTTTGCACGGAAAGGTTCAGGAGATCTGAGAATTGGGCTGCTGCCGCGTCTGTCCAGTTCGCGGTCGCAAGCTCGCGAGCCATCTGCGAAGCGATGCGCCGCCGAGCGCGAAGTCCATTGGGGTGCTGCCATCAAGAACGCCGCCGCGATTAGAGAGGTGTTTCTTCGAACTATAGATGAGGAGTTGGCGGCGAGGCCCCAGGTCAATCGCGGCAGAAGCCTACTCGACATTGGCCAGTTCTACGGCTCCATCGGTTGACTCATGGTCGGTAGAGTTGCGATGCAGCTCGGCTTCCCCGCGGAGGTCCTAGGCCTAGAGCTGCTGCAGTGCATGGCGGCTCGGTGCCTGCGGCAGTCGGGCGCATGCTCGCAGCCTTTTGCACCGCTGCGCTCGGTGGTGCAAGGCCTCCGCGGAGGCACCAGGTTTTCCAAGTGCCGCGCGCCACAACATGCAGAAGCTGACGACGGATCGACGACCACAGCCAGTCGATCAAGAGCACCAGAGAGACGATGCGCAACAAGCTCGTGATATGCCTGGTCGACGCGCGTCGTTCAATGTAGCGTGCTAGGCTTTCTATGTCACCCAAAAGTGTTGTTGCGCGTTGCAAGGCGAGTGCAAGCACGCGTTGTTTTCCTTGTGCGCGCGGTGCCACAGGCGCCATGCTTGGGGGCGGACCTCGAAGGCGGTTCTCGGCGTGCGCGCGCATGTCGGTCCGCGCGACAGGCCAGACGCAATGCCATGCACAGGCGCGTTGTCGAAGATGTCCGCGCGACCCGACGACGCGGCCTCGCATCGAGGCTGGGGCAGCAGGGGGCGCGGGCGGCAGTGGCCTACGGGCACCAGCTGCACGTGCATTCAAAGATACGATGACACAATATAGCAGGACATTGGAACATGCACTCGGACCTCGGATGGCAGGACGCCGTTTGACCGCGCTCGTCGATCTCAGAGCTGCAGGTAGGGGCCCCGCGTGCAAGCTACCGGGAGAATGTTTGTGATTGTGGTTGTCTTGTTGGGTCCGTCAGGCGAGCATTCGGGATGGCATCGCGCGAACATGGCCTGCTCTTGCCCGTGAGCTTGTATCAACCCCACAGGCAGGTCTTGAAGGTGGAGTTTGGAATCGGCCATGTCGAAGGATACTCGAGTAGCTGGAGGGGGCCCCAGGAGGACGCAGACTCGCAGGCATCATGCCGGCGATCGCTGTTGGGGCCACATGGCCACGGACAAGTCGGCAGGAACGCTCCAAGCATGAGGTGTCGCAGGATTGCTTGCGTTATCGGGGGCATCGGGAGACTGCCTTTGATCGCGCGAGGGCCTGCGCGCGCCGGGCTCGGCATGGCGCGCATGAGTTGACGCGGGAGCTCGTCGGGGGAGCCCACGTTCAGGGGGAGGCGGGCACCTGCGTCTAGGCGAGAGGCCTCATCCCAGCAGCATGCGTTGCAGTGAAGGCTCCACAGAGCGTCGAGTCCTGGGGCACGACGGGCGAGGAGCTCGCCGACGGCTGCTTTGGGGAGGGCACGCAGGAGCACCCCATGCACGTATTTGGGGGCGCCAGCGACAGTCCCGAGACCAGGAACCTCACCCTGCGACGCTCGGGGCGCGGCCTCGCTTGCTGTCGCGACCTCTGCGAGGACATGGAGCTGTCTCTGGGAGTTTTTGTGGGGGGGAAGGGGGGGGGGGGGGGCTACCTGGGCCGCGCCAGACGGTTGCTGGGGGGAGCAGCTAGCTTTTTTTGTCCGCTGCGCGACTGCAGGGGCCGCGTGATATACGCCGCGGACAGTGGGAGTATCATCATCGGCTGGTACCACCAGCGTTATAATCAGCCAGGAGTACCAGAGAGTGACTCGCGGCGGCAGATCGTCGCGCACCTCGCCGACCATCCTGAGAAGCAGTGAGTGCACGATGCTCTTCGCCCGCTCGCACCTCGAGGACTTGCTTCGGGCGCGCTACAGGGCAAGACGCCCTAGCTGCTGGCCTCGGGCAACGACATGGCCGAGGACTTCGCCGCAAGGCCTCTCTTGTCAGAGTGAAGATTCTCCAGTGCACAAGTGGGTCCTTGGCCGTTGAGCAAGAGCAGGAGAAGGGTCGAGGTGGGAAAGCAGCCCACCGTGCCCAACCTGGGCCTCCCGCTCCGTCTGTCTGCGCCTTTTTCTCGTCCCAGCACGTGATCTGTGACACCAATGACAGTAGATGTAGGAGGTGCAAGGGCACCGCCACCGAAGCTACGCGTAAGGACTGGCTAACATCCTCGTTCTTTGAGCCCGTTAATGTGGACGGTGTTCGGTTGAAAACCTCCCGCTGGGCAGCGGGAGCATATCGCTGGGAGTTTTCCCGATCCGAACCAGACGTTGAAACATCACGCGAGACTGGGAGTCTGGTCCTGTTGAGCGTGCGGGTTCCATGCAGCTCAGGAGCTTGAAGAACCAGCAAAGCTGTGTGCTTATAGGGTTGAGGGTAGTCGCGCCGATTACCTCGCTCGGATATCCGAGGGCCTCTGGCTTAAAGTCCTCAGGAAAGCTGAGCTAGCCAAGAAGCAGAAATCCAACGTTTAGGTTTTCTTTCCCCGACATGGTCGCCACGCCCAGAAATCCAGAACTCCCCCTCGTCCATTCCCCATCACCCCGAGCGGCGACGACGATGAGCCGAGGCGGTCGCCCGCGCTGCCACCGTGTTTCTAGCAGGCGTGTGTTCCCGGCCACCCTCGCGGACAGAGGGCTGATCTGCCAGACAGCCTTGAGGCACGCAGGGATGCCGCTGGCTGTGCCACGAGCTGTCTTCCCTGCGCGAATAGAGGCTTGACTTGTGTCGTCGTTCGCGAGCGGTGCCCCCAGCCATGCCGCCGTTCGACGACGACTGCCCCCCCTCCTCCCCCTGGTATGCCTCCCTTCCGTAACAGTCTTGGCTCAATGCAAGGTTCGTGGTTCCTTGAGGGCCCAGGAGATACATGCCGCTGATCCGCGGCCAGTCAGTCTTCGTTTTCGCCAGGCCCGCCTCTGAACTTCAAGCGCAATGATCTCAGACCTGCATGTAAGGTTCCAGGCCAAAGCCATGGTCCCTCACACGCCGCGAAGTCGGCCGTCCGGTGCCCGGACAGCCTCTGGCTGAGGGAAGCGGTTTCTCCCAGGCTGGGCGTCAAGCGGCGCGAGCCCGAGCTGGGAGTCTGTTCGCGAGCCTTGGCCTGGCATCGCTCGGACGTGTGCATTTTCCCTTCGGCGAGGACCACAGAGGAGCATCCTTGACCATTTGGCGAAAAAACCACGCACGAAGCCGAAAAAAACAGGGAATGGACGTCCGAGCGATGGCCAGTTGGTGCCGTCAGGGAAGCGGCGGCGCGGGCAGGCCCGTGTCCTCGGATGCAGTTTGTCGAGTCGCCGGCGGCTGCCTGCCAGCGTCGGCGCGGGGCGCCGTGCCTGCCCGGCGATGGAGAAGCCGTGGAGCGGCAGGCCACGTGCGAGGGCTGCTGTGCCATGCTCTCGGACTGGAAGGTCTGCGTGCGTGCCGCTGCTGTTTGTCACCACCCACCAAACCACCCCAACCCAACCCGAAGGTTTCGATTTTAACTCCATGCCCTGGTCTGAGCCGGTCGACGGCGCAGCTTACGAGGCCCTTTGCTGACACGGCGAAGGGCCACAAAGGAACAGTTCAGAACTCGATGTTCAGGCAAAATCAAGACGCACACCGAAATTGACAATGTGGCGGGTGCCGAGGTTACATTGAAACTGCGGGTTCTCTTCGGCGGGAAATAATTGATTCTGGCGGAGGCTGGCGGAACCATGCCGTCCTGTTGCCACGGTTGGCTTGATCCACCTCAATCTCGTGGCGCGCGGTATCTGGGCTGGGCACTAACCACGAAGTGATCATTCGAAAACATTCAGGACGCTGTCCACACACGGGTTAATCAAAAAGCTTGTTCCTCCCCTTTTTACCCCCTCTCCTCCTCCTCGTGAGCATCATCCTCGACTGAGCCAGACAATGACTTAGACGGCTGATGAAGATTCGTGTCGGGCGGCGAGGGAGGCGTCGACGTCGTGGGGTGTCGGATTTTGTTGCACTGATCGGTGGGACGCGGTGGGCTCGCTCGTCCGAGCGTGGGCTCAGCGCGCGATGGATCTCGCCGCGGAAGCGGACTCTGGAGCGCCGAGAGGCCGCCTGAGGAAAGGCGGCCTCCCCCCAACGCGCTCGCGCGCGCCATCTCGTCTTCTGATCACTCCTTTTGTGTTGTCTGCCAGCAAGTATATGTGTGAGTGTGGTGCTATTGTTGCCCCGGTGTCACGTACCCTGGAGGCTGCCAGGCTGTCTTGCCAAGGCTTCCGCAAGGATCGGGAGATCTCCGCGGGGGGTGCAGATTGGGTGGCTGCTGGCAAGTTCGTGCGCTCATCTCCCAGTCCCCAGGTCTGGGACAAGTTTAGTTTCGCGTGTTGTGTGACTTGCGGAAGGTCCGCCGCACTTGATGGTGGACACCTGGAAAAAGCGTGCGAGCCCATCCCCCCGTAAGGGCAGAGATAGTCTCGCACGCGTCAATACAGTGGAGGCGTTTGTTAAGGAATAGTCCCTGGAGGCGCCAGACCCTGGAGGATTCCTTATCCAATGAGGGCGGCGGTGACACCCACGGCCACTTCACGATTGGAGTTCCGCGGGCTTCCAGACCCTGGATCCCTTATCCAGTGAATATTTATGCAATGCCCTCACCGTAAGGGCTTGTATCCGAGGCGGGAGGGTATGCCAGCGCAGTTGCAAGCTATGCTGGTACGCCGTGGCCTCGGCCAGCCCTCCTTTTTGTTCCCCCGCGCCTCCGGCGCTTAGCCGAGCAGTTCGGATAGTGATTCCTCCTCCTACTCCTCCTGATCCTCCTGACCCTCCTCCTTCTGCTCCTCCTCCTCCTCCCTCAATTCTCCACTCGACCCCTCCCCCTGTGCTGCTGTCCCCCCTTTCGCCTACCCCGGGAAGGTAAAACAGCGGTTCTCGAGGCGCCTTCGTCGCTTCTGCGGGATCCGATGCTGAGGTTGGCACTCGACGCGCGGGCCTCCGCTGCCGGGGCGGCGGCATGGCCCCCCCCCTTCGAGAGCCAGCCGAGAAAAGTGAGCGAGCGGGAGCGAGAGAGATAGAGGGAGAGGGAGGGAGAGGGAGAGAAAGAGAGAGAGAGAGAGAGATAAGCAACAATAAAGCAGATAGCAACAAATGGGGGGAGGCGGAGGACCTCTACGAACGATGCAGGAGCAGTCGAATGGGCAGGAGCACGACAGGAAGAGAGAGAGAGAGAGAACAAAAAAACCAAAGAGAGAGAGAGAGAGAGAATCAAAAAAAAAAAACAAAAAAAAAAAAAAAAAAAAAAAAAAAAAAAAAAAAAAAAAAAAAAAAAAAAACAAAAAAAAAAAAAAAAACTCAGAGACAGTGAGAGATCTAGAGAGAGAGAGAGAGGTGGCACGATCAGAGCTGCGAGCCCCGGGAGGGCTCCGCGAAAAGCCGCCGCGAGGAGCCACCGTTCAAGCAGTGCTCGCCCCCGGGGGCCGAGAGGCGCTGCCGCCGCCGCACCGCCCCCCATCCCGCCCCGCCTTTCCCCCCGCTCACAGAAGAGGGATCGTAGGAGAAGGAATAGGAAGAGGAGGAGGAGGAAGAGGGGGAGGAGGGAGTAGGGAGGAGGAGGATGGAGGAGCAGGAGGACGTACCTGCCACCTCCTCCGCTTCCTCCTGCTTCGTGGAGAGCCGGCGCGGTTTTGGAGGCCCACAAGCGCGCGTGGCCCGCTTTTGTCCCCGCAGCCACCGCGGAGCCTCCGCAGGCCCAGCCCGAGCTTCGACCTTGGTGGGCGTCGGGTGCTGTGGGTCAGGCCAAGGTCGGAGGTTGATATCACTGACTCAATAACAGACGCCCGATCCCAAAAACGCGGGGGCCAAGACGAAACGCAGACACCTCGAGACTTCGGGGAGGGAGATTTTTGGGACACGTCGATTAGCGAATTGGCCGTTTCGCTTCGCGAAAGGGAGGTTTGTCCACCGCCGACAGGAGGCCGTGCCAACCAAAAGTCGGGCCCAGAATGTGCCTGCGGACTTCGGGTGGTGGTGGTTCTTCGAGATGCACAGCTCAGCGGTACGGCGCTGCGCGCCCCTCCTCGTAGTCGGGCGCCTTCGTCTCTGTCTTTTGTCTCTGTCTGTCTCTCTCTCTCTCTCTCTCTCTCTCTCTCCCTGTCCCACGACTACCATATCTCATGGCAAGCATTGCCCTAACTAGGGTTGGCCGAAGGGGGTTGCCTGGGAGGGTTGGCCAGATTCTTGGGGCTTGGACGGGAGGGTTGGCCGGACCCGCTGTTCCAGGTGAAGTTCGCGCCATCGCAAAATCGATGTAATGTCTCCATTGTGCGCAATGGTGTCGAATCCCTGTCCCAATGGATGTAACACATTCCACTGGACGCAATCGTTTAGAATCTCTGTCCCGAGGTTCGTCCTCGTCTCCGTCGTGGTCATATTCCTTCGCTTCCTCCTGCTGGAATGTCTTCTTTCGTAGTCCCATCGTTGGGCATGCGCAGAGGCTGTCTTTGTAGCAGCTCCCTAGCTACAGGTACCCTCAGCTGGTGTCCCACCCGCGCCCTATCCGTGGCCCTCCCGCGGGCCCCTCGAGCGTGCTGGTTCGACACATCCACCGCTGCTGCCAAACAACTCACTCCCAGTGTGCCAACTCGGGCGCACATCGCGTTGCCAGCGTTGGTGGCAGGAAGCTCGAACCGAGCAAGCCGCCTCATTCTCGGTGCACATCGCGTTACAAGCGTTGCCAGAGGAAGCTCACTCCGAGGGTGCCGACTCGCTCTCGGCGCACATCGCGCTGCCAGCGTTGCCAGCAAGAGGTGTCTTCCGAGCGTGCCGTCTATGTCCTCGTGAGCTTCCTTTTGCGAGCGGTGTTGGCAGCCAGTTCATTCGAAGTTCGCTCCGAGGGTGCGGGCTCGCGTCCGACAGCAGGAGGAGTTCAGATGCAGTTGGCGTGAAGACCAGCCCGAGCGTGCTGGCTCGCTTTTTGGCACACTTCGAGCAGCCAGCGTTCTTGCCAGAGTTCTCCTTGCGAGCGTGCCGGAAGTGCCGCTGCGAATGCACTGAATTTCTCCTCCTTCGCGTCGTGCTCCTCCTGCCGCTGTTCTCGTTCCTCCTTCTCTTTGTCTTCTCGCGTGTTGGCCCACGGGGCAGCTGCGCCGAAAGGTCGCAGCTGCGCCAAAGCAGAAAATCCAGGGGGCTTGGCCGCGGGATGATTTCGGGGTTGGTTGAGGGTTGGTTAGGGATTGGGTGGGCTCAACTTCCACTCCTCACCCCTTCCTCCACCCCGTCCCTCCCTTGTCTTTTTGGGGGAGGACGAGGCGGGCGGAGGAGGAGGAATAGGAGGGAAACAATGTACGAGAGAATGAGGATGAGTGGACGAGAGGAGGGCGAGGAGGAGGAGGGAGGAGGAGGGGGGAGGGTGAAGGTGGAGGGGACGGAGGGGAGGGGAGGATTGGGATGTGGAGGAGGCAGAGAGGAACGAGGAGGAGGAGGAGGAGCAGGAGGAGGAGGAGGAAGACGAGGAGGGGGATAGAGAAAGAGAAGGCAAAAAAAAGGAGGAGGAGGAGGAGGAGGAGGAGGAGGAGGAGGAATCACCAATGCGTATAGGGCCAACCTGGGCCCCCCCCTCTCATACAGGCGAGGGGGCCTTTGCAGAGGCGCCCGCGCCTCACCGGCCTTCCCCCCTTCCCTCTGGCTTTCTCCTCTCCTCCGATGTCTCCTGCTCCTCCACCTCTTCTCGCCCTCGCCCCAGGGGCATCTCTTCCCGAGGGTTGGGGCTTGCGCCCCCCCTTGCCCTCGGGACACTGCGCCCTGTCATCCGAGTCCGAACCCCCTATGGGCATCTCTTGTCTGAGCTCCGCCCCGCGCTGGCGTGCCCACTCTCGGGGGGAGCGGCTTCCTGGACGTCCCCGGCGAGGCTGCCCCCCACCGTGTGCGCAGGAGGCGGCGGCTCCTCGCGCCGCGCGCGCTAGGCAGGCGGCGGTGCCCCCTTTTGAAAAGGAAGCTTGGCTCAAGTCGGGCGTGTCCCTCCACAGGAGGAATACTCGAGAACAGTGGGGACGTTTTTTTGTTGAGTTTGTTCAACCATTCTGGAGCATGTCTTGACGATCTTGTATTTTGTTCGGCCAGAATCCCCCTGTTGGAGGACAGGCCCGACCTGAAGCTTGGAGTCCCGAGCTCGTCACCGCTTCGAGGTTCGGGGCTCAAGAGACGGTGGTCGGTGCGAGCGGGGGTCAGTCAGAGCATCGGATTGTGCAGGATCCTGCAGAGCCAGGGGCGCTCCGACCAGGGTTTGGGTGCAGGCTCCGGCAGGACCCTGCAGGATCCTGTAAGCCTCAGGTCGGGCATGTCCTCCTGCAGGGGGATTTTGGACGAAAAATAATCAAAACATATTCAAAAGAAGGTAGCAAAAATATTCGAAAAATCGTCCCCATCTTATTTTTTGACAATTCTTGAATCCTCCTGTAGAGGGACACGCCCGACTTATTGTGAGGCCTGACTGACCCGGGTTTTCGTTGACCCGGGTCAGAAGATTCCCGAGAGATGATGCGCGGGTGTTGTCTCGGCCACGTATGTCTAGACTTCCTAGATGGGGCCGGAGTAGATGGGGTCGGAGGATCGCGCCGCATCGGCGATGCATCGGCGATGCGGCTCGATGTGGAGCCCGATTTGTTTCACATCGACGTCGCCGATGCATCGCCCACGTCGACGATGCATCGCCAGTGCATTGCCGATGCATCGCCGATGTATCGGCGATGCGGCGCGATCCCCCGACCCCATCTACTCCTACCCCATCTAGGAGGCCTCTAGCATTCTCGTTGGTTGTGAGGCCGCCTTTTGGGGGGCCTAGAGTCGGGAGCGCGTCACCACTCATGGCAGGCACGCGGGTGTCATCTCAGCCACGTCACGCATCTCGTTCTGACCGGGAGTCGGGAGTTCGTCACCACTCAGAGCAGACGCGCGCGCGTGTGTGTGTGTGTGTTTTCTATGTTTGCGTCGTTCATCCTGATGTTTCTCGACAGCTGAGCAGCATGAGAAAACGCCTTCCAGTCTTGGCTCGGAGTTGGGATGTTGCCACGTCTTTGTGGCTAAAACGGCATCACACAGTACTCCCCGCAGTCCCCTTCTCTACTCTTGATTACTCCAGGCTATTACAGTTTTGCTGTGTTCCGCGGTGGAGCGTGTCCACCTATTGCATGAACTCCAAGCTAATTTCTTGGTTGTGTCTGTTTTTGATCCTTTCCAAGCGCGCCAGGACCTTGGTAGAGCCACCGTCTTGAGTGATATGAGTGTCTCTACACAAGCCATAAGTTGCCGCCGCATGTTTTCAAACGCCTTCTTCTCCTCCCGCCTCCGCCCCCTTGCAACCCGCGTGTTTGGCCATTGCTGTTCAGCGATTCGCGCGTCAGTGCAGTCCGTGACGGGCTGTGGGTTTTTCCGTCGACGGTCGTCTATGTTCGCTTGCCTTAGCCAGGACTTGCGTCGCCACCAGGCTGGTGCCACCTCGCCATCTCGCGTTCCTCAGTGCTCGGTGGGCCGGCCCGCTGCTGTCGGGTCGGCTCGAAGCTTCGCGAGCGTGTCGGCTCCGTTCCAGCGCACTTCGCGCTGCCAGCGCTGCTGCCAGGACGCGCGCTTCAGGCGTGCCGGCCCGCGGGCCATCGCACGGCGCACTGCCAGCGCTGTCCGCGGGAAGCTCTGTCCGAGCGTGCCGGCTGGCTCACGGCGCACGTCGCACGGCGGGCAGTGTGGCCAAGGATCTGGCCTGGAAGCGCGCTCCAAGCGTGCCCGCTCGCACTCGATGGCCAACGCGCTGCCGGCGTCAATGCTGGGAATCTCGTTTTCCAGTGTGCCCGCTCGTGCCAGCTCGCATTGCGTTGCCGAGAAGGGTCGGAAGGGGTTTGGCCGGGGAGCTGTCTGGGGTAATTCTTCGATCGGTAGTTCTTTCCATAACGCAAAGTGCCACAACGAGCTCCGCACCAGAGGCGCGCCGCGAGAGCAACAAATGCCAGCCACCAGGCACGGCAAGCCTCCAGTTTTCCAGGGCGGCTACGCTGCTCCGCTCGTCAGCCCAGAGCACGGGGCCACCAGCCGAACGGCGAACGACTCGGAACGCTCTCCAGACAGTTCAGATCCATCGAGGAAGGTTCTGCTTTCCACCGTGTGCACGTGGAGGACCACGGTGCCAACCACTCAGCCATCTGGGCAAACGTCAAGTGCACCTGGGTGGCAGCCACCGTGCTCGCTGCGAGGGCCCGACCTTCCAGCCTCACTGAGTTCCATCACGCTTGGAACCGTGAAATCCCGATTGGGCTGCAGCTGGGTGGCCGTACTGCTGCAGCTGCTCAGCTTGTAGGCGCCTCCCGCTCACCAACAAGGTTCACCGCGTTAAGGCTCGGAAAAGCCGCGTGCGAGCAATGTTTTGGGGCAGAGCCAACAGCCAGGGGGTCAAAACTGATGATGGCACCAGCACTGTCTACCGCCGCGCGCCCCACAACGGCTCCCACCACGCGCCACGACGCACACAGACGGAGGACAGGAGCGCTGCGAGGACTCGCCCGTGCAGGACACTGACGCCACCACCGCGCCCAGCGACTCCGCTGACGTCAGCGGCAGTATCGACCACACAGCTCCGGGCCAAGCAGAACCGAACCAACTCCTAGCGAACACCAGCGCCATGATCAGGCTCATGATTCGCACACGGGAACCCATCTTGGGCAGCTGCCGCGTCATGGGGCGCCGATACGACGAGGTCGCACCCACGTGGGTGGATTTCAAAGCCGAACACCACCAGGAACTCGCAGAGCCGGCACCGGCCGAGCCTCTCACTTTCACAGATAACGACCTTGTACATGATCAGGACGAGACTCAGCCACGCGCAGAGGGAGGTGGGGGGAGGGGGGCGGGTTTCTTAGAAGCACACCTGCGTCTTAGAAGGCGCGGGCCTTATCTGTAGATACAGGGCCGCCGCCTTCTAAGAAGCAGCCTCCTTCTAAGAAGCCATCCCCACTCCCTTCACCCCCTTGTGCGCGCCGCCAACAATCCTCGCTTGCGGAAAGGGAAGGGCGAACTCCCCTCGGACTAAAGGCGGCTGTCCGCGATGTCCATCTGGCCGTGCGCCTGGGAATCGCCAGCTTGCCGCAGCCTGGCGCCCTGGAGAGTTCATTTGGCCCGCCCTGCTAGTTTTGGGGCCGTCCCACACGCTACCATCAGCGATGTCAGCACCACGCTTGCCCTTCAGGTTGAGTGCGCGCAGCACCCTCCAAGCCCGCTGGCGGGCGCAGCGCTGGATGTAATGAAATGCTTCGATTACCCCGTCGCAGACGTCTGTCTCAACCTGGCCCCCCGCGCCGGCCGCCTGCGCGACGTCGCGCAGGTGAGGCGCCATTTCTACGATGCCCGCAGACGACGCGCCCGCAAGGGAGGCGCTCGCCCCCCCCCCCCCCCTGCGGCGAGCCGACGGTCATCCCCACGGCGGCCCCTTCTCAGTCTACGACATCGAGCTCCTCGCGTGCGTCTGGGCCCAGCGGCGGCGCAGGTGCATGCCGCGGCTGGTCTGCGCCGCGTTCGTTGATGGCGGCAAGTTCACGGCCCCCGCGCACGCGAGTTGCGGGCTTCTCTCGACCAGACTGCGTTGTTCGACAAGTTGCGCGCGCAGGAACCCACCTGGGCATTGTCGTCAGTTGGGCTTCTGGGAAGGAACTCGACCGCCAGGTTGTGGCCCTCCATCTGAACGAGCACACACTCAAAGCGCATCATCGGGTGAGATTGGCGGGGGAGGGGGCGCGTCGACGTTGGCCTCGAGGTCGACGGCCCTGGCGCCAACCTCGAGGCCGCGGCCAGCGCCGGAGTCAAGAACGCCATTCACGCCCCCGGAGACCAGGACACAGACAAACCAGGACACGGGAAGCCAAGGAAGCGCCACCCTTCCCTGCAAAGTCACAGTTCTCAGAGCCCGTGCACTTTTGCCTGCTGCACTGCAGCATGGTCGGGGGGGCAGCAGGGCCCAGGCGCGCGAGCCTCGGGGCGACGACCGCCGGGCCACCAGGGCCGCCCAACCCGCGGGCCGCAGGCGAGCCCTCGCGCAGACCCTCGCGGCGACGAGCAGCCAGCAGCAAAGAGCTCTGGAGACCGCTCTCACCGCCTGTAGACGATCGCGCCATCATCGGGCCAGAGAGCTGGCGCACCCCGTCCAGCAATTGCAGGAACAATCAGCAGCGCTGACCAACAGGCTCCACCGAGCGCAACAGGCCTGGAGCGGCCTGCACCAGGCCTTCCGGCCTGCAGTCGCGATGGGCGCAGCCCCACTTGTCAGCCTCCAGGCCGTCTTCGACGCTCAACGGGCGGCACGCCAGTGCTGGCCCCCGTCTCCCGCGTCCCACGGACCACGAGCACAGATGGCACCTGCACCGTCCATCGCTCTCACTGGGCCGCTGCGGGGGATGCCCCAAGTCGGCGCCTTTCAAGTCCCATGATCGCCGAGGTGCGCATGCCAAAGCGCGCTAAAAGCCGTCGCCCCCTTGGTCGTCACGGGGGCGCATGCGGGACCCCATAGCGGTTTGATCATCGCCGCCCGCCCTTTTTTCCAGATGGTGTCTTTGTGGCCGCGCCAGGGGTGGAGGTAAACCCACCGCCCTTATTACATATGCGGCGCTTGCCGCTATTCGAGGACGGCATTCCTGGCACTCACAGCCTGGGGGCCAGGGCTGACGCGCAGCCCGAAGTGTCGCGATATGTTGTTTTGTTGTTGTTGTTGTTGTTTCTGTCTCTCTCTCTCTCTCTCTCTCTCTCCATGTCTTTATTTCTACATTTGTTTGTTTTGTTATCTCTATATATATGGAGTCATAAATGTAATATCGTTCCGAAGCCATTCATGTGTATACAACTGCGCGCTGGCTCAACAAACTATGCACGCATGTATGTATGTAAATGAGAAGGTGCACGATTCAGTAAGTCTATGTATGCATACATACATGTATGTATATATGCATGTATGTATGTATGTATGTAGGTAGGTAGGTAGATAGGTATGTAATTGTGTAGGTATGTATGCATGTATGTGTGTATGTGTGTATGTATATATGCATGTATGTATGCGTGTATGGGTGTGTGTATGAATGTATGTATGTATGTTTGTCGGTATGTCTGTCTGTCTGTATGTATGTAGGTAGGTAAGTAGGTAGGTAGGTAGGTAGGTATGCGTGTGTGTGCATGCATGCATGCATGCATGCATGCATGCATATATGTATGTATGTATGTATGTATGTATGTATGTAGGTAGGTAGGTAGGTAGGTAGGTAGGTAGGTAGGTAGGTAGGTAGGTAGGTAGGTAGGTAGGTATGTAGGTATGTAGGTGTGTAGGTGTGTAGGTATGTATATATGTACGCATGTATGTATGCATGTATGTGTGTATGCATTGATGTATGGATGTATGTATGGATGGATGGCCGTACGCTTGTATGTTTGTATGTGTGTATGCAGGTACGTATGTATGTATGTAGGTAGGTAGGTAGGTAGGTAGGTAGGTAGGTAGATAGGTAGGTATATGTGCAGGTCTGCATGTATGCATGTATGCATGCATGCATGTATGCATACATGCATGCATGCACATGTGTGTTGGGGTCGTTGTGTGCACATAAGTATACTTGTGCATACATGTATAGCATTATCAGTCCCCTCTATGGGCCTTCATCTGTGCCATCAGCGGAACCATTAGGATGTCAGAGCTGCGAGCCTTGGGACATCTTGGAGGATTCGGAGTACTTCGATGGCTTTTCCGGAATTCTGCTGATTTGAAAGGATCCATGGCCCAACGATGGTTTTGGGATGTGTCGGTTTGCTGTCTAGCAGTCAAGCGCTTTTGGGCAATCCGATGGCGTCCAGTTGCCTCGGAGGGTGTTCCACAAGTTGTTCCCGGTTGCGAGGCTTTGGGATTGCTAACGGGTTGTTGTTGAGGGCTCTGGATGTGTCCAATATGGTTTGCGCTTCGCTTACATGGTTTCAGATTCGAGGTTTCCCGATATTTGCTTGAATGCTCCGTGTGATTCCCGATCGATTTCCCAAAGTTCATGGTTGGTTGAAGATGCGTGGCAGCCTCTATTCGTTCTCGACGAGTTGCCGTTTGGTGCCCTTGCGGGGACTCCACCCCCCAGGGAGGAGGCAGAAAGGGATGAGGAAGAACAGTACGACGCTCCAGGGCTGGACCTGCCGCTGCTTTGCTGGACTTCGGTCGTGTTTTGTTTTTCGTGTGGGGAGGGAGGCACAGGAAAACAAGGTAGAGCGAAACGAAACACAAGACGGACACAAAACGAACAACAACGTTTAGGTCCAGCCCTGTGACTGAATGGTCGACAGTCGCAGCCCCAGCCCAAACAACGTCACCATACGACGTCGCAGCGTCGCCGCCGTGAGCCGACGATGACGGGCAGCGGCGGCTGCGACGGCGACGACGTCGGCGGTCGCCACGACTGCGGCGTCGGCGGCCGCAACGACGCAGACGACGAGCTCAGCTGCCCGTAGCTGGGCGGTGCGAGAGGCCTCGCATGCTGTACGCGAAGGGCTGCAGCGGCTCCACGTGGGTGCAGAAGGCGGGGAGCGCTTGTCAGCAACCCTCCCCGCAGCCTCCGCCGACGAAAAGTCGTGTTCACCGCCACCTGACTGGGCAGGGCCGTCTTGGGCCGTAAAGACCTTCTGGCCTCGGCCAGGAGTGCGCATGCACCATGCCAGGGCCGAGGAGGAGGAGGAGGAGGAGGAGGAGGAGGAGGAGGAGGAGGAGGACGAGGACGAGGGCGAGGGCGAGGACTAGGGGGGGGGAGAGGAGGAGGAGGAGGAGGAGGGGAGGAGGAGGAGGAGGAGAGGAGGAGGAGGAGGAGGAGGAGGAGGAGGAGGAGGAGGAGGAGGGAGGAGGGAGAGGAGGAGGAGGAGGAGGAGGAGAGGAGGAGGAGGAGGAGGAGGAGAGGAGGAGGAGGAGGGAGGGAGGGAGGGGGGAGGGGAGGGAGGGAGGGAGGGGAGGGAGGGAGGGAGGGAGGGAGGGAGGGAGGGAGGGAGGGAGGGAGGGAGGGAGGGAGGGAGGGAGGGAGGGGGAGGAGGGAGGGATGGGGAGGGAGGGAGGAGGGAGGGAGGGAGGGAGGGAGGGAGGGAGGAGGAGGGAGGGAGGGAGGGAGGGAGGGAGGAGGAGGAGGGAGGAGAGGACGAGGAGGAGGACGAGGACGAGGAGGAGGGGGGGGGGGAGGACGAGGAGGAGGGAGGAGGAGGGAGGAGGAGGAGGAGAGGAGGGAGGGAGGCGAGGAGGAGGAGGAGGAGGACGAGGAGAGGGAGGAGGAGGGACGTGGAGGAGGAGGAGGGTAGGAGGAGGGAGGAGGAGGAGGAGGGGAGGAGGAGGAGGAGGCGCGAGAAGTGCCGTGCGCGCCGCCACAGGGCATCGGACCTCCGCGGCGCCCCGAAGAGCCTCCGCGGCGCCCGGTCTTCTTTTCCTCTGCGGCCCGCGGCCCCGGGAGGCGCGCCTCGGGGCCGGCAGAGACTGGCGGCGGGGGTCTTCTGACCTGGGTCAGTCCAGACCCTCCTCCTCCTCCTCCCTCCTCCTCCTCCTCCTGATCCTCCTCCTCCTCCTCCTCCCCCTCCGCCTCGGGGCCGGCAGAGACTGGCGACGGGGGTCTTCTGACCCGGGTCAGTCCAGGCCCGGGGTCAGGCAGGCCCGGCAGGATGCTGCAAGGATCCCGCAAGGGTCCTGCGCCCGAGCCTGGGCCCACGCGAAGGAGCCTGCAGGAGTCCTGCACTGCACGGAGCCGGCACCCCGACCCGGGTCCATGCGACGCCCTGGCCCCGCAGGATCCTGCAGGCTCGGGCGCTCTGGCGGACCCGACGGGGAGGCCGGTCCCCCGGGCGGCGCTGTCGATCCGGTGCAGCTTCAGGGGGGGGACGCATGGACCCCCCCAGAGGCCGCCCATGAACTTGGCATCGCTCGGACGTGTGCATTTTTGTCTTCGGCGAGGACCATCGAGGAGCATCCTTGATCATCTGGCGAAAAAGCACGCACGAAACCTATAAAAAAGGCAATGGACGTCCGAGCGATGCCCAGTGAATCACCGAGGGCCCACCGCGCCCAGGAGCGTGAGGTGACGTCGGGGGCGTAGCCTAGATCTATCGGCGATGCGTCGTCGATGCCAGGTCGATGCTTCCTCCAAAGAGCGGGCTGCCCCCTTCACGCTGCCCCCCACCCTCGTGAGCAGGCACGTGCTGTCGCTAAGTCGGGCACGTCCCTCTACAGGAGAAATAGTTAACAATGTTCAAGAACTAGTCAGGGAACGATGTTTCTAAGACTGTTTTTCTCCCAGTAGGCTTGCCCTATGGGAGTCCTAGCTCAAACCCTACTAATTGGTCCGCTGCCCCCCCTAATTCCTATGGCTATGCCCATGCCTATGCCGACGCATCCCCCGTAACTCCTAGGCCTACGCCTGTGCCTATGCCTATGCCTATGCCTAATGCCTATGCCTATGCCTATGCCTATGCCTATGCCTATGCCTATGCCTATGCCTATGCCTATGCCTATGCCTATGCCTATGCCTATGCCTGCTTGCTTGCTTGCTTGCGCGCTTGCACGCTTGCTTGCTTGCTTGCGCGCTTGCTTACGCGCTTGCACGCTTGTTTGCTTGCTTGCGCGCTTGCTTGCGCGCTTGTTTGCTTGCTGAGTTGCGGATTCCAAGCATGCTTGATTCCGCTGATGTTTTTTGACTTGAGTCGTCTAAGCTATTTGGAGTCAACGCTGGCTGATAGTTTGATTACTTTTCGATAGTCTTCAACTTCCTTCGTCTGTCGCCCAGAATCCTCTTGTAGGAGGACGTGCCCGACCTGATGCTGTCGTCGGAGGGCGGGCGTCAGCTCCGGCCATGGTCCCGTGCCGGCGCTCCCGGCCGGGGCGCCCGGGATCCGTGCAGACGCGCTCCGCGGCCTCGCTCTGGACGCTCTTGGCGCCCGGTGCGGGTCCGGCCGGGCGCCAAGAGCGAAGCCGTGGCGCGTCGCAGACTTGCACTTGGCATCGCTCGGGCGTGTGCATGTTTCCTTCGGTGAGGACCATCTAGGAACATCCGTGATCATTTGTCGAAAAAACCACGCACGAAACCGAAAAAAACACAGGGAATGGACGTCCGAGCGATGGCGAGTGCAGTGGAGGCCCATGCCAAAAGGGCACCCTGCTTGCCTCCTGCAGAGAGCCGCGCGAAGCCAAGATCCGGACCCAGAGACCCCCCCGCCTCCCCCCCTCTTCCGCTCCATGTCGAAACGTCGAATAAGAAGACGTTGACCAGGGTGTCCTGGGTTTCTGGGGCCTCGATGGCTCTGCTATGGAATGCGTGACGTTCCCACACGAAAAGTCCATGGACGTCCTGGGGCTGAGGGGTTGGGTTTCTTGTGGAGGGTTTCTGGTGGTCGAGCTCCTACACGTGGAAGTGCAGTCCGCCGTACTTTAGGTCTCAGACCTGAGAAGCAGTCCGCTGGGCAAAAAACATGAGAGACAGTGGGGACCCGTCTTTCGTGAGCGCCGCTGGCCCAGCTTTTTGCACATCTCCGCCCGCCCCTCGGCCAGTATCGTTGGACCTACCCGCATCCCCTGTCCGCCGGGGTTCCTCAGCGCCACCAGCCCTACCGCCTCTCGGCGCGGATTGGTGTCGCTGAACACGATGGAAACGGCATCACCCCCACCGAGGGAGGTAGGTCGGTCAGCGGAGAGAAGAGCCACCCGATGGGGATGGTGATCTGTCGATGCTGACCTCCTGGTTCCTCCCCTCGCCCTCTCGTGCACGCACCGCGGGGGCGGTCAGGCTCGAGCCAGATATCGAATCCTCATCATCGCGCCGCCAGCGACAACCCCTCGCGGCGGCAACCATGGGCAGCACTGCGTCCGTGGCCTGGGGCCCGGAGGAGGGGCCGCAGGCGAAGCAGGCGGCAGCGCAGCGCCCCGGGGACGCCTGCGTGGAGGCACCGACGAAGTCGCCGTTCGGCGAGTCGGGGCGCCAGGACCGCGACGACGCGACGCTGCTGCCGCCGCGGGCGGACGGCGACAAGCGCCAGCCACACCTGGACTTGTGCCGCTTCATCTGCGTCCTGGTGGTCGTCCTGGACCACGGTGCTCCCGAGTACGCCAAGTGGAACGCCTTCTTCGGGCAGAACTGGACCCTGCAGCTCATCTACGTCATCTGCGGCATCAGCCTCGGCCTGTCGAAGCGAGGCTTCGGAGGCTACATGGCAAGGCTGGCGGGCTACGTCGTCGTCGGCGTGGGCTGCAACTGGCTCGCCTGGGTGGTGACGGGCCAGGACTGGCGGAGCAACGTGTGGGGTGTGGTGTTCCAGTTCTGGTTCGTGGTGGGCCTCATGCTCTACAGCGTCATGCTGATACCGCTCAAGCAGTACTTGGCCTGGGCTGCTTGTCGGGACCAGCTCACAGCGGCGGAGGAGAGCTACGGCGCTGCGACGTTGCTGGACCGGGACGCCAGTGCGGCGAACTCCACGATTAGAGGGGCCTCGCTGGTCGCATTGGGGCTCGTCATCGTCTGGATGGCAGTGTCCGTGGCGCTCAGCCAGCTGCTGGACGGGGAGTACGCCACTTCGCTGCAGGAGGCCTTCGGCGCCATGGGGAGTGCCGCACAGTATTGGGAGAGCGCGTCTGGCTCCGCAGCTTCCAGCCTGATCAAGGACGTTTGTGCCGCCGTCGAGCTGTCCCTCAGCAACGTCTGGCTGGCCGTGGCGGTGCCCGTGCTGCTCCCTCAGCACCAGAGCATCACAGGGTGGCTCATGCTGGTCAACATGCATGCGCGGCGGCTGCTTCCGTGGTACAGCGGCCTCGGCGAGAAGGCGCTGAACGGCTTCGACCTCATGCTGCTGGGCACGACGTGCTTCTACCTTGGGCTCTCCAAGCGCCGGCAGATCGGGATAAAGATCGCCAGATATTGGTGGGTGATCCTGTTCGTCATCGGCCTGGTGTGGCTGCCTGGCACGTACGGACGGTACGACCAGCTGCAGGCGACGCCTTGGGAGCTGACGTGGCGCATGCGTCTGCTGGACATGTTCTTCGCGACGGCCTTCCTGAGTGCCGGCGAGCGCTTCGCGGACCCCAAAATCTTCACCGAGGACAAGCTCGGGTTCATCGGCAACCTGGGCTTCTTCCTCTTTCTCGTCCACAAGGCCGTGCACATAGTGTTCCCCGCGCCGTGGAACTGGGTGCTGCTGATTAGCTTCGGCCCCTTGTTCTGGCTCGCGAGCTGAGTGAGCACAGGGACGGCTGGCAGAGAGCAGAGCAGCAGAGCAGAGCGGCCCGTGGGGAGGCGGGAAGTCCGCCTGCCCCGGCAAGGCGCCGGGCCGACATTTTTGCTTGCTAACTCCACCGCGCGCTGAAACATGCGTGTGACGTTCGGCTGGTGGTCAGTGGCGCCCTGGCTTCTCTCTTCCGCGGGATGCGTCGTGACTCTGCCCGGGACCCCCCAAAAAGCAGTGCTCATCTTTGTCGCCATCCCATCCGCGCGCGGACCAGTTCCTTGGATGATGTGCGTGCGTGCTGCGCGCTCGCCGAAGCAACTCGGCAGGGTGGGGATGCGCTGTCCGCCCTGCAGTCTGTCGACGTCGCCTGCAGGACGCGCTCGCCGCTCGCCAGCAGTACGCCCCTGCCCCCCTGCGGAGACGTGATGGCGGCTGCTGCCTCCGGCGCGGCGGCCCTGCGTGCGCGGTCACCGCAGGGGTTGCGCACACCGCACGGAACGGCAGAGCGAGAAGAAGAGCACCGCGACAGGGGTTGCGGCCTCAAGCGGTGCCGGAACGGCGACGTCGAGGCCGTCTTTGCAGGCGGCCCAGCGCGTGTGGCTCGTGCAGTGTGTGATGGGCGACACCGTCACGCTGCCCACAGGGCGTCCCGAGCCGGCAGCCCCGCAGAGAGCCGCGGGCGCTTGCAAAGAGGCGGCAGGAGAGGCGCGCGAGGGCGGGGACGCCTTGAAGCAGCTGGGCAGTGCACTGCCAGCCCGGCGATGACGTTGGTAGAGTCGGACCGGGGCATGAGATCGAGGTTGGTCCTGGGGAGGGCACCCTGGGAGGCTCTGTTTGCTTCGGCCGACGGAGGGGCTCGTGCTCTGGAGGGATGCTCCTCTGGCCCGGGTCCGCCTGCAGAGGAGGGCCCGCCCAGGGTGCGACGCCGGCGACATGGGGAGCGGGTGCAGACGTCGAGAGCCGCTCGCGGAGGACCTTTCGGCCTTCTTTTTCCCCCGCGCGAGCTTCCCCGCGTGTGGACCCCGTGCTAGCACGCGACGGCGACCCGCGTGGCGCCCTGCTCCACGGGATCCCGTGGAGGCAGGGCGCCCCGCGTGTGGACCCCATGCTAGCACGCGACGGCGACCCGCCTGGCGCCCGCCGGCGGTGCGTCGAGGCACCGCTGGCCACGTGCTCGGCGTGATCCCCCATAGGAGGGCTCGCGGCCGAAGGGGCGCGGCGGCCCGCCCCGCCGGGCCCGCCCCGCCCGGGCGGGCCGGGCGGGCCAGGCGTCGGGCCAGCTGCACGTCGGGCGTGTCCCTCTGCAGGGGGAGTGCTCAAAAATAGTAAGAGAACTATGTCGTCTGGGGGCGATGCTTCTATTCTAACGTTTTGACTATTTTGGCTTATTGTTGGAGCATGTTTTGTTGTTCCTCCAGAATCCGCCTGCAGGAGGACATGCCCGACCGAACGCCAGCTCGATCGCCTCAAGTGGCCCGCGCGCGTGCCAGCAGCATGCTCGAAGGGGGGGAGTCCAGCAGTGGTGCAAGCGTCCTGGCATGCCCACACCGGTCCCCTAGAGAACGTTTTGAGAGAGCCTCTTGCGGTTCGCAACGAGGTATTCTTAGAACAGTTCTGGCTGAGACAGTCTTGCTTGAATCAGCCTGCTTATGTTGTAAGAGCTTTGTTTTTGTGGTTAGGACACTCCTTTGTTCCAATGTTGCTTTTGTGGTAGACCTATAGGAATGCCGGGACGGTCGGTCCCTGCTCAAGGTAGGGGACATTCGGGTTTGGTCCGCAGGTCGACCTTGCAAAATCGATGTCTTGTCGACACCCAGTAGCATGGCGAATCCCCCGCGGCAGTGATTCTGTTTCACTGGCGTCGTCGTCCCTGGCCGTTGCGAAAAGTCAGAGTGCGCACGTTTCGATTCGTGCGTGTTCGTGCCCTTCCCCTTTTCGGTGCCCCCGTCTGGCTCTATCGCTGGTGCAGCCAGCTCTGCCTCGCCGCCGACGGAAAAAAACTGGTTTAGCCCTTCCCTCGCCTCCTTGCCGACCGTCGCGAGGACTGCGCCGATGGGTGCACGTTGCTGTCGCTGCCGTTTTTGTTTCTCCTATAATCACCACGTGCGCCACTCAAGACGGGTCTGCACAGCACGACCGTCGATGACGGCTTTTGCCAACGACGGGCACACAGCGGCCCGCCAGACATCCACCGACTCAGACCATCTGTGCTCATGGAGTTGGGTCGCTGACGCACGTGACACTGCCCCGAAACCGATGATCAAGCAGGAAGCACTGTTTGCCTCGTCCCTACGTCCTCCCTTTCGTTGTCGTCGTCGTCGTCGTCCTCCCACTTCTCCCAGGAAGGAGGGGCACCTCCTGGAAATCGAGGGGCAGCATGGAGGGCCACAGGGTCATGGAGTCTCACCCAGAGAGAGAGAGAGAGACAGAGAGAGAGAGAGAGAGCGAGAGAGAGAGAGAGAGCGAGCGACACAGAGGTGGGTGTGGGGGAGGTGAAAGTCAGGGAGGAGGAGGAGAGGGAGCGAGTAAAGCAGGAAGACGACAATGACAGTGACGGTGACCAGGGCTATGACGATGACGATGACAAGTGTGATAATGGTTGTGATGGTGATGGTGATGATGCTGTTGATGATCATGAGTATGGTGAGTATGACGGTGAACGTTACGACGATAATGATGATGATGGTGTGATGATGATGCTGATGAGGATGGTGATGATGATGATGATGATGATGATGATGATGATCTTGATGATGCTGATGACGATGACGATGACGATGACGATGATGATGATGATGATGATGATGATGATGATGATGATGATGATGATGATGATGATGATGATGATACTGATGACGATGATGGTAATGATCATGCTGGTGGTGTTGGTGGTGTTGGTAGTGATGGTGGTGATGACGAGGATAATGAGGATGATGAGGATGATCGGGTGGTGATAAAGAGTATGACTGGGAGGGTGAGACTGAAGGAAATGATGAGTAGGCGAGTGATGCGGAAGAGAAGGGGGTGTCGGAGAGAGCGTACAGTCAAAGTGCATGGTAAGGATGATCAATGTTCCAAGGTTACTCTGCATCCTTGCCCCTTCGGCCCATCCTCAGCGACCTTGGTTGGCCAACCTCGTTTGAGCAACGTTACCATGGCCCTCCAAAGCCCTTGCATTCTTACCGCGCATCCGTAGTACACGGGTTGACTGTAGGGGTGATGGTTTCGGTGGTGGTAATAACCAGAATGACGATTTGTGGGAGTTTACATTTTGGAGAAGTATGCGCTGTCGATCCCCTTCACCGAAGCCCGCTTGTTATTGTCAATTGAAGTGCGTGTGCGCCTCGACGCTCGCATCAAGTCTTTCGTCGAGGATAACATTGGGAGAAGCTGAGCCCCCAAACTACAACAATAACGGGATGAAGCGTCCTCACAAAGCACCCATAATTCGCGCTCTCGTTCGACATTCTCTTGCAACGCAATCAGGACTCGCGATGTCGCTTGAGACTTCCTATCACTTTACAAGGCAGGTTGCCGCGGTTAGACATCGTGCTCTTGCTCGGGATCTCCTCGCAACTCACTCAAACATTGTGTTGTCGCCGCTCAGCAACCGCACCCTCGCCCGGGACTTCCTCGCCGTGTGCGTAGGGATCGCGCTCTCGCCTGAAACCTCTTCACGGTTTACTCCAGCATCGTGCGCCGGTGTCCCGCCCGCCCGCCCTGCCCACCCCCGTCAGAGTCCTCCCGCCCGGCACGCGCCCGCCAGGACCTGCCCGTCCGCTAATCTTGAATCGCGGGCGCCCGCTCTGAGGTCCCGCCCGCCCGACCACACCGTTCGGGCTCGCCCGCCCGACCTGCCCGTGAGGCTCTGCCCCCCCCCCCCCCGACGCGCCCGTTGGGTGCCGCACGCCCGAGTCGCCCATATAGGGTCCGCCCGAGCGACGAATTTTGCCTCCTCCTCCTCCTCCTCCTCTCTCCTCCTCCTCCTGCTCCTCCTCCTCCTTCCTCCTCCTCCTTCTCCTTCTTCCTCCTTCTCCCTCCTCCTCCTCCTTCGTCCTTCTCCCTCCTCCTCCTTCTCCCTCCTCCTCCTCCTCCTCCTCCTCCTCCGCCCGAGGTCACGTAGACGGAGAGGGTGGGAGTCGAGGGTTTGGGGTATACAAGTGGAGCGACGCACGAGAACACGGGCATTGCTCGTGCTGATGGCGCTTGCAGGGGTGACGAGGACGGTGGTGATGGTGCAGACGATGATAAGGACCATGATCGTGATCATGATCAGGATCGGGATGATTGAGGTGATGATCTTGAGGACGAAGGGGAGGAGGACACGTCAGGATACGGAGCAGCAGAAAGAGGCGGAGGCGGAGGAGCAAGATGAGCGTCGCGGGAGCAGCCTAAGTGGGCAGGAGCACGACAGAGGGAGAGGGAGAAACACAGGCAGTGAGACAGAGAGAGAGAGAGAAACAGAGAGTTTGGCCTCGTTCGGACGTATGCATTGTCTTGGCGGGCATCATCGAGGAGCATCTTGGACCATCCTGCGAAAAAGCAAGCGCACGACACCGCACAAGGAATGCATGGACGTCCGAGCGAGGGCCAAAGAGAGCGAGGGAGAGAAGTATCGGCCTCGCGCAGAGGGGTGTAGGGGGAAGGCGGGGGGCTTCTTAGGAAGAGATTGCTTCTCAGAAGGCGTGGGCCTTCTCTGTAGGTGTATGGCCGGCGCCTTTGAGAAGCAGCCTTCTTCTAAGAAGCCCTCCCCCCTCCCCCTGCCCCCCTTTGTGCTGCGCGCCGCCAAAGAGAGCCGAGCAGTCTGGCTCTCACCGCCGCTCGGCATTCGCTTGCCCTGGCCCGCCTCTGTGGCCCGCGGTTCGGGTGTTGCTGGAAGTAGGTGCCCCTGGCCCAAGGTGCCCCCCAGGATTTCCAAGGCGGCCTCCACAGCGTCCAGAGCACCCCTTACGAGGCCCAGAGGGCCCCAGGGGCTCCAAAGTTAAGCGACAAGCTGGGGGTACCTCGGGCCAGGGGCAACTTGAGAAACCCCCGAACGGTGGGGGACGTCCACCCGCGTCGTGCGCGCTGCGGTTGCGCGGCCAGGTGGCGCGCGAGCTGATGAAGCTGCACGGCTTCTGCGTCTCGCCCGTGGCCTACGAGGCGCGCCGCGGGGGGAGGCACGGGGGGAGCACCTCTTCACTCTGCGCAAACTTCAGGTTTTTGGCCTGTGGCGCTCGTGCAAGAAAGTCCGACCTGGAGCAATGTGTCACACACAAGTTGAGGTTGCTGCTTGTGCGGGCGCAAGAGCAATCAACCCTGATAGTAAAGATGATCGACTTCCCAAGTGTACCCTTGCATCCCAGCCTCTTCGGTCACCTTCGGTCCATCCTCAACCGCTTTCGATCAGCCCCGCTCGAGGAGCCTCGGCATGGGCGTCCAAGGCCCTTGCATCCTTGCCGCGCATCCTTACTACATGGGTTGACTGTAGTGCCACAGGAAGTTGTCGAAGGCTCAGTGCCCAGAAGCTCAGAGCAACTCAGCAGGCAGCCTGGGGACCACCTCCCCAGGGTCTCGCTCCTTCCCGCCCTCTCCTCCTTCCCGCTATCCCTCGTCGTCGTCGTCGTCGTCGTCGTCGTCGTCGTCGTCGTCGTCGTCGTCGTGGTTGTACTCCTCATCCTGCTCCTCCTCCTCCTCCTCCTCCTCCTCCTCCTCCTCCTCCTCCTCCTCCTCCTCCTCCTCCTCCTCGTCGTGTCGTCGACGAGATGCTGCTCCGAGGGCGCCACCCCCCGACCAACCTCTTGCCCAGCGGGCGGCGCGGGGGGCGGGGGGTGTCCACGGCGAGGCGGAGGGGCATGGCGGGGGGTGGGGGGGGGGTGCTGGAGACGGAGGAGGAGGAGGAGGAGAAGGAGGAGAAGGAGGAGCAGGAGGAGGAGGAGGAGGAGACGGAGGAGGAGGAGGAGGAGGAGGAGGAGGAGGAGGAGGAGGAGGAGGAGGAGAAGACGGAGGAGTAGACGGGGAGGAGGAGAAGGAGGGGGAGGAGGAGGAGGAGGAGGAGGAGGAGGAGGAGGGAAGGGATGCGAGGGCGGGAAGGGAGGGCGGGAAGGGAGGGAGGGTTGGAGGAGGAGGCGGAGGAGGAGGTGGAGGAGGAGGCGGACGAAGGAGGCAGAGGAGGAGGCGGAGGAGGAGAGGAGGGAAAAGGGGAGGACAAGCTAGGTGCGCTAGCGTCACCTCTGACGTCCTACCCCTCGTCCCGATCCTTTACCATGGCGTGCATCTCAGATCTATTCGCAGAGTCGGACGTCGAGCAGGGCAATGATCCCAAGAGGGTACGCGATGGATGGAAACGCATGGCGTAGAAGAGCACGGCAGAGCATAACATGTCATAGCATGACGTGGCGTTGTGTAGTGGAGCATTGCATCACAAAGCATAGCAACGCAAAGCATGGCATCGCACAGCGTTGCACAACACAGCATCGCAATGCATGCCGTGACATGGCACCGGATGACTTGGAGGGCAAGTGGCCCGTCTACGAGAGGACAGGGCTTGTCTGGAATGCCGGCTCCATGTCCTGTGTGGGCGCTTTCGAATGCCAAGTGCCGTCCGGAGGCGCGGGAACGAGGCCAACGCTGCAGCGGGAGCACGATTTTGAATGACCGAAGCGCGGAAATGAGAGCGGCGCTGCAGTGGAAGCATCATTTTGAAAGAGCCAGAAACGACCGGATTGAAAAAACACATCGGCAAAACCAAATCATGAAATCCCGTGTGTACACTGCAATACGCGGAGAGGACGGGACACTCTCCGGACAGAGTCAGGGGAGAGGAGAGTAGTACTCATATTGTATAGCTGTGGAGGGGTAGGAGGGCGGGGAGGCAGAGGAAGGAGGAAGGGGCAGGAGGAGGAGGAAGGGGGAGGAGAAAGACGGGCAAAAATGGAGGAGGGTGGTGGGGGGGGTGGAGGAGGAGGAGGAGGATGGGATGTGAGGAGGAGGAGGAGGAGGAGGAGGCTGAGGAGGAGGAGGAGAAGGAGGGAGGAGGAGGAGGTAAGAGGAGGGGAGGTGGAGGAGGAGGGGGGGGGGGGGGGTTGGTTGACGGCGGACAAAGGAGGACCAGGGGCCACTGGAAGTTGGTAAGTGGATGTGGAGGAGGGAGGAGGGAGGAGGAGGAGGGAGGAGAAGGGCTGGAGTGTGGAGGAGGAGGAGGAGCAGGAGGAGGAGGGGCGGTGGAGGAGAGCAGGAGGAGGAGCAGGGGGCGAGGCTCTTCGGCAGGGGTGGCCAGGGGGAGCGGGCCCTTCGCGAGGGGGCGAGGCTCTGCGCCAGGCTGTCGAGTGGCCTCGGCCCCTGGCGTGCGCAAGGGAGGTGTCCCCGACCCCTGACTTCTCCGCGAGCCCTGCTTCCCGTCGTCCTCGTCGCTCGCCATCGTGAGCCTCGGCTCCCTTCTTTCTCCTTGCTCCTCCTGCTCCTCCTCCATCTCCTCCTTCTCCTCCTCCTCCTCCTCCCTCCTCCTATTTGCCCTCCTTGTTCATCCTGCTCCCTCCTCCGGTCACCTCCATCCATTCTCCCTATCCGGCTCCTCCACCTTTTCTCTTCCTCCTCCTCCTCCTCCCTGCTCCTTCGCCTCCTCGTCCTTGTCCTCCTCCCGTCCTTCATGATGCGTGTTCTTTATTATCCCTCTCCGCCCTCCATCCCTGTGCGCCTCCCCCCTTCTCCTCCCTCCTTCCCCCCTCCTCCCTCCCCGTTTCTCCGCATCCGTCTGCCATCCTACCATTTTTTCTGCGGCTGCCCCTCCTCCGCCGCCTCCTCCTCCTTCGTCTTCCTCAGCCCTTTCTGTCTGGATGCTCATAACCTCCTCCTCTCCTCCCCCCCTTTTCCCCTCCTGCCCCCCTCCCCTCTTCTCCCCTCCTCCCCCTCTTCTCCCCTCCTCCCCTCCCCCTTGCCCCTCCTCCCCTCCTCCCCCTTCCCCCCCCCTTCTCCTCGCTCCTCGCTCTTCCCCTCTCCTGCTCTCTCCCCCAGCACGAAGGCTCGCAAAGAGCCGACGGGCCTGCCCAGGCCACGGCAGTCCGCTCCGGCACAGCCCAGGGGGCCGCCGGCCCTCAGTTTGAGTCGGGCATGTCCCTCTACAGGAGGAGTATTCGAGAGTAGCCCAGAAGATGATCTGGGACGATTTTTCGAATGTTTCTGAACATCGTTTGATTACTGTGCTGTAGGAGGGCATGCCCGACAGGGCTTGCTTTTCTTAGCTGATGAGGAGGCCTTCTGCCTCGGATGGGCGAGCTGGGGGGGCCACTCTTCGACGGATGTGCGCTGCTTGCTTGCGAGCTGCCGTGGGTATCTTCCGTCAGATGTCCAGCAGCACCACTGGAATCGTATTCTACAGGGGGCAGCGTCCACGGACTGAGAGAAGGGGCATGTTTCAGGCGATCGCAAACATGGATCAAGGGGCGTGGATTAGCGACGGGTCCCGTTTCCATGGGAAATCGCGGATTTCCGCCGCCGAACGAAGCGGCACCGGCGGCATTTTGGGTAGGGCACCTCCCCCGATCCGTGGATTTGGCGACCACGCGCCAATTCCATGGATCGCTGATCCACGTTTGCGCGCCCCCGATTATGGCGCAGTGCTGGGACCCATGCCAAGAAACACCCTGCTTGCCTCCAGGGTGCCCTGGGTTTCTTGCGTTTCGATGGTTTCGCCATGGAAGCCGTGACGTTCCCACGCCAAAAATCAATGGACGTCCTGGGGTCTCAGGGTTGGATTTCTTGTTGGAGGTTTCTTGTGGTCGGGCCTCCACTGTAGTTCTGGGACCCCCTGAGTCCGCAGGGTGCCTCTCCAGCCGGGCCGCCTGGCGAGAGTGCGGCGCAACGGAGCGCACCAGCAGCAGGAACCAGGGGGGCAATGGCAGGGCCGCCCTCCTGCGAGCGTGCGGCCGCCTGCGTCGCGCTGGGAGGGGACAGAGCGAGGCAGAGTCGCGCACGTTTTTTACTGGCCGTCAGCCTCCTCCTCCCCCTCCTCCTCCTCCTCCTCCTCCTCCTCGTCATCATCATCATCATCATCATCATCATCATCATCATCATCATCATCATCATCATCATCATCATCATCATCATGATCATCATCATCATCATCATCATCATCATCATCAGAAGCATCCGAAGCATCAGCATCAGCATCAGTATCAGCATCATCCTCATCCTCCTCCTCCTCCTCCTCCTCCTCCTCATCATCATCATCATCATGTTCATCATCAGTTTCATTACCATCCTCATCATCATCACCACCATCATCACCACCACCATCATTATCATCATCATCCCTATGCTTGTCCTCATTTCTTTGTTTGCCAGTCGTCTTGTGGCGAGAGCGCTGACCTCCTCGTCCTCCTCCTCCTCTTTCTCGTCCTCCTCCTCCTCGTCCTCCTCCTCGTCCTCCTCCTCTACTCATTCTTCTCCTCCAACTCCTCCTCCCTCCTCCCCGCCTCCTCTTCCTCCTCATCCTCCTTCCTCTCTGGAGATCTCCGACAGCACCCACAAACCTTCCGACGATCGTAGCAGGCATTCAAGATCCTCAAGAATTCCCCGGATGACTCCACATCAGAGCACCTAACCGAAAGCTTCTGGAAACCGTCTTGCAGCATCTAGACGCATCCCAATGCCTCCGAAACCGTCCGAAAGCCTCCGAAACCCTCCGAAAGTTTCTGAGAATCGTCGAAAACAACAGAAAACCCCCGAATGCCTCGACGACGACGACGACGACGACGACGACGACGACGACGACGATGTCGGCGACGTGGTCGCAGGTCGCTCCTGGATGGAGCCCCCGCCGCTAGCCGCGGGCTTCGACGGCGGTCACGGCGACGGCGGTCACGGCGACGGCGAAGACGGCGACGATGACGGCGACGATCGAGGACCACGTATCGAGGTTGTCCGACATGCTTGGCAAATTTGTGTTTTTTGGAGGCTTCTTGAGACCTCTGCTAACCTCTAGGGGCTTGGTGGCCTCCGCCGACCACCAGACGACGATGACGGCGACGACCACGACGACGACGACGACGACGACGACGACGACGACGACGACGACGACGACGACGGCGACGGGGACGGCGGCGATAACGACGACGACGACGGCGACGGCGACGACGACGACGACGACGGCGACGGCGACGGCGACGACGACGGCGACAGCGACGACGGCGACGACGAGAAAGAGCACTCGGCCGCGCCGCAGCCCCTCAACCCGACCAGCGACGTCAAGCGCCTCTTCTCCTACGACAACGCCACCATCGGGGACCGGCCCGCACCTCCGCGCCGGCGAGCTCGGGCGAGCGCGAGGGGCGGGCGCCCTGCCCGCGGGGTGGGGTGAAGGAGAGGGCCCCCGAAGGCGCCCCAGAGGGCCCCTTTTGGAGCCAGCAGGGGCCCGAAAGGGCGTGTCGGGTGCGGAAAGGAGGGGGGTGATGACTAGGGGGGGGTGGATATCATGGCGGGGGCCATGATATTTCCCCAGATCTCGTGGCGCCTCTTCTTGTTTCATTACGTCCCTGGCCCCCCCGCTGGGCCGCGCACATGCCGCCGGTCATGATTTGCACCCCCCCCTCTTAAATTGGACACCCCCCTCTTGGCCGCTCCCGAGAGAGTGAAGGGCGGGCGACCTGCACGGGGTGGGGTGAAGGAGAGGGCTCCCAAAAGGCGCCCCGGAGGGCCCCCTTTCGGAGCCAGTAGGGGCCCGAAAGGGCGTGGCGCGTGGGCGCGTGGGCGCGTGGGCGCGTGTGCGCGGCCCTGCAGTGCCCCTGAAAGGCCCTTTTCTTCCCCCCCCCTGTTGTCAGGAGGGGAAAAACAGCACACAGACACAGTCAGTCATCGATCCCCAGGGAAAGATGGGAAATTATGGGGAGCGGGGGGGAGGACGAGCACCCAGAAGATATCATAAAAAATCGGGAGTCCTGGGATTTGCGTCTGTTTACTTGTGCGTCCCTGGGCCCCTTCAATTTAGGCCACCTCCGCTTAACACCCGCCCGACGAGCGCCCTCCCCGCGCACCAGAGGCGCTCCTCCTCGGTGGCGCGTCCTCGGATGGAGAAGCGAGCGCGCAGGCGAGCTGGCATGAGAGGCCAGGTTCAATCGTGGCAGGAGGCGGCGGCGGCGCGGCGGGGGGAGGAGGAGATCGAGGAGGAGGAGGGGAATTGCTCCTCCTCCTCTTCTCCTCCTCCTCCTCCCTCTTCTCTTTCTCTTCCCCCTACTCCTCTTCTCTTCTCCTCCTCCTCCTCCTCCTCCTCCTCCTCCTCCTCCTCTTCCTCCTCCTCCTCTTCCTCCTCCTCCTCCTGATTGCAGCAGCCCTTGTCGTCTAGATGCCCAGCCGCGTCGACCCCAGCGACCCGTCTTTGTCCGAATGCACCGGCAGATGGCCCTTGGAAACACGGCGCAGCCGATGAGCGGGCGAGCGCCGCTTCCCGTCGTGCGTGGTCGGCCGCCCTCGTGGGCAGGGCCCGCGACGCGGATGCCTGGGACTGCACGGTGGAGCTCGTGCGCCGCCGCGGCCGCGCCCGCCGGGCCTTCGTCGATCTGACGCTCGCAGCCCGAGTGCTCGCCGTCCTGCCGCGCCTGCCCTCCAGCAGGCGCACTCCTTTTCCGCCCACTGCTCCCTCGGAGCAGGCCGACGCTGGGCGTGCGCCCCACGTCACCAGCTTGGCACGGGCTCCCAGCTGGTGGCGGCGTGGGCCGCGCGGTGCTGCTCTGCGGCAGGCCTTCCACGAAGGTGTCTTGCCGACACCGTTCGGGCTGCGGGGACTCACGTGCGGGCGGGCTCGCAGAAGCTTCACGATTCTCGTCTCCTGCAGCTGCGGCCGCGCCACATCCTTCGCTTTGGCTCGCGCTGCGGCCGCTCCGCCGCTGCCGGCCCCCGGCACCTGCTTGGTCGGGGAGTGCGGCGAGGCGGCCCGCAAAGGCCGCGGGAACCCTGCGCAGAGCCGAGGGGGTCTGCACCCTGGCCGGGCCGAGCCTCGGGGACAGCCTGCGGCCTGCGAAGAGAGGAAGCTTCGCCGAAGGGAAGCTCTCCGCCGATGCCCCCTGGCCTCCCGGTTTCTTCGGCCGGTTCCGAGGCGGGCGCCCACCGACTCCTCCCTGCTAGCTCCAGGAAATCCAGTGCAACGTATTCCTCCTCCTCCCTTCCTCCTCCTCCTCCTCCTCCTCCTCCTCCTCCTCCTCCTCCTCCTCCTCCTCCTCCTCCTCCTCCTCCTCCTCCTCCTCCTCCTCCTCCTCCTCCTCCTCCTCCTCCTCCTCCTCCTCCCCCTCGTAGGCTAGAGGCGTTGGCAATGTGGCCACTTCGAGCGCAGGCTGCGGCAGCAGCCGACGGGGGCGAGGAAGAGCGGCGAGGGCCAGGGCCCGAGGGGCGCGAGCCCCCCGAGGGCGAGCGGCAGCGCGGTGGGCTCCCGGCTCGCCCGGGGGCCCGCGCGAGGACGCCGACGCCCGGCGCCCGCCTCGCAGGCCCTCGCCGTGGCGTCGGGCTCGGTCGCGAGGCAGCCTGGCCAGGAGCCGAGGCGTGGGCCCGGGAGGAGAGGCAGTCGAACCGCACGTTGAGCGATGGCCCAGGGGTGCCCCTGCCTCCCTGCCGCCTCGGCCCATCCTTGTATAGAGAGCGGCTCTCGCGGGCCAGCCTCGCTCGAGAAGCGCTCTCACCAGGGGCCTCCGAGGCCCCTGCAGCCTCACCGCGCACCCTGAGGATGCGGGTCGGCTGCAGAGGGCGCCGCTGCCCCGTGCTGGGGCAGCGAGGTGGCGCCAGGGCCAGGCGGCCCGCCTCCTGGAAGCTGGGCGGGCGAGGGCCCGCGCGAGGAGGCGGGCTGCGGGGAGGGGAGGAGGGGCCGGCGGTCGGGGAGGCCCGCCGTTGCGGTCCCCGAGCCCCGGCGTAGCGCGGGCGGGTCGGGGCCCCGTGGTGCGGCGCCATGCGCCTGCCGGGGCAGCGGGGCTCCAGGCGTGCAGGGAGTTCCTGCGGGATCTGGCCTCGCTCCGCGTCGAGCACCCCCGGCCAACGCTCCCCTCTCGGGCGAGACCCTGGAGCGAGGAGCTCACAGAGAGGGGCGGGGGTGCGCCGTGGCCTGGGGCGTCAACCAGGAGCAGTCGGCGGCCCTCCCCTGCAGGGTACGATGGGTGCCCCTCGCGTGCCAGCATCGCCCTCCCCCTGGTGGTGGTTATAGCGTCGGCCCTGTGGCCCTCGTGGACCAGCAAGCAGCGAGAAGGCTTAACGCTTGGGGGCCCTCAACAGCACTGGTCGAGGCTAGTGTCAAGTCGGGCCTGTCCCTCTACAGGAGGAAAATTCGACACTGGAAAATAAATAGTCTGGGAGCGATGTTTTCTTTGTTTTTTATTACTTGTGTTTGAGCATTTGGTATGTTTCGTCCAAAATCTGCCTGTGGGGGGACATGCCCGACCTGAGGCTAGTGGCCCTCACTCCCCGCAGGCTAGCGAGGAAGCTTTACTTCCGCCAGCTTCCACGGCAAGGGGGCCTGTGGCCTTCGCGGCCAGTCGGGGTGCTCTCCGTGCCTCCAGGCATTCCCCAGAGAAGAGCCGCGCAACGGAAGGATGCCGTGGTGCTGAGCAGATCGTCAGCTGCAGCAGCTCGATGGCCGTCTTTCCTGGGTAAGTCCCCTCCCCGAAGGACGAGCCAGAGAACGCAAGGGTCTGGGGTGGGGTCCAGGCCCCATCTACTTCTTGGAGTCGCACTTCAGGCTCCTCATCCCAGACACTTTTCCCATTATTACACATATATGTATATGTGCACACATATATATATATATATATATATCCATTATTACACATATATGTATTTGTGCATATATATATATATAGATATGTGTATGTGTAATGCCTTCCTGTCGCACCCCGAGACGGTCTGGTAGGGCGGGCCAGGCGTTTCGAGTGAGATCTCCTCACCATTGAAAAAAATGAAGTTGAGAAGCTGCAAGAGCTTCACGGCGGTTGGTTTTCAAAATGTGGTTCTCGCCTTAGCGCCGCGCACATTTGTTTTAAAAGTGTGCAAGAGCTTCGCGGATGGAGGGCGGTCGGTTTTTTAAATGTGGTTTCCGCGTCAGCGCCACGCACGTTCGTCTTAGAAGTTTGCATGGTCTTCACGGATGGAGGGTGGTTCCTTTTCAAAGTGTGGTTCTCGCGTTTGCGCCACGCACATTCGTGTTGAAAGCTTACACTCGTTGAGGGGTTCTTACGGCCGTCGTCCCAGGAACGGCGGTCCAGCACGATTTAGAATTGCAAGAGCGCAAGGGTCACCTCGTTCGCGGCGTCGAATGCCCAGTAATGGCTTTATGGCACGATTCTGGCTTGTCAGGACGCAACAGTAACGTTCATTCGCTGCGTGTAAGTCTCAGGAATTGTACTTTGGCGCGACTGAGGATTGTCAGACAGTTGTCTTCCAACGGGGCATTTTTCGCAGTGACAGTAGATTCTTGTAGGAACCTCTGAAAATGGAACTTGGAGGGAGGGTTTATTGCAACATCGTTGTCCTCCGTATCCTCCTCCTCCTCCTCCTCCTCCTCCTCCTCCTCCACCTCCACCTCCTCCTCCTCCTCCTTCTCCTTCTCCTCCTCCTGCTGGCAGTCCTCAGCTGCCCCCAGATGTCTCCGAACTTCTCCGTGAGAACCTCCGAAGATTAGCGTGAACCGCCCTGCCCCCAGCTCCCTCTTGGGCGAAACTACCTATCAGCATTCAAGGCCTCGCGGGCCAGGCCTCTGGGCCGCGACCTCACGGAAGCGGGGCGTTTCTTCGCGGATGCCCCGCAAGGAATGTTCCCGGGCGAACGCGTATCCGCGGGATCGCGCCCCGGAATCCAGACCGCGATGGCGTGGATATGGGACATTGTTTGTTTTCCATCCCCTGGCGCGTAATGGTCGCTAACCGCCCCCCCAACCAAGGTGACAGTAACAATTCTTGCGTTTCGGGGGGAGGCTTGGACCCACCCCCCGCATGCTGGTGTTCGCGATCGCGGCGCCCCCCCCGCCGCCAGGTGCCCCAACCCGCCCGAGCGTCACCGTTACCCGGCGCCCCAGCTCGGAGGGCGCCAAGTAATTATGCGCCTACACCGATCTTGGGAACAGGACCAGTGTATACACCCTCCTGGCCAAACCAGGAAGGCGTAAGTTGGCGGCCCATGCCAAGAAACACCCTGCTTGCCTCCAGGGTGCCCTGGGTTTCTTAGGTTTCGGTGGCTTTGCCACGGAAAGCGTGACGTTCCCACACCAAAAATCGATGGACGTCCTGGGGTCTCAGCGTTGGGTTTCTTGTGGAAGGTTTCTTGTGGTCGGGCCCCCACTGTACCGACGTTCCCGCGTTCAGTCTTCGTTCATGGCCGCCGTTCTCTTTACCGAAAGTTCGGGTGCAACTCCTGGGAGGTCAACTTCTGACCTCGCCCTGGTCCGAAACCTGGCTGGCTTTTTCCAGCTCGATCCCGCTTCGTCCGGCTCAATCTCCCGCTCAATCTGGCCTGCCCCCGCTTCATATCCGCGGCCTAATCCGGCGCAGCAGCTCCCCGAATGGGGCTCAGTCCTCTCTCCGGTTGCTGCTAGAAGTGCCCCTGACCCAAGGTGCCCCCAGGATTTCCAAGGAGGCCCCCGCGGCCTCCCGAGCACCCCTCGCGAGGCCCACATGGCCCCAGCGGGCTCCGCAGGCGGAGCGAGAAGCCGGGAGAAAACCCTGGGCCAGGGGCACCTCTGGCAGCCCCCGATCCTTCGTCCCTCCGGCGAGGACCTCCCAGCAGCTGCCCCCGAACCAGCGACGCTTCTTCGCCGCCCTCTGGCCCTCGGCCCGCCGCCGCCGCAGGCGTCGCGCGGGCCGCCCGACGGCCGCGCGGCGCGCGCGCCGCGCGCACGCCGCTCTCGGCCCTGAGGGGGCGCGCCGAGTCGCCGCGCCACGTCGGCGCCGCGCCGCCCGCCGAGGGGGCCCATGGAGGGCGGCGCGCCGCTCGCGCCGCCGCGGCCGCCGCGGCCGCCGCCGCCGCCGCCGCCGCCGCCGTCGTCGTCGTCGTCGTCGTCGTCGTCCTCGTCCTCGTCTCGTCCTCGTCCCTCGTCGTCCTCGTCCTCGTCGTCCTCGTCCTCGTCCTCGTCCTCGTCCTCGTCCTCGTCCTCGTCCTCGTCGCCGCCGCTGCCGTCGCCGTCGTCGTCGTCGTCTTCGTCGTCTCGGTCGTGATCGTCGTCGTTGTCGGTATCGCCATCTTTCCCTTCCTCCCCAGAAGGAGTGGCGCCTCCTCATCCTCTCCGGGCGGGGCTGGGCTGGCGAAAGGTGGAGCGGTTTTACAGGGCGCGAGGATTACGCGATTCCCAAAGGGTAGCCTGAGGGTCCTAGATCAAAGGAGTGGGGCGTCCTCCAGGGTCCGAGCGGTTCCGAGAGATGACCACAATCTTTGCCAGCAATCCCATGTCCTACCAACAATCTACCGCCACGACAAACCACTGCTCACCACCCACCGCCCGCCGACCATCGTCCACCGCCTCGACCAGCCACAACCCTCCAACCACCCACGTTCCATCACCAGCCGCCGCCTACGGCCAGCCGCCCCCCCCCCCGAACCACGACCGCCGCCGTCGCTGCCGCCATCGCCGCCGCCGTCTGCCACTACCAGGCGCCGTGGAGACCCGAGCTGCGCCCCGACGCTGGCTGGGGCTCCCGCGGGCCCCCCTAAAGCTGCGCACCAGGGGTCACTCTTGTCTGAGGTCACTTTCACTTCCACTCGCGCGCACAGCGTCTGTGGTAGCTCACTGGCTTCACGACTGCGTCGCCGAGCTTGTCATCGTGCTGCGGTGCCCGCCCCCGCGGAGTGGAGCGACACGCGAGTCATCCGCTCGCAAGGCACAGCGTGTCGCCAGGGCCGCCAGGGCGACACGCTGTCCCAAAGTCTCCGACCGCGAAGCCGCGCACCAGGGGTCACTCGATCGTCCGGGGCCACCTCCTGCGTGCAGCCGAACCCGCCCGGGGCCGGCGCGCGCCGAGGCGACGCCCGTGCCCGCCCGCCGCGACGGCGCCCTGCGCACGGGGCCGCTGCGGCCGGTGGCTGCCCGCAGCAGCGCGCGTGGGGCTGCTGGCGCAGGACGGCGGGCGCCGCCGCCGCTGCGACCGCTGCCGCCGCCGTCGGGCGCCGCTGCCCGCCGCCGCCGCCGTTAGCACGAGCGCCGCCGCTCGGAGCGGGCCGGAGGTCTGAGGTGCTGGCCGGCAGAGGCCCCCGCGGAGGGGCCCCCGCCCACGGGCCAGGCGAGGAGCAGCGCGGCGTGCACCCGCAGAGTCGTGTCGTTGGCCTGCTCCGCGCTTCCGCTTGTCCCGGGGAGGCTGGGATGCAAGCCTCAAGGGGGGAAGCAGGGGGGCGAGGAGGAGGAGGAGGCGACGAGGAGGAGGAGACGAGGAGGAGGAGGAGGAGGAGGAGGAGGAGAAGGAGGAGGAGAAGAATATGTAGATCGAAGACGAAGAGGGAGAAGAGGGGGAACGGGGGAATAGGGACGGCGGTGGAGAGGTTGGCGAGGAGGCGGAGGAGGAGGAGGGGGGGAGGAGGGGAGGAAAGCGTGGAGGGCAAGGAGGGGGTGGGGGGAAAGGAGGTGGAGGAAGAACGAGAGTTCGGTCGTGATCATAATGCAGGGCAGTGCCGACCACGCAACGGCTGCCCGTAGCATGAGGTGCGCGGGCCCGACGGCCCCCTGCCGACAGCCCCCTGCATGTACAGATGGCCCGCGCAGGGAAGCCGAAGCCAAGGAGGGTCTGGCCGCGACTGCGCGCTCGGCCTCGGCCGCGCATGCCGCCGCAGCGCTGCCCTAGGCTGCCGTGCGGCTGCGCGCGTCACGCTGCTGAGGTCGCCCTCGAGCTGGCTGGCGACCTCGGCGATCTGGGCTTCCTTGCTGCTGCTGCGGTCGGGCGCTTTGGGATAGTGTGGTGATCGGCCGGCTCTGGCCCACCATGCTTCGCCGCGGCACGGTATCCGCTTTCGGTCCCCAGGCGTCCGCCAATCGAGTTTTTTCAGGCCTCCCACCCCGCGGAGCGGAGCGTTGCGCGCTCCGCTCGCCAGGCACAGCGTGTCGCCGGGGCCGCCGCCGCGACGCGCGGAGCAAAAGGTCCCGACCGCAGAGGCTGCCGCCCCGCCGCTCGCTGCCGCCCTCGCCAGGGCAGGTGCCGGCGGCCGCTGGGCGCGCGCCGCCTCCGCTGCGCGGCTCCGCGGCGGCCTGCCGCGCCCGCCCCGCGCGGCGCGGGCCCGCGCCCGCGCCCGAGCCGCCGCCGCGGCGCTCGGTCCCCCCCCCCCCCGCGGCGGCGCGGCTGTGGGGCGGGAGCGCCACCTGGAGCGCTCTCGGCGCCGTCGCCGACGGGCCCTCGAGGACTCCACGGCGCGCCGCCTCGCAGCCTAGGTGCAGCACCGCGGCGTGCGTGTGGAGCCTGCCCCATGTGCTGCAGGGACTGGCGCGGCATGGCGCGTGCGTGCGCACACGGAGCTCGCGGGCCGCGACGCTCCGAAGGATGAGCTTCAGGGCCTCCCGTGCCGCACGGTGCTTTGGGCGCAGCCGCTCTGATGATGGGCCCGTCTTCCACCACCACTACCACTACCATAGGTAGGACGGGGGAGGAGGGAGGAGGGGGAGATCCTCCTCCTCCTCCTCCTCCTGCTCCTCCTCCTCCTCCTCCTTCTCCCTCCTCCTCCGCCTCCTCCTCCTCCCTCCTCCGCCTCCTCCTCCTCATCCTCCTCCTCATCCGACTCCGACTCCGACTCCGACTCCTCCCTCTCCTATATACGATAGTGGTGGTGGAAAGTCGGTCCATTATCTGACCTGCAATCTTGAAAACACGGGGGGGGCACTCCACGCGTTCCTGCTGCAGCCCGCGCCTGCTCCACCTGCAAGGTCGCCGACGAGGACCTCAGCGAAGGAGCTACAGCAATCGTGCTAGCATGGGGAAAGCATAAATATGAACGAAGGGGCTTTTCTGTCCGCGGCGGGCCTATGTGCCACAAACATGTTCCACGACAAAAGTTTAAGGAACGGTCCGAAAATCAGAGCCCCTCCTGAGGCCACGGTGGTCCTTATTGCAGCGCCTTGACTGTAGCCAAGGCGCTGCAATAAGGGGGACATGCCCGACCTGAGCCTATCCCGTCTACCCAGAGCGGCCCCAAGACGCCTACGCTCAATGGTACACTGTGCCACTCCTCCTGCAAAAGTGTCGTGGCCTGAAGCTCGAGCTTTCTGAAACGACGTAAGGCTTAGCTGGCACGCCCTCGCCTCCACAGCCCTCACCGCTTCGGCAGACGACGCCAAATAGCCTGACTTGGAACCTTGACTGAGGAACCCAAGCATGCGGGTGCCACTGGCGAAAGCCACAGCAGCGTTGAACACCACCCCAGCATGCCTGGCCAAGCGCCCAACCCACTGAAAGGACACACCATCCATCAAGCCTCGGGGCACAACAACACCAAACTGTTTCTCCAGCCTTCTTGGAGAGACCTCAAATCACAACCTGCATGAGCGTGGTTGCATGTAAGCCACCTGCTGACCAAACTCCCGCGGAAGGACGTGCATGACCCGCTTGGAAAACTGAGCCCTCTGATGTGCCGCGGCTGCTGGCAGCCACAGGCCAACATCCACGCTGAGCCAAGGGGGACACCACCCGCCGCAACCTCGGCCATCACAGCCCCGTGCTCGACAAGTTCATCACACCTGAACATGTCAGTTGTAGCCGTCACGCAGTGCTGGTCTGTGCATGTGGCTATCTCCGCGCCTCGAGGCTGTGCGCAGAGGCCTCGCCCGGGCTCGACCTGCCGAGGCCCGAGCCCCAGAGCAGCTCACTGCGAGCGTGCCCCTCCCGCTCCACTGGCCTTGGCATCGCTCGGACGTGTGCATTTTTCTTTCGGCGAGGACCATCTGGGAGCATCCTTGATCACTTGTCGAAAAACCACGCACGACACCGAAAAAAACACAGGGAATGGACGTCCAAGCGATGGCGAGCTGGCGCAGGCCTCCGAACCCTCCCCCACACCGTGACTGGAGTACGCGTAAGGGCTATGAGCCGATGCACCCCTGGCTTGCTGGGCTGAGTTGATGTACCTGGCTCGTGGGCCACTCGACGTCGTGGCCAACGCCCTAGCTTTTCACATTGCATGAACAGACGGGCGACCGACTCGAGCGACGCGTCACTGAGGGCCAGAAACTGCGCGGTGCAGGCATGCGTGGGCCCACCGCAGTGGTGGCCGCAAACTTGCACACAGCCGCCCGCGCATCCCCGCGGGGTGGGCTATTGACGGCTGTTCTGGCCAGCTCTCCCCACGCGTAGCCCTTGCTGGTCGCATCATGTACATAGTACCTACCACACGCAAGATCTCTAAGTTGGTGACGTCCAGCCCCACCGAGTCGTGCAAGTACACAGAACAGCCACACATCTTCCAGCGCGGCCCCAATGCACATGACCTGCCGATGCCATGCAAGGCACCAAGCAGCCTGACTCATGACAGCACCCGTCACCTGGATATCAATTTTAGAAGTAACATCGCACCCCTCACGAGTCCCACCACCAGCAGATTGCGCCGCCTCGTGCCAGACACCGCGGTAGCCCAGGCCGCGGACCCGCCGTGGCAGGGCAACCACTTTCCTTGCGCCCGCGCGGTGCTCCTGGACCAGCACCACGTTGCAGTCGAAGGCCCCGCGCGCAAGCAACGCCCCCAGCTCGCAGTAGGAGGACGCGTTGGCGGTGGCGACGTGTCCCTTGTCCAGGGGGGCCTCCGCATCCACGGGAGGGGCATCTGCAAGACCGTCTGGCCTCACGCTTCCAGCATCTGCAGCAGCCCCCCTCCATCGCCAGGCCGAGGCCCCGAGTCACCAACGGGGGGCCCCGTGCGAGCCGACTCCCCGTTCCCCGAGGTTGCAGCACCCTTCGCAATGGCAGGTGCCCCTCTCGCAGGTCCTGGCCGACGGAGCGCCGCGTGATACGCCCCGGCTTGCCCCAGGGGGCCGAACCCGCAAGGCCAATGTCGGCCCCCGCGGGGAGGCGCTCTAACCCCGTCCGCCGCTTGGCTGGGGAAGACCTCGGACACCGAGATCGCCTGCACGTCGTCCTCCTGCTGCTTCACCGTGCTGCAGGTCAAGCAAAACTGTGGCGCCGTTGAGCCCAGGGCGCTGCGCCGAAGCTGTGGCGCATGGGGCTCGCGATCTAACACTTGGCAAAACTGAGGCGATGTGATGCACAGGGCACTGCGCCGAAGTTGTGGCGATGGGCGCTCGTCATCATCACCATAAAGACAAGGGCCCAAAACCACGACACGACACCACCAGCACCTCGCCCAAGGCAGGGCCCGCGCGCTGGCGCTTGGCGAAGCTCTGCAGGCCATCGCGGCACCTCTTGGCCGCCTCCCGCGGCTCCGACTCGCCCTCTGGCACTGCGATACCCCTGGCGAGGAGGAACGCTCGCAACATTTCGGGTTGGTCTGCACCGTCACCTGCAGGGATTGGCAGAACGAAGCCTGGCACCTGCCCTCCTCCATGTTGCGCTGGCTGAGGGGCCTGTTGCAGTGGCGCCTCTGGCTGCGCGCTGCCCCACGGCTTGCAGCGCCGCTGGCTGCTGCCGCCGCTGCCTCTGCCATCTGCTTCGTCTGCTCAGCCTGGCGCTGCGCCAGGGCTCACACAGCCGCCTCACACACTCACCCAATTGCTGTGCACAGGTCCCTTGCCACTTGCTCGTCCGCCCCGGAAGAGCCCAAGGACCTACACCATCTGCTCGACAGACATTTGGATGTTCGGGAGCACCTCATCCAACGACGCCTTGGTGCCCTCGACGACCGTGGTGGGCTGCGGGAACTGGACTGCGACCTTTGCCCTCTGCGCCTCAAGCGCAGTGACCTCCTGCTGAATCGACGCCAGCACCTCTGTGACTTCTTGTTGCTGGGCCTGCAACTCTCACATCTGGACCTGGAGATGTTGGGCCTCTCGCTTGGCAACTGCCTGCTTCCCGAGGCCCGCAATCTGCTGAGAGATGCGCTGGATCTGAACAGACAACGGCTTCAGACCCATCGGCTTCGCTCGAAGTCGGCCAGCTCCACTGCATACTGCTCACGTAGTTTCCGTACACCTCCCGCTGAACCTGTCACATGTTCGAGGCTGCTTATCATGACGCGCACCCCCTTGGCCCGCTCAGACTCCACCTCTGCCTCGAGTTGTGCCCCGCTCTTGTTCGCCAGCTGGTCTGGAACTGCCTTGGCCTTGGAGAGGTCCGCCTTGAGTTGCTTGAGCTCCAGCTGCGCCCTGCGAAGTTCTGCCCCCCCGTCCTTGTCCGAAGAGGCGCCTGGGCTAGCAGACTTTGACGCAAGACTGACACTTCGGATGAGTGAAGCGATGTATCTTTCCCACCTGAGCACATCTTGCATGTGAGCAGGTCGGCGTGATTCCGCTACCTGTCCCCACTAGCCAGGTGCCAGCAGAAACGACAAAACCACGGCTGCGCCCACGCCATGCGTTCCTTCTTGTACCCACTGGGCGGAAGCATGTTGGCGCTGCCGCCGTCTGGACCACACTGCTCCGACAGGAGCTCACTGAAGTGGAAGATCGCAGCCTTGGAGCAGCGGTATCCTTTTCGTTGTCGGGGACAGCCCAAATTTTGAGCCAAAGTGGCTACGGATAGGAGGAGGAGAAGGAACCCAGGGAGAAGGAGGAGTAGGAGGAGGAGGAGAAGGGGAGGGGGAGGAGGAGGAGGAAGTAGAGAAGCGCAGAGTCGAGGGGGGAGGAGGAGGACGAGGAGGAGGAGGAGGAGGACGACGAGCGAAATTTGAGCGCACGTCATCGTGTTTCTCCTGCCCACCTCATAGAGTGCAACCGCCTAGGCACCAATGATGCTAGCGTTTGGCCTGTGCCAAGCAAGTGTTTGCTGGTTTCGTAGCTGCGTTCTACGGGACGCCTCCGCAGACTACAGCCAACCAGGTGCACCCAAAATTGCAGTAGCAGTACCCTTTTGAGCATCGGCTTCCTTCTTCACGCTGCCTGTTTGCAGCATGCGTGCCTGCAGACGATTTCGCGGACGTGTTCGCATCTCGAGCACTAGATCCTTGCGATCCATCTTGCCATCTAGCCTGGCATCGCTCGGACGTGTGCATTTGTCCTTCGGCGAGGAGCGTCGAGGAGCATCCTTGCTCATTTGGCGTAAAAAAACGCACGAAACCGAAAAAAACACAGGGAATGGAGGTCCGAGCGATGGCCAGCTAGGTCGTGATGCCTCCAGGTGACTGGCGTGAAAGACAGGGCCGACTGCGCGGACGCTGGAGCGCAAGCTGTCCCTGCAAGGGGTCCAGGGGTCGGCGCTCCCGCCTCCGCGCGGCATGTCGCGCCGGCGGCCCGCGTCGGCCACCGCGCGAGGCCGCCGTGGCATCGTGCGCCCCGGACAGGCGGTGCCCTGACGTTTTCCACACAGTTTTTGTTGGTCGGCGGGGCGAGAGCGAACCTCTTCCGCCAAAAGCTAGGCGGGCTACGCACAGCTTTGATGGGGAAGACAGGGCACAGGCGGGCGGGGCCTCAGGCGGCCGGAGTGGGCGGGGCCCGGGGTGCAGGCGGTGCCGAAGAGCTTGCACAGGAAAAGGACGTTTTCAACACAGGCGAGCACATAATAAAGAAGCCTCCTCCCGAAGAGCTGGGCCCGCGTTTCTTCACCAGCTTGCCAGACGGCTGACCCAGTTGCTCGAGCACGGTCGCCCCTTCAGCATGATCGGCAGAAATCGCCCCAGCTTTTCGTTTTCAGAAACCTCCGGGAAGCCAGCCCAGATCTCTTGATCAATAGTTTTTTCGATCCTATTTTCGTCTGTACGGGGCGCCCCGGAAGTCCCGACTCTTTCCCTGGGGCTGGTTTTCCATCGCGAGTCGCTTTGTGACGGTCCCGGGGCCCGGCGAGGGGCCCCATGGAGGCCGAAGACAGCCCAAATCTTCCTGTCCTCAGTGTTGCCACCTCGCGATCACGTCGGGGGTCAGGCCCCCGTCAGGCCTCCCTTTCCACAATGCGTGCCGGTCGAGGGGCCCCAAACGGTGTGGTGGCCACACCGTGTGGGGAGTCGGTGGGGACTCGGGGTCGCTGCACGGTCTTGGGACTTGGGCCGTTCTTCGAGGACGTCTCGGGCGATCGGGGCCTCCGAGGCCCCCAAGCCGTGTGGTGACGGACCCTGCGGTGAGGTCTTCGGCACGGATTGCGTGGTCACCGCGGGGTCCGTCACCGCACGGTGTTGGGACCCCCAAGCCGGTCTCCTTCCCCGCGCGGTTCAAGCGCCGCGGCGGCGCACCGCTGCGTGGCCCGCCGCGCCCGCTGCACGGCCGCCGCAGCCGCGCCCAGGGGCGGCGGCGCGGGCAGGCGGATGCGCGGTCCACCAGCGTGGGCGGCCGCGCTGCCGGAGGCGGCCGTGGGGGTTTGCGCCGAGAGCGGGGCTCAGCGCGTTCCTCTCGGTGATTCCCAGGACGTGTGTTAAGCCAAGCGTGTGTGTTGCCCCGTTCGTTACCAGCCTCGAACGTATCCCTATCCCTAAGATTGACGCGCCAAAAGGCCATGACAATCTTAGGGATTCGACCTCAAAAAATAAGGCAATCCCTAAGATTAGCATCGTGATGAGGAGGTGCCCAGCATAGGCATAGGGATTTGTTCCAGGCTGGTAAGAGTTCGGATCCGCCGATAGCACGCAGCCTGTGTCGGCCCTCGTTGCGCCGCCTGAGAGGTGTTGAAGGGCTTCGGTGGACACGCACACGTTGGCGCCAGCACACGTGCTGAGGACAGTCGAGCCTCGCCGACCATGGCCTGCCCGGAGTTAATGCGAGGCTGCGGAAAAGCAGCTTGGAGCGGCCAGTCTTTGGGCCGTCTTCGGCTCCCTTGGATGCCCTCCACGGACCCCAGGGCCATCAACGAAACTACTCAGAGCGACAAACCAGCCCCAGGGAAGCGGTCCAGACCTCCAGTGGCCGACGCATCGAACAAAATTAGAGCGCCGGATGCCCAGGGTACGGTGCGGTCTCGCTACCAGGGGGCCTACCGCCGGTCTGTCGGCGACGCATCGCCGATTCCAGGCCGCTGCTCCGCCTTCCGCCCCCCAGTTCGGAGGGAGGAGAAGCGACACCAACACCACCAGGGGGGCCACCTCCAGCGAAGAGGTCCACGAGGCCTCTCCGAGCTGGAGGCTGGGGATGTCTCGAGCGAAGGGGGGGGACCACACCACCAGGGAGACCCCCTTTGCTCCTCGCACCTCCTCGCCCTGGGGGTGTTGTTGTCGCCTTTCACTCTTCCTGCCGGGTCAGTGCTCCCTGTCGCCCCCGCCCTCCCGCCCGCCCCGCAGGCGAGGGATGCGGCCCAGCGGGTGCCCACTCCCCCGCTGGGCATGGCGCGGCCTGACGCCGACAGCCTCTGCCGGGCCGCGGCCGCGCCGCCCAAGCCGGCGTCGGCGCCCGAGGCGTCGCCGCGCCACGGGGCGGCTGGCGGCTCCTTCGGGATGCGGGCGGCGGAGTGCCTGCTGGGCCAGTCGTCCGCGCCGTGTGGCAAGGGAAAGGGCACGGGCAAAGGCAAGGGCAAGGGCAAAGGACAGGATCTGCGGGAGCTGGCGACGATAGATTGGAACGGCACGGAGATCAAGGAGGCGTCCAAGGACGTCAGCTTTCCTCACCCGAGCGTGCAGGAGCGCACCGTGGAGGACTGCAGGAGAATCTGGGCCAGCCAGGGTATCCGCTGCCACTTTCACGGGCGAGAGGACGCTGTGGCCGAGGACGAGTGGGACCTGCCGAAGCCCATCGTGGACTTCGAGGAGGCGGCATTCCCCGACTGGGCGACCGATGAGCTGCGAGCCCGCGGTTGGAAGAGTCCCACGCCGATCCAGTCGCAGGCCTGGCCCACAGCGGTGCGCGGCCACGACATCATCGGCGTGGCCGAGACAGGCAGCGGCAAAACGATGGCCTACGTCCTTCCGATGATCATGCACGTGCGAGTGCAGTCCGAGATCAAACCGGGAGAGGGCCCTGCCGGGTTGGTCTTGGTGCCGAGCCGCGAGCTCGCTGTTCAGGTGGCCGAGCAGTACAAGTGGTTCGAGCGGCACACGGGCATCAAGTGCACGAACGTGTTTGAATAACACGGCTTCGCGGGGGCACGGCTGGGCAAGCGTTCCGTTAGTTTTTGGGACGTGTCGGGGGTCTCTGGGGGCTGTTTTTGGTGCTGTTTTGGGACGTCTGTGACCCTTTGGGCCGTCTTTGGGGCTCTTGGGGGGTCTTGGGGGCGCCTGGGGGCCAAGAGGTCGTCTTGGGGCCCTCGTGGGACGTCTTGAGCCCCTCGGGGGCCCTCTCAGGTCGTTTTGGGCCACTCTTGCGCCGTCTTGGGCAGGTCTTGGGGCATCTTGGGCCATCCTGGACGCCATTATGAGAACCGAAATGGCGAGTATGCCAACATACTATAACAACGACTCGTTGAATTATGTTGGCTTCTTCGGAGCCTTTTTCGGGACGTGATCTGGAGAGCAGAATGAGGAGGCCAAATGAGAGGATGCTGATGATGAGAAGACAGGGAACGCCAAGGAAAGGGCGAGTGAGATGATGGTGATGATGCTGGTGATGGTGGTGATGATGATGCTGATGCGGATGCGGATGCGGATGCTATGCCGATGATGATGATGATGGCGACGATAATGATGATGGCGTTGCTGATGCTAGTGGTGGTGGTAGTGATGATGATGGTGATGATGATGGTGCTGATGATAGTGACGATGATGGTGGCAATGGTATGATTACGATGACCATGACGATGGTGACGATGATGGTGATGCCGATGATAATGATGATGATGATGATGATGATGAGGAGGAGGAGGAGGAGGAGGAGGAGGAGGAGGATGAGGATGCTGATGATGATGATGCTGATGATGGTCATGTGATGGTGATGGCGGTGCCGATGTCGATGATGATGACGATGACGACGGCGGTGGCGATGACGATGGTGACGATGATGGTGATGACGATGATGATAATGATGATGATGCTGGTGATGCTGATGACGATGCCGATGACGATGATGATGATGATGATGATGACGCTGACGATGACGATCATGATGATGATTATGATGATGCTGATGATGCTGAACATGATGCTGATCATGATGCTGATCATGATCATGATGATGCTGATGATGTTGATGATGATGATGGTGATGGTGATGGTGGTGGTGGTGGTGGTTGTGAGAAGGAGGAGCGTACTGAGGGTACTGATGACGCGGGGTGAGTCTACACCCACTGGCACCGAGCCTGAAAGAAGACGCTAGCCTATGCTCCCATCCTCGTCTAAATCTCAGTATTCGCCCTCCCAGCGATGCTTATCACTCTCCCAAACAACAGGCGCCTTGGGGGACTCAAAACCGAGTAACCTTGCAGTTTGCTGAATGGTGAGTGAAGGGATCACCGCGCTGGCAGGCGTCGGCGGCGGGACAGCTGCGGCCAACTCGGACCTTTCAACAGCAGCATTGTTCAGGAACGACTTCCCGCCCCCACCACCACCAGCAGGCTCGTGGCCAAGCACAGGACCCAAAGCAGCTTAAGTAATGTCAGTCGGCCTGAACGGGCTTCCAAGGGCAGCCTTGCCCAGGCTGGTGATCGTTTTCTTATTCCCTACCTAGGCTCTGCCTAGAAGGGTTCTTACTTTATTAGCTTAAAAGGGCCGGGCAGTGGAAACCGCCCCGGGCGGTTCCCCGGGCATCCGCCCCGCGGTTCCCCCAGTGACGTTCCCTTAGCTTCGCGTTGTTTATCTCATCTTAACTGAGTTTACCTTAGCTTAGTTTAGCTTCATCTTAGCTTCGCGCAGCTGTAGCTTAGCCTAGCTTAGCTTAGCTTAGCCTAGCCTAGCTTAGCTTAGCCTAGCTTAGCTTAGCTCAGCCTAGCTTAGCGCAGCGCAACATTAGCATAGCATAGCATAGCATAGCATAGCATAGCATCGCATAGCGCAGCATAGCATAGCGCAACATAGCATAGCATAGCATAGCGCAGCATAGCATAGTATAGCATAGCTTAGCTTATCATAGCATAGCACAGCGCAGCATCGCATAGCATAGCATCATATAGCATAGCATAGGATAGCAAAGTGCAGCACAGCATAGCATAGCATAGCATCGTATAGCGCGGCATAGCATAGCATACCATAGCATAGCGCAGCATAGCATAGGACAGCAAAGTGCAGCATAGCATAGCATAGCATAGCCTAGTATAGCATAGCATAGCGCAGCATCGCATAGCATAGCATATCATAGCGCAGCATAGCATAGCGTAGCCTAGCCTAGCCCAGCATAGCATTGCGCAGCATAGCAGAGCATCGTATAGCATAGCATAGCATAGCAGACCGTAGCATAGCATAGCATAGCCTAGCGCAGCACAGCATCCACGATTGCTGCTCCTACGAATGCTGCTTGTCTAGAGGCTCCAACTCCTAGGCAGGGTCGCACTGGGATAGTTCATTGTTTTGCCGATCGGCGCGGGACCCCGCCCCCCCCCCAGTAAGCAAATGTATATGTTACTATGCTGCTGGTTTGCAGCTGGGCGAAGGATTGCAAAAAAAACGGGGGATTGCAAAAAAACGAAGGATTGCAAAAACACCCTTTTTCGAAGGATTGCAATCCTTCGTTTTTTTGCAATTTGTTTTGCAATCCTTCGTGGGTTTGTTTTGCGATCCTGCCCGAATGCCAACGATGAGAGCAATTACTATGTTGTTGCGGCGCTCCTTTGTGCCGATGGGCCCAGCAACGCGTGCCAGACTTGGTGGTGGCATCGCCCCAATCGCCCCAACCGTCACCATCGGGTGTCGTTTTTCTCCTATAGGTGTTTCCTGTTTGAACCGCACGCATTTGTGTAATGACCCAACGTTTCACGAATTGTCGCTTGACTTCGACGCTTTGTCGGCACTCGCGAAAGCGCCGCCAATGACACCCGAACATTAAATACATGGTAAAACCTATGGCTTTTCAACGGTTCAGGCGGCTCAACGGGAACAACTGAACGAAAACTCTGTCAAACGCCCCAAGGCGAATTGCAAGCGGCAGGGCAAGATGGCGGGGACGGGGCCGAGGTTTTTTGCTATCGAGTCTGCAAACGAAGCGAAGCATCCCGAGCGAGCCCTGCCCCCCAAACGCGTCGTGCGCACTTGCAGGCCGAGCCAAGAAGCTAGCAACTAGGTGGCAATGCTGCCGCGAGCTGCACGGCTACTACTGCAGCGACTGCACAACAAATCCCGAGCAACTCCTGCCCCCGAGCGCACCGCGCAAACCCTGCAGGCGCCCGCAGGGAATATAACCCCAAAGCGGCGGCTTGCCTCATGGTCGCGACCTTGACGACCAGGCGCAACAGGCTCCTCATCGTGCCTGGGCCGTTCAACCACAGCATGTGCCGCCGTGGGCCGCACCAGAGACGGCCACGTCGCCCTCATTCCAGCGGCCTGCCATCGACGGCTCCTGCGTGTCAGGCTCGATGTCGCGTTGCTCCTCCTGTGCGACTAGCTGCCCGCCGCCCTCGGGCGCCCCGCTGGCCGCCGTAACGCCGATGAGCCCGCCGCACGGTTCGCGACCGCGCTGCTCCTCCTGCGTGCACGGCAGCCCGCCGACCTCGGGCGCGCCGTTGGCCGCCGCAGCCGAATCGATATCCAGCAACTTCTCCATCTCCTGGGCCAGGTGGCACACCTTCATCCTCTTCTGGGCTGCCTCAGCCTCGTCCTCATCGCTCGGGCGGTTGCGTTTCGCCGAGAATGCCTTGATCGTCTCGCCGCCTACTGCTTTCAAGGCCATGCGGACACTGTGTGGTTTCCAGACGTGGTCGGCCACCGCATCGAACACCCCCTCGATGTCGGACATGGAAGGCATGGCCACATACATGCCGTCGAACACCAGACTCAAGACGCACGCGTTCAGCCCTTTGGCAGCAACGGCCATGCTCTCGAGGACGTTGTCTTCCATCGTCTGCAGGTGCAGCGCCGGTGCCGAGGACCCTGGATGCGCCTTCAGCAACGCCTTCTCCATGGATGCAACCTTGCGGTTCCTGGAAGTCCCCGCGCCACTGGCGGGCCCCGCCGCCGCGGCTGGGCTCTCCGCGGGACAGCAGCGAATCCCCAAGCCGCGCGCGGTCGGGCAGGCCAGCGGCGAGGTCGAAATCCAGAACGTCGCCTTCGTGTACTCGTCACACTGAGCCGCCAGAATCTCCTGGCCGCGCCTGAAAGCGCTCCTCAACTCCATCAGGCACGGCAGGATGTCGTCGGCGATCGCTCTCCGAGGACGCATCGCGCTGAACGCCGCCCTTGAAAGGCAGCCGCGAGAAGATCTTTGGCCTCGGACACGTCGATGTCATAGTACTGAGCCACAGCGGCGCGTCACTCTTTGGATTTGTCCGCGTACATCTTGACGATCCCGAAGTCGCGCTCAACGGCGCCAGCCGGAACGTGCGGGCGCAGCGCCTCCAGGAATATCTGATAGAACGCCGCGATCATGTCGAACTCACCCACTGCCATGCCGTTGAACGCGACGACTCGCGTCTCCCTGACGCAGGACTGAAGCCCTGGGCCTGACTCGTGCGCGCGGCCGATCTTGTTGAGCTGGCAGTACTCGCGGCGAAGGGCACGGATGTCTGGGCGCTCTGGCACGGAGGCCGGGCGGGGGAAGCCGTCCTTCAGAGCGCAGGCCTTGCCCGCTTGGTCCAGGAGATCCACGCACGCAGACAGCCCCTCCTGGCGACGCTCGCCCGCGACGGCAGCCCCCGCGTCGCGCCGGGTCCGCGGCGCGGTCAAGTTGGCTGCCTCGCAGACAGCGTAACAGCATCGGCTCGGCACATCGGCTTCGGCGGGCTTGGCGAGCGCGTCCTCGGCGGGGACGCAAGCGTCGAGGGAGACGTTGCACGTGCATCCCGCGAGGTCGCCGAACGCGGCAGCGTCCGCGAACAGCTGGTCGCACAGCGACGCGTCGAAGAGGAGCACGGCCACGCGCGCCTGCATTCTCTGATCGCGTGACTTCGCGGCCCCGATCTGGAGGAGATTGGCCCCGAGGCGACCCGGCGCGCGGACGTGGCCCAGGAGGGTAGCCCACCGCTTCGTCTTCGGGGCGGCCAGTGGCAGTTCGCACTTAGTCTGCTCCACCTGGCACTGCAGAAGGGCGCTGGTCCTGGGCGAGTGGAGGCGAGCGTGGATGTCCTGGACGAGTGCGAATGACTCTACGTTCACCTCGCCCTCGTGAGCGCCGTCGCCGTCCACCCTGCCCCACTTCGGCCACCCACGCCTCGAGCCAATGCGCCGCGGTCTTCGCCCTGGTCGCTGCCAGCTCGCGCAGCGAGAGGCCCCCGCTCGCAGACGCTGATGACCTGATGGTGAGGAGGTTGAGCAGGTGGCCGATCGCGAACTCGGGCCCGCCAATCTCCGCCTCGAGCCCGTGGTCCTTGAGGAAGGAACGCGGGGGCGCGGGGGGCGTCGAAGGGGTCGCGAAACTTGTTCGGCATGCGCATCGGCAGCGAGCGGTCGCGTTCCGAGCCCTTCGGAACCTGCCCCCATGACGGGATGTCGTTGCATGCGAAAATGTAAGTGCACATGGGCTTCATCTTCTCGGTATCGCCCGAGTTGCACGCGCGGGCGGTAATGGGGTCGGTCGAGTTCCTGCTCTTGAAGATAGCGTTGCCCCAAGCCGAGGAATGCGCCTCGTTGCCGAAAGCTACGCAATGCCCGCGACGAAAAGCGCCCGCCGCGTTGTGTTCGTGTTCGGAACGCTGGTCCGCAATGAAGACTGCGGCCCGGACAGGAACGCAGTGCTCCCCCCAGACAGCCCGGATGATATTTTCGCTGATGCCCTTGCCATTGCGGCCCTGCCTAGACCGCGGCAGCGCGCACTTGCAGACCGGCGTGCCTTCGAGAAGCCGCGCCTGCAGATGCATCATACGCGGGAAATTATCAGCGTCCGCGCCCCCGAGATCCTCGGCGCAATCGTCGGGGTGGTGGTCGCCCTCGCGCTTGCGCAGCGGCCGCAAGATAGACTATGACGTCTGGCGGTCGTTGGCCGACTCGGAGTCCACGATGCCTGAATTCTGCAGCCATTTGTCGACGAACATGGCCACCCTGTCTCAATGCCCTGAAATGCGCGTTCGCCTTCTGGGTTTCACGCGGCGACTCCCCGCTTGAACCGCCCGAACCAACGGGGGGGGCGAAACGTTCCACACACTTCTCAATCGCGCGGTCGCGCCGACGACGGCCGCGGGCGCGCCGACAAAGGCGTGAGTTTATGGAAAACGTGGAAGACCATGCTTCTTCAATGGTCTGGGCGGCTCAAACGGGGAAAATGCTGCGTTCGTTCACCCCAGACCCATCTGCGCATCGCCCGCCCCTCCGTCTCACGGCCGCCCACCTCTGGGGCACGCAAATTGGGCTGCGCAGGGAAGTCGCGTCTGTCGGGCGGCCTGGGCGGACGGTGTTCGAGCGGAGGTCCACCGCGCAATTGCTGAGCTGAACGAGGAACGGGCCCAGGTCGAACGCGGCCTCCCCGTCGAACAGCATGGCAGATTCTCGGACGATCTTCTCCACGCCCTGCTGGCACGCCAGCGCCGCCGCCGACTTGTCCAGAAACTGCTGCTTGGGGTTGGGGTTGCCGTCTTCGCCCCCCCCGAAACATTTCTCTGCGCGACAGCGCCCGGCAACCCCCTGGAGCGCGGGAAGCAACCTCGCCTGGAAGATCGCATTGCATCTCGTCAAGGATCGCTTGACAACGCGCCAAGTCTGATCCCACACCTACCAGTCGTCATCGCGGCTGCAGTACATGATCGGGCACTGGTCCCCTCGGAAAAACAAGTACGCGAGCTGCGCCTGCAACAACTGCGACAAATTGTGGTAGTCGGGCAGCTCCTCGTAATATACATGCAAGAGGCTGGTATTCGGGGCGTTCGCGTGCTGGGCAAGGAACTCGTCGAGGCGGCCAGTCAAGGATGCATTCGTCGTTCGGGCTGCAGCCGCCACGATGCGACTCCACGCTGCCCGCGGCCGCTCGGGCGGCACCATCTGCGACATGGCGATGACCTGGTCAGGTATTCGGGCATTTGGGCATTCGGGTATTCGAGTATTCGGATATTCGGGTTTTCGGGTGTTCGGGTACTCGGGTGTTCGGGTTTTGGGGGGGTTCGGGTATTCGGGCATTCCGGTATTCGGGTATTCGGGGTATTCGGAACGGGAGGGGTATTCAGGTATTCGGGTATTCGGGTACTCGGGTATTCGGCTATTCGGGTATTCGGGCATTCGGGCATTCGGGTATTCGGGTATTCAGGTATCCGGGTATTCGGGTATTCGGGCATTCGGGCATTCGTGTATTCGGGTACTCGGAGCGGGGAGGGAGGGCGGGTACTCGGGCATTCGGGTATTCGGGTATTCGGAGCGGGGGGGCGACATTCCCGAATACCCGAGTACCCGCATACCTGAATACCCGAATGCCCGAATGCCCGAATACCCGAATACCCGGATACCCGCGTACCCGAATACCCGGATACCCGAACACCTGAACACCCGAATACCCGAATACCCGAATACCCGAATACCCGAATGACCGAATACCCGCCCCCCCCGCTTCGAATACCCGAATGCACGAATACACGAATACCCGAATACCAAATATTTGGGTACCCAAATGCCCGAATACTCGAATACCCGCGCCCCCGCTCCGAATATCCGAATATCCAAATGCCCGAATACCCGAATACCGGAATACCCGAATACCTGAATACCCGAATACCCGAGTACCGGAACACCTGAATACCCGAACACCCGAATACCTTAATCCCCAAGGTCTGGAACCAGCTGGACCTCGAGGCTCGAATGCCGGCGATTTCCGCGCCGGGTCTGGGGCGGGGCAGCGGGCCGCGCGCGCGGGGATCTCGAACCCTAACTCGCCGTGGCACGGCGCGGGCAGACAACGTCGCCGCCCTCGCCCCGCTCCCCGTCGTGTCTTGCGCTGCGGAGGGGGGGGGGGGGGGCGCCCATTCTTTCGCAGCTGATTAACTGATGGCAGCGGGGTAGTCTCGCCCCAGCGCGCCATCACTGGAGCACGCGCGGGCGCTTGTAGCCAAAGATCGTGGAGATCTTCACGTTCTGGCGGCTGGGCACGTCGTTGATCCCCTCCCGCGTGATGCCCTGGCATTCAGACGTCGACAGCTCCTCGCGAATTTGGCGCTTCACCTGTGGGGGTACGCAAGCGAGGCCAACGAACAATGCCCGCTACCCCGCCCGCCCTGCCCGCTCCGACGCCCAACCCCATTGGACCCCCGTCGCCACCTGCACCGTCGACGACAGCTTCGCCGCGATGCAGTCAACGAGGACAGCTCCGTTGTTCGCGTTGGAGATCATCAGGAAAGCCTCCTCGAGCTCGACGGCCGCGTCGAGAGACTCGATGACCACGGCGATCGGGTCGACGCACCCCGGGATCACGCGCGGGCGCTTGTAGCCAAAGACCGTGGAGATCTTCGCGTTCTGGCGGCTGGGCGCGCCGTTGATCCCCTCCCACGTGATGCTCTGGTACTCAGGCGCGGCCAGCTCCTCGCGCATCTCGCGCTTCACCTGCGGGGGCGCGCAAGCGAAATCAATGAATGCCCGAATTGCCGAATGCCCGAATACCTGGATGCCCGAGTGCCTGAACGCCCGCATACATCAATACCCGGATACCTGAACACACGAATATTTGAATACCCGGATGCCCGCATGTCCAAATTCCGGACACTGCGGAGCGCGCATGGTAGCGGGCGAACCTCGAAGTTCGAGCGATGGCGATCACCACGCCCCGTCGCCATCGCCACCGTCGACGAGAGCGGCGCCGCGAGGGCAGGGCGTCGATGATAACAGCTCCGGTGTTCGCGCTGGAGATCTCCAAGATAGCCTCATCACACTCGAAGCTTACGAAGAACAGCTCAACGTCTACGGCGATCGGATGGGCGCGCCGCGTGAGTACGCGCGGCATGCGGTAGTCAACTGGCAGCCACGTCGCGACCCCTGGGGCGGGCGGGGGAGCAGCGTTGAAACGCCAGAACTTCTTGTGGCACCGAACCCCCAGGGTGATCCAGATCTCGCCCTCGCCCCCGTGGTGCCACGCCGCTGCGTGGACAGCAGCGTCGTCTCCGCGGTCGACAAATGCGAACTCCATCTCTGGGCACTCCGCCGCCCGCGAGGTACAGCCTGCGCGCGATGGCGGCCGTCGCGCGATACGAGCACTTGAGCCGCGACGCTTACCGAGGCGGCAACATGCGCGCGGCGCGCCCGCTCGCGGGCACCGCGGACAATGAAACTAGCATGTTCACGCTGTGATTTCCCGTTTGAACCGCCTTAACCAATGAAAAAAACAATTGTTTTTACAAAATTTCAAGGTCGCCCGGTCGCCCGACGATGCCCGCGGAAGCGCCGACAAAGGCGCCGCTCTATGAACATGTATAAAAAGCCATAGTTTTTCAATGGCTTGGACGGTTCAAACGGGAAAACGCATTTCATTCTGACCCCCAAACCATTATTGCATCAAGCGCTCCGCAGCACGAGCTAATCATCCAACAGCCAGGACAAGATCCTGCGCGTTGTCGCGATAACCCTTGACGCCCCCGAATGGCATCTATCGCGGCTGGCTCAGCGTCTCCTCGATGCGCCGCATGATGGCCGCGCTGTCCTTCTTGGTCTTGGTCGTCGCCTTCTTCGCGCGCTCGAGCGGCAAGTCCGCCCTGCTGGAGACCTGGGTCTTGCCTCGCACACGGCCCGCGAGCTTGATTGTCTTCCGGTTGGGGCGTCTATGCAAGTCCATGTCCAGCTGCCTCTGCCACGCCTCGCGACGCACGGTCGCGCGGGCTGCCCGCCCCTCAGCCGCCGCAGCAGGCGCGAACGCACGAGGCGCGCACAGCCGCGCCCGAGTCACCCTCTGCTCCACCACCGCCACCACGTCGTCGGAAGCCGTCGCCTCGTCTTCGACGGCCGCGCCCGCCGCGGCGACGCCCTGCCGGAGCGCGCCTGCGACGACGAGCCCAGAAAGGATACAGATGGTCCGCGTGCTGGTCAGCTTCTGGAGCGAGGGATCCCCGAGGTTCTTGCAGGCGTTGTTGAGCATGCGGCACAACCCGTGCACCTCCTGCACGATTTCAAGCCGCTCGTGGCGTTGCTGGCACACGCACTGGGCCCCGCGCTTCAGGGGCCGATGTTCGGCCTCGTTGCCAAGAGTGCCACTCGTGACGTGAAATCCCCCAGCCATGGCCCTGATCAGCGAGTTGTGCATGGGGCATCCGATGTGGCCGCGCCGCGCCCCGCACTGGATGACATGAAGCGCCGTTATCCCCATCCAGGTTCTTCCTCGCCATCTCTTCCTGGCACGCGGCCGCAATCCGTTTAAGCTCCGCGACGTACTCGGCGTGGGCCTGGAAAGGTTTCCCCATGAACTCGGCATCTTCCTTGTCGCCCTTTGGCCCAGCTGCCTCAACTCCGCCCCAGATGTCCGCGCCGCTGTGGCCGCCGCGGTAGAGGTCGACGGCGGTCGGCGCCCAGGGGGTCGCGATCAGGAACTTCTTCTGGATTGCCACGGTTGCGCGAAAGCAGGAATTCCGCTTCTGCCCAAAGCAATGCTCCACGCGGAACACCAGGTGCGTGTCCTCGGCACGCGCGATGCCGTTGGGCAGCGCCTCGAGGAAGCCTTCGCTGGGCGAGTCGCTGAACAGGAAGCGCACCTGGGCGATCATCTCGTCCGTGAAGCGGTCGCGGAGGGACGCTGTGAAAGGCTCGATCCCCTCCTTCGGCTGGAGGCTGAAGCCTGGGCAAGCGCCCGCGATTCCGATCAACGCGTGGGCAGCGTGGCGCTCGCCGTGGCGCTGGGCCATGCGCGCTTGCCCGACGACGGAGAAAGTGATATTGAACGTGGCGTCGTGCGCTATCGCCACCCATTCGCCCCGCTCTGTCGCGGCAGCTTTCGGGCGTCGGAGCGCATGCTGGACGACGCCGTCAGGGTTCTCGAACACAGCAATCACGCACTCCTTCACCGTCGCCTGCGTCGTGGGAAACAGTAGCGGCGCGCCCTCCGCGCCCTCGGCCCACCCGGCTGACACCTCGCCCACCACGGCGCCGACGCGGCCCGTGCATCGGAGCACCAGGCCTACGACGGAGTCTCCGAAGTCGCGGGGGGAGTAGACCTTCTCGTTCGCGCGGATTTCATCGGCCGTCCTGCACTTCAACCAGTTCTCGGGGCCAGAGCGTGCAAGGGCCATGACGACAGGGGACCTGGCTGTTACGTTTCAGCACCTCCAGCTCGGCGGGCGGGGCACCTCGGTTCCATCCCCGAATCATGGAAGCGCTCTTCTCGAGGAGATCATCGGAGCCGCTGGTTGGCCCGCACGTGCTCTGGGCCAGACGATGGCGGTGCAAAGCCTTTGCGACGTTGAACTGCGGATGAGTCTTGGTGCGGAGGCAGCGCGCCGCCGCCGTGAAGAAGGGGGCCGCGTGGTATTTCATGTGCTCGACCAGCTGCGCCCTGCGCTTGAAGGATCGAAATGGGCACAACTTGCACGTCTGCTCGACGACGTCGCCGGCGTAGCCGCGCGGCGACGGAGAGCGTCATTGTACTTGCCCACCTCGGCCGCCAGTGAAGCCGCGAAGAGTCCGACGGCGCCCTCGCCGACGTCCGCCATCCGCAGGGCAGCCCGCGGCGTCGCCGCTGGGGTCTCGAGCCAGCGAGCTGCGCAAAACGCCAAGATGGCGATTGGGGGAGAATTGCGAGAGACGCAACTGCAGGAGAGAAGTTTGGGCGCGCGAGAGGGGTCGACGACGACTGACAGTTTTTTGTTACTACAACTTTGAGCCGACGCATGAGAATAGCTTGAGCCAGGAGTCCAGCAGTGAGGAACGCCACATTTAGTTGCTCATCTTTGCGCCGCTTGCAATTCGCCTTCCCGAGCGTTGCAATTTCCCTGCCGCGAGCGCCCCCTCGCCCCGGCTCTTAGTTTGCCTGCTGGTGCGCCAGAACCGCGCCAACCGCTTGGAAGGCGCCTGGCGGCTTCGGCCTAAGGCGCAAGCCCAAGTGCCCGTCGGGAAGAGAGAGAGAGAGAGAGAGAGAGAGAGAGCAGCCTGTCCCGGCGCCTCAGCTGCGCCCTCACCGCCCTGTCGCCGGTAGTCCCAAGGCGGCCCTTCTCCTTGTCAGCCCTGTTCTCCCACCGCCTGAGTTCGCAGCTGAGGTCCTCGAGGTGTGAGATCGTGAACTCCCCCACCCACAAGCTCGGGTCAACCAGTTTCGGCTTCGCCAGCTGGAGCAGGGCTCGGAGGCGCTTCGACTCGTCGAGGTCGCGCGTGGTGCACCGGCGGAGTATGGGAGAAGAAAGACAACGCAGGTCGGCTCTCTTGGCCCTTCCCCGCCCCCCATCCCACTTTGATTCCTCTCGCGGACGAAGAGTGGGGGGAACGCCAAGAGATCCGACCTATATTGTTTTCCTCCTCCCAGAGGACCGCCTCTGCACCCCCCCCCCACAAAGTCGTTCTCCGCCAGGGTGGGTCCGCGGGCCGCCTTCGGACGGACAACGGCCAAGTCGCGAGACATCAGCATCCTGCGCCACTCGGCGTGCACGAGCAGCGTCCTCTCGAGCGCGTCGCCGAGCGGCTGCCCCTTCTCCAGCTGCCGCGCAGCCGTCGCGGAGCGGCTCTCGCGCAGGAGTTCGGAGACGCACTTGGCCATCGCCTGCTTCTGCTCGTGCGCCCCTTTCTGGCCCGCCTGCCGCGCGTGCTCCGCGTTCCAGGAGGTCCTTTTGGTACCCTGCGTAGGCCTGCCTGACGGTAGCGTCGTTTACCACCGAGGCGAAAACACTCTCGTCGAAGCACCTGCCCTCCCCGAAGGCCTGCCCCGAGCTTTCCTCGTGAGTTGCCAGCGCTTTCTGGAGCAAGCCTTCGCCGTTGAACCAAACCCTGGTGAGCAGGATTCTCTGGAGCACCGAAGCCAGGGGCACCTTTCTGGAGTCGTGGAGAAGCGCGCGGAGCTCCAGGTCGGCGGAGTTGAGCTCGTGCGACGCATCGCCGCCGCGGTGCGTCAGCCACGCGGGGTGGACGAGGAAGGACGCGACCAACGGGTTCGGCACCAACCTCGCGAAAAGCTGCTCAGGCACGCTGCGCCCGTGCAGCTTTTCCACTGAGCTTACCGCCCTCGCGCTTGCAGAGGCGACCAACCTGTCCACCTCGTCGTCATGTGTGTGGGCGCCGCGCCGGAGCCCTCCGACCTGACGCTGGGCCGCGCCTTCCTTCCGCTCGCCGCCATGTTGCCGACAGAGCGGCAACCCATCTCGCCCTACACAGTTGGCACGGTGGTACCCTGTGGGGCCCCCTGCCCCTCGGGCTGGGCATGGCAACCACGTCGGCGACATGCCAAACTACCTGGAGCCCAATCGGCTACAGAAGAGGAGACGCAGAGGGAGAACAAGGTAGAAGTGCAAGAACTAAGAAGAATATGAAGCAAGAAAAAGAGAAGAGTCAGGAGGGGACGTCGTACGGCAAGATGGCAAGAAGGAGAGAACAAACAGGACAGGCGAAGATTAGAAGGATAGGAATACCAATGCCCAGAGGGCTGGAATCCCAAAGTTTGCGGCAAAAGTTTGCGTCCCCGCCGAGAGGCGATTATCAATACTTACCTCCACCAGCATCCGCGCAAGTTCCGCCGACGCCCCCCTGGAGGATGGCAGTGTTCGACGGAAGTGATTGAACAAGATGGGGAAGCGTAGGAAACAGGAAGATAGTGAGGCAAGAAGAGGAGGAGCATCAGGAGGGGACGTCGAAGTGCAAGCAAGGAATACTGAGAGAACATAACAGGACAGGCGAATATCAGAAGGATTGGAGTACCAATGTCAGGAGAGAGCTGGCAATGCTCGAATCACCCCTTGTTTTGTCCCAGCCACGAGGCCGATACCACGGAGGAAAGGGTGAGGAGGGAGGGGGTATGGCGCAATTAGAACGATCCACGTATGTGTAACAATACATATACCGAAAAGGATGAATAAACAAATGGTAATGGATCCGAAGCATCACCCCCCTCCCTCCCCCCCCTTCCCTGGAGTAGATCTTGGCTGTTTTCGGCGTATGTTTCGAGCAGCTGGAGGCTCCCCCACAGGACGCATTGCTGCAAACAGTCGCTTTAAGCAGACGTCCGTGGCCAGATCCCCCCCGCGCCCCCCCCAATGTCGAAACGCCCAATGTTGAAACGCCGAACAAGAAAGCGTTAACGTGCCCGTCGGCCCGAACGGGCTGCCAAGGGCAGCCTTGCCCAGGCTGCGTCCGGGAGAGAGCCCTCGCCCGAGCCTGGACCTCTGGGACTGGCAGCCTGCGTGCTTCGAGCCTTTACTGCTTGAAAAAGCCCTCTAGCATGCTGATGCACGGAGGCCTCGCAGAGTTTGCAACATCAAGTATATATTCGAGTCCTTCCCTCGGCGGCGAGCGCGGGGGGGAGTGAGGAGGGCGGGCCTTTTCAGAAGGCTCGGAAGTCCCCCGGCCTTCAGAGAAGTGTTCTACGCCGCCTCCTCCTCCTCCTCCTCCTCCTCCTCCTCCTCCTCCTCCTCCTCCTCCTCCTCCTCCTCCTCCTCCTCGCCTTCCTCCTCCTCCTCCTCCTCCTCTCCTCCTCTTCCTCCTCCTCCTCCTCCTCCTCCTCCTCCTCCTCCTCCTCCTCCTCCCCCTCCTCCTCCTCCTCCTCCTCCTCCTCCTCCTCCTTCTCCTCCTCTACCAACCCCAGACGCCTTCTGAGAGGCCCCGTCGCCTTCTGAGAAGGCCTTCTCCTTCTCGTTTTTCCCCCCTCGCTCGCCGCCGTTTCTCCGTCCCTCGGCCTGCGCCTCGGCCTGGGCAGTGGAGTGGCCCCTGAGCTCCCAAGGGGACCCCTGCAGCTTCCAAGAAGTCTCTGGGCACGGGCGAAGAATCCCCCCTCAAAAGGGCGCACCCCCGCCATGAGAAGGAGGAGGAGGAGGAGGATGAGGAGGAGGAGACTTGCAAGGCGGATGCAAGGGATATAGAACGGACACAGCGGAGGGGAAGGTTTTGCCATGTTTCTTGAGGCGTTTTGTGGGTGGGGGGGCATCTTATAGCGCTCTGGGGCTGTGTGGACCCTCTCGTCTGCTTCTTTGGGGCCAGGGGGCCTCCAGGGTCGTCTTCCTAGCGGCCTCTTGGGTGTCTTCGGTCGCAAGTCATGAGAGCCACCCGTCAGGAAACCGAATTACGAGTGCAGAAGCGTCGACTAGAAAAGATAGCGCCGAATTCGCTTCGTCTCGCATCAATTAGCGTCGATGCAGCGTCGACTCGCATCGATTAGCGTCGATTCGCAAAAGCAGACAAGATGGTATTGTATGGGAGGCTCCCATGAGTTGCCGCAGAACTCTTGTAACATGTTGGCGCTTTGGGGGTCTGCCATTGGCCCCCGTCATTCAGCGGCCCGTGGCTCCCAGGTCCTCCGGGGCTCTTCTCTGCCACATTCCGAATCGCGAATCTCTATAGCCCCAGGGGACCGAAGCAAGGTCTCGCACGTTGGAGCCGTCTCGTGGTCTGAGGTGGCCCACTGCTGGTTTTGGCCAGCAGGAGGGGCGGGCGAGGTTCGAGGTTCTGGGATCCGGGAAGGTGTTTGGCCTGTGTCGGCCTCCGTGGACCGTTTTCGGGTCCTGGGACCATGCAAAACAGATCCGGGGTGAAACTGCACAAGGTAGACTCGGGGAGGGATCCGGGGTCCGATTTTGAGAGGATTTGGCTTCACCCCCCCCCCCCACACCAGATTTTTCGTCGGCGAAGATGGGTGACGGATTTATCCTACTGCGCCGCCTAATCAAAACAAGACAAATCATCATGCAGAAAACGCAAAAGCCGGTTTACTAAATTAAAAACAAAAAAGGATGTTCTAAATCCAGGGCCTTTGGTCTACATCCCAGATCTTATCATTACCATGACCTGAGTGGTTCGATCAAGTTTGTGTGGTCCCAACCAGTTCAGACCCCCTGGCCGCCTCGAAGTCCAGGTGACCGAAGGACGGCCTCGCACGCAGGTGGCCCCAAGGGGTCGGCGGCTTGAAGGACGTGTACGCGTTGGGTGGGAGTGTTCATGTGATCGTTGCAACTCCGGGCAGGCTGAAAGATTGCCTGTGCTCCGAGAAGACGAACCTGAAAAGGACAACGTTCCTCGTCATCGACGAGGCCGACGACATGCTGGACGACAGCAAGGACAGCCAGGAAAACGTCAAGCAGATCCTGGAGCGGATTAGGCCCGACCGACAGGTTCTGCTATTCTCGGCTACTTGGCAGGAGAGCCTGACGAGGTGGGTCGTGGAAGGGGGGCTGTCCAACCGACAGGCCCGCTGCGTGCAAAACTCAAAGCCAGTAGAGATCTACGTCGGGAGCACCACGGTGACGGCGTGCAGGAGCGTGGAGCAGAGATTCTGGTACCCGGGCGTGAACAGTTTCTGGGCCGACGGTTCGGAGGCAGATGCTCAAGCGAGGAAGCTCGAGGCGCTGTGCGAGGCGGTCAAGATGCTCAAGTTGGACGACACGCAGGACAGCATTCATAAGGCGCTCATCTTCTGTAACGATAAAGAGGGCGTCGAACGAGTCGCCAGAGAACTGAAGTACCGGGGGCATCGCTGCGAGGCCTTCTCGAGCAACTCCAGCAGGGCAGAGCTGCTGGATCTGTTCAGGTGTCACGATAACAAGTTGCCGATGCTCGTCTGCACTCAGGTGCTCGGTCGCGGGATGCACTTCGACGACGTGAAGTACGTGGTGAATTACGATTTCCCGAACCGCGGGATGGTTGACTACGTCCACCGCATTGGCAGGACTGGACGCGGCAACAAGAAGGGGTTCGCCCTTACTCTCCTCGAGGAGCTCGACCTGCGGTACTCGAAGGAGCTGGTTGACTCTCTCAGAGAGATCGGCTACAGCCCCTCGTCTGATCCCCCATTGCCCCACTGGCTGGAGATGGAAAGCCGCCGTTATCCAGCTGCCTGCGGCAAGACTCGCCGCCGAGCCAGTCCAGCACCTTGGGTGACGATTGTTCGGGGGGCGCACAGGAGGCCCTAGCGTGTGACACCTCGTGTCCCGAGACTTGGGAGGAGCCGCAGCAGGTGGCACACTCTTCCGCGTCGTGTCAACAGGTGGCACACTCTTCCGCGTCGTGTCGGGGCCTCCTTGGTGTTGGCCATCCCTGCTTGGGCTCCCGTGGGGCAGTCTTGGGGCTCCCTTTGGACGTCTTGGGGCCGTCTTTGGGGCACCTGGGGGGGTCTCTTGCGGCTGTCTTGGGCCGGCGATGGGGCTCTCCAAGGCCGCCGTGGGTCCCTCTGGAGGCCCTCCCGGGCCAGCTTGGGGCCGCCCTGGGCCGTCGAGCGGTTTTTTTTGTTGGGGGCTGTTTTGAGGTCGTCTTGGAGAACCACTTTTGACCATTTGGGCCTTCGTGGGCCACCTCGGAGGAGGGCCGTCTGGAGCTGCAGGACGCCCAAGAAGGCGGAGGTGCCCGAATCTTTGAATAGTCTCCTTGGGCAATCTATGATGCTGGCCTCTCCAGGCCCAAACTGGGGGTCCTCCTGTGGGCCTGTGGCCCTCTTTGGGCCGCCTTGGGGGGCCTCTTGGGCCGTCTTGAGGCCATATCGGGTCGCTTTGGCGGCCCTACTGGGCCGTCTTGGAGACATCCTGGGGCCATCTTGGCCGCCTTGGTTGCCTGCCTCGGCCGTCTTGGAATCTCGGGAGCGTGGGTCCCTTGTCTTGAACAAGGGATCGTGGCCTCGGGAGCGCGTGCCCGTAGGCTTGTTCTACCGGTGGAAAGGGGGGGGGACAATGCACGCGGATGGATGCCTCGAGGGATGGGGGTAGCGGCGTCACCCCGACATACCATTATTGTTCGGCGGCGAGCGAGGGGGGAAACGAGAAGGAGAAGGCCTTCTCAGAAGGTGGCGGGACTTCTCAGAAGCCCTCGCGCCTTCTGGGACGTTTTCTGTGTCTTCGGGGAAGGCTTGGAAAATTTCTCGGAAGGCCCGGGGACTTCCGAGCCTTCTGAGAAGGCCCGCCCCTTCTCACTTCCCCCCTCGCTCGCCGTCGAACTATGTGTGCGTCGCCCCCTCCAGGGGCGACGCGCGCACCGAGACATCTTATAGTATATGCGTCGTGGAGGGCGCTTTTTGGCCACGCCGCTCGGGAAACTATATACTGCAAGATGGGTATGCTACATGTTCGGGTCGGACGCGCGCTTCCAAGGAGGACATGTAGTACATGGGTATGCTACATTTTCGGTTCGGAGGACACGCGCCTCCAAGGAGGACATGCAGTGCTAGTGTGTCTCTGTGCAAACACGGGGAAGCCTTAGATCGTAGAAGGCTACCAGACAGCGCTTGGCATCCTGCCACGCCTCCGCGCGCCAGGGCGGCACGCTGGCGGACAGGACCTTCTGGAAAAAGTACAACGACAAGCAGAGGCACCGGCGGCAGGCTGCCGAGGCCGCCGCACACGCCCCCGAGCCCGTGCAGGAACCGGGCCGCGCTGAGCCCGCGCCAGTGGACCCCGAGCCGCTGGGCGACGGCCGCTGGCTGCCCGAGGTCGCGGGTGCCCACCCCTCGAAGAAGAGCAAGCGCCAGAAACAGAAACTTTTGGCGCTCCGCGCGGAGGCCTCGGCTCCGCGCTGGGCCCCCCTGGCGGCGCCTCCGGCCTCGCCCCTGGCGCGCCCCGCGCGCCAGGGAGGGAGCTCTCTAGCCCAGGGTCCAGCAGTCCGCGCGGAGCGCTCCGAAAGGTTACGTTCCTGACGCCTTCTCTCTGCTCCTCGCTCCCGAGCCGACGCAGGGCGGCGCGCCGGGGCGCGGCGAGCCGCGGGGGCCGCAGGGCGAGGGCCGCGGGCGGCCGGAGGGCGCGGGGCCCGCGCCGTGGGCGCAGGGAGGCGCGCCGGGGAGCGGCGAGGCGCGGGGGCCGGCGCCGGGCCGGGGCCTGCTGCCAGGCCTCGGCATCGCTCGGACGTGTGCATTTTTCCTGCGGCGAGGGCCCTCGAGGAGCATCCTGGATCGTTCGGCGGAGAAGCCGCGCACGGAGCCGAAAAAAGCACCTGCAGGGGATGGGCGTCCGAGCGATGGCCAGCAGGGGCGGAGCCGCAGGGCGACGGCCGGTGGCGGCACCGTGGGCAGAACCGCAGGCTCGGGGCGGGCGGCAGGCGGCCTGCGCGCAGAGGGGGGTGGGGGGTCGAGTCGGGCCTTGTGCCTCTACAGGGAGAGAGGTCAGACATGGTTTTTAAGAATGGTCTCGGGACGAGTTGTCGAGTATTTTGGGGTACTTTTCTATACTCCCTGACCATGTCTCATTGTCCTCTCCAAAACCCGCCTGTAGGAGGACATGCCCGACCAACGAGTAGGGGGAGGGGGGAAGGCTTCTTAGAAGCACCCCTGCTTCTCAGCAGACGCGGGCCTTGTCTGTAGATGTGGGGCCCGCGCCTTCTAAGAAGCAGCCTCCTTCCAAGAAGCCTCCCCCCTCCATACCCCCGTGTGCGCGCCGCCAAGACAGGGGGGTGGGGGCGGGGGCTGCAGTCAAGGCTGAGCCAAGGAGCAGTTTGGGTTCGGAAGGGGCTCGCTGTTTCTTGGGTCCTTCCATGCCTGTTTCTCTGGCGCTCATCGTCTACGCAGGCGCCTGTGGGGCAAAGAGGGGTTTCGTTTCTTATCTCGCGTTCCTTATTGCAGCAGCCCGACTGTATCGGGGAAGGGGGGGTGCTTCAGGATCAGGTGCGTGCAGCGGGCTTCGGTGTCCCGCCGCCTTAGTCACTTTGCTCGATGCATTGACTCTTGGCGCTGCCTTGGGCCGGGAGAACCAGCTACAGTAAACTGAGTCGCCAACCTCCTCGTCGCTACCCTTATGATGTTCCTATCTACTTTAGCCTTGATCGCAAGAAAGAACTTCGAGCACCAGGGAAGTACCGAAATAGAACGTTTTTACGCGTCGGGCCCTGGGAGGCAGTACCCGCTCGACACTGTCTCGATACTTTCCTGGGTGCTCGAATTTTTTGGGGATGTGGCTCTTACGATGGGAGCAACATGACGCTACCCCCCCTTCCGTCCGCCCCGGCAGGCTCCAGTTCATCCTGGAGTGCAGGCGGCCGCCCCCGCACTTCGAGCCGCCGCGCTGCGAGTAGCGCCTCCAGCGGCGTTGCGGGCGCACGCGGCGGGGCAGCATGCTGGGCCATTGCGGCCTGCGGAGCGTACGCGTGCGGCGACAGGCGCGCTGCCGATGTAGAGAGCATCCGCTTGCTTGCTCCTTCTCCATTCCCTCCCTGGGCGCGCCGCCATTTTTTCGTAGAATTTCGCGTTCGCGCGGCACGGAATCGTTGGCCTCGGCAGTCGAGGAGCAAGAGACGGCACAAGCATGATTTCTCGGAGGTCGGCGCGGGTTTCTTGGATCGGCGCTGGACGCCCCTGGCGGCGCCTCCAGCGCCGCCCCTGGCGCGCCCCGCGCGCGAGGGAGGGGGTTCCAGCGCCGATCCAAGAAATCCGCGCGGACCTCCGAGAAATAAGCTGTTTTTGTTCCTCTGGATAAGACGTCCGTCGAACGAGGCTGAGTTGCTGGTTGGGTGCTCACCGTTGAAGGAAAAATTGTGCAGCAAGCGGTGAGGAGCCATTTCGCATGGCCCCCCTCTCCCCCCCCGGCTTTGCTATTGAGCAAGCGTTCCCAGAGAAGCGGCGCCAGGCAAATGTTCAGCCCAGCACCTCGAACACAACACTTGCCAATGTGACAGGCCAGGGGAGAGGGAATGTGCTTGTTTCTAGTTCTGGCGTTTTTTGTTGCAATGTTTCCTTCAACCGCAGGACAGTGTTGGCACCGGCCGCACTTCTGCATCTGAATCAAGTGGTGCGCCCACTTCAAGCCTAGGCAATCTCTGCGTGAGCCCGCGCACGTCGCAGCACTCCACACTCTCGTCTCCTCTCCCGACCAGGTGGTTCGCAGACGCCGACGCGGGCAAAAAATGTTGCTCCGAGTGGCTGTGCCCTTGCTCTTGGCCCCCTCTGGAAGGCGCCGCCCGAGCGACAGAGCGCGCGACCGAGCAGGGGACCGCAGCGACCGAGCGTCCTCTCTCGGCCTTATGATGTTCCACCCTACCCTAGCCTCGACCACCAGCAAGCCGTCCCCTTCCGTGACGTCCCCCGCGCCTCGCCCCAAGACACACGCATGCGGGCGGAGGGAAGTTTGACAGGCCAGCGTTACAGTCAACACGCACAATAAGGATGGGCAGCCTTCCCAAGGGTACCCTTGCATCCTTGCCCCTCCGGCCCATCCTTAGCGACTTTCGCTGGCCGCGCCCTGCTCGCAGAGTGTCGACATGGCCTTTTAAAGCCCTTGCATTACCAGCCTCGAACGTATCCCTATCCCTAAGATTGACACGCCAAAAGGCGATGACAATCTTAGGGATCCGCCCCCAAAAAATAAGGGAATCCCTAAGATTGGCATCGTGATGAGGAGGTGCCCAGCATAGGGATAGGGAGATGTTCCTGGCTGGTAATTGCATCCTTACCGCGCATCCTTATGATACGGGCTGACTGGACGTCACGAAAGGGGATGGCTTGCTAGAGGTCGGTTTAGACCGCGCCCGCCTGTCTGCCGTGACTCTTCCAGCCCGCGGGCCCGCGGAGCTTTTCCAGGAGGGGAGAACGCACACAGCCACCATGAATCGTCGACTCCCAGGAACACGGGGAACGCATGGGAAGCGGGGGCGAAGACGAAAACCCAGGAAAAACATAGCACAACACGTGGGAGAGATATGGGGCGAAGACGAAAACCCAGGAAACTAATATAGGACAATGTCGGGGATCCTGGGACTCGTGCTCGTTGCTCCTGTGTCCCTGGGCCCCATTCACTCTGCCGTCGTGGCGACGGCTTGGGCTGCGCGGCCTCGGGCGGGGCAGCGGCCAGAACGCAGGGCTGCGCCCCGGCATCCCTCCCAGTTGGCCTCAACATGCCTCCAGAGTGAAGTGCGGCAGGTCCGCGTCGTGACGACACTGGCGCTGGTTTCGGACACGGCGTGGGTCGTTGAAACTCGAACGATCGGCGGCTTTTCGATGGCCAGATCGTTCCCTGTTGGCCGCTCTCCCTCGGGGACCCGCTCTCTGCGCCGCGCCCCGGGCGTCGGGCACACGGCCGCCGGAGGCCCAGGTCGGCGACGGCGACGGATGACGACGACGGCGGACGGCGGACGACGACGACGGCGCACGACGACGGCGGCGGCGGCGGCGACGACGACGACGACGACGGCGGACGACGACGGACGGCGGACGGCGGACGGCGGACGGCGGACGGCGGACGGCGGACGGCGGACGACGGCGGCGGCGACGACGACGTCGGCGACGGCGGCGACGGCGACGACAACCACCATGAGGGCGACGACGGCGACGGCCACCACGGCCACGCCGACGACCACGACGACGACGACGAAGGCGGCGACGACGGTCGGGCAGCAGGTGCTGCGCCGAGGGACCTGGCGGCGGCCAGGGGGTCTAAGCTGGATGGGCCCTGGGCAGATCGGTCAAGACGTGGATGCAAGGGCAAATCCGCTCAGAATCGAGCCCCGGGGCCCTCCTCGGGTCCATGTGGTGCAGGCTTTCACCCCCGACCCGTTCGTGGCGGTCCTGGGGCCCGAAACTTGCCGCCGGAGGCCAAAAAGTGCGAAAGACCTCGAATCCAGAACCTCGAGCCCCTCCCCCTCCCCTCCTGCTGGCCAGAACCACTGCTGCCAATGCTGGGCCACCCCCCAGACCCCCAGACGACTCCAACTGACGACGACGGAGGCGGCGGCGGCGGCGACGACCTCTCCGCCCACGACGGGCTCTGACAGCGGCCCCGTTCCGCCTGCAGGCGCTGGCGGCGGCCGCGTTGTGCGCCACGCCCTTGCGCCCACAGGCCTTCGCGGCGGCGGCGGCCGCTCGCTCTCGGGGCGCCCCCCGCGCAGCACCTGCCGCCCGACCGTCGTCGTCGTCGTCGTCGTCGTCGTCGTCGTCGTCGTCGTCGTCGTCGTCGTCGTCGTCGTCGTCGTCGTCGTCGTCGTTGTCGTTTGGAGGGCGACGTCGACCTTCTAGAAGACCAATCTCTGGGGCCTATGCTTTTTTCCCGCTTTCACGTTCTAGCCACAAGTGTCTATAGGCACACTCGGGTTGGATGCGACAATCGACGAGGCGACCGTTGCGTTCGGCGCAGTGCAAGATCGGAGAGAGGAAGGATCCGTCTTTGGCATGCTCCTGTCCTCAAGCAGGTCCCAGACGGTAATGACTCCAGGTTGTCGCCGCCGGCGTCGCCGACCTCGTGGTCGACGTCGTGGCCGTCCTGGCCGTCGTGGCCGTCGTGGCCGTAGTGGTCGTGGCCGTCGCCGTCCTGGCGGTCGTCGTGATCGTCGCGGCAGCCGCTTCGACGGGGTCTCGGCCCGGCTCGGCCAGGGCGGGTCGCGGCTGCGCCGGCCTCGGCTCGCGGGGCCTCGGCCCGCTCGGGTGAGGTCTGCTTCGCCTGGGGCTGTCCCGGCGCCTCGGCTCGGGGCCTCAGCCAGGGCCAGGACGGGGAGGAGTCCGTGCCAGAGCGCTCCAGGGCGCTCTCGGAGCGCTGCGGAGCGCTCTGAGAAGGCCGCGGCGCCCGAAACATCCTCCAGATCTGAGAGATTCTCGGTTTGTGCTAACCCGATGGTGTCCTCGTGTCCTGGCATCGTCTCAGGGTTGGAGAGCCCTGGGGAGGGTCGACTGTTTGGGGCGGCCTCCGTGTCGATTCGGGGTTCCTTCTGCGGTGGCCTCTTTTCCTGCTGACTCCCTGCCTCCTCCTCCTCTCCGCTGCTGCGCCTCCTCCCGTCTTTTCCTCCACTTGCCCTGCTGCTGCTGCTGCTGCTGCTGCTGCTGCTGCTGCTGGTGCTGCTGCTGCTGCTGCTGCTGCTGCTGCTGCTGCTGCCTCCTTCCCTCTCCCTCCCTCCCTCCATCCCTCCTCCTCCCTCTCCCCTCATCCTCCTCCTCCTCCTCCTCCTCCTCCTCCTCCTCCTCCTCATTCTCCTCCTCCTACACCTCCTCCTCCTCCTCCTCATCCTCATCCTCCTCCTCCATACCTTTTCCGTATGAAGAACTTGTCGCACCTTGAGGCCGGTCGAAAAGGCGGGCTGGGCGTTTCGCTTGATCCTGAGATTGAAAGTTTGGAAGAGCTTCACGAATGGAGGGCGGTTCGTTTTCACAATGTGGTTCTCGCCTCAGCGCCGCGCACATTCGTTTTAATCATCTGCAAGAGCATCACGGATGGAGGGCGGTCCGTTTTCAAAATGTAGCCCTCGCATCAGCGTCGCGCACTTTCGTTTCTAAAGTGTGCAAGAGTTTCACGGATGGAAGGCGGTTCTTTCTCAAACATGTGGCTCTCATTAGCGTCACGCACATTCGTTTTAAAAGTTTGCTAGATGGAAGGCGGTTCCTTTTCAAGATGTGGCTCTCGCCTTAGTGCCGCGCACATTCGTTCTGGAAGCTTGCAATTGCTTCACGGATGGAGGAGGGAATCTTTTCAAAATGTGGCGTCTCGCATCAGCGCCGCGCGCATTCGTCTTACGAGTTTGTAGCCGTGTCAAGGAGTCTCATGGTTCACGTGGCAGAAATGGCGCTTGGCACGATGTTGGAATGTCAGGGCGCAACAGTCGCGTTGATCCTCGGTGATGAAGTCCCAGGAATGGTGTTCAGGATCGTGAAGACGCAACGCGCTGATGTCCCAGGGATGGTATTATGGCACATTTCCGGATTTTCAAGCAGTTGTCTTCCAACGGGGCACTTCCCTCAGTAGAAATGGATCCGTGTATGGGGCCTATGAAAAGGAAACTTGGACGGAGGGTGTGTTGGAACATCGTTGATGAGTCTTGGTGTTACACTGCTCCTCCTCCTCCTCCTCCTCCTCCTCCTGCTCCTCCTCCTCCTCCTCTTCCTCTCCTCCTCTTCCCCCTCCCCCCTCTCGTTCCCTCTTGGACCCCGATGCGGTTGTTTGCACGTGCCGACTCGACGTTTCTTTCGTGTTGCACAACATGTTCCATATCCTCCTCGTCCTCCTCCTCCTCCTCCATCTCCTCCATCTCCTCCATCTCTTCCTCCTCCTCCTCCTCCTCTTCCCTCCTCCTCCTCCTCCTCCTCCTCCTCCTCCTCCTCCTCCTCCTCCTCTTCCCTCCTCCTTCTCATCTGCCTCCTGGCGCTCACAAAGACATGCCGCGGGGGGTCGCGAAACACTGCGCCACCGCCTTCTGCCTCCAGGGGCCGTAGGAGGCGCGGGGCCATCGCAGCGATGGGACCCTGGGCCACTGGCCGCCCGGGCTTCCTGGGGAGCCCGCACTGGACGCCAACTGGCAGCAGCGATAGTGCAGCGTCGGCACCTTGGGCCGCTCGCCTAGCCGCCTGCCTTGTCTCTTGTCCTCCGCCATCTCCTCCTCCTCCGCCTCCTCCTCCTCCTAATTCTCATCCTCCTCCTCTTCCCCCCCTCTCTTTTCATGAGGTGGCTGCCACGGTGCCGGCCGTGCGTCCTCCTCCTCCTCCTCCTCCTCCTCCTCCCTCCTCTCCTCCTCCGCTTCCTCCTCCTCCTCCTCCTCCTCCTCCTCCTCCTCCTCCTCCTCCTCCTCCTCCTCCTCCTCCTCCTCGTTATCATCGGCAGCACCACTATCTCCCGGTCGCTACCCACCACCTGCACAGTCGAACGGGGACGGCCTCCTCCCTGCGGCCCTCGACCTCCCGCCCTGCCGAGCCGCCTCCGGAAGTGTTGACGACCTCATCTGCTCCCGAGCGGTCGACGGGCCACGTGGCCCGCGTCACCTGCACGGCGCGAGGATGGCCGCGCTCGGCGTTTTGACTGGCGGCGAGGGAGGGGGGGGAAGTGAGCAGAGGCGGGCCTTCTCAGAAGGCTCGGAAGTCCCCCGGCCTTCTGAGAAGTGATCTAAGCCCTCCCCGAAGACACAGAAAACTTCCCAGAAGGCGCGAGGGCTTCTGGGAAGTCCCGCCGTCTTCTGAGAAGGCCTTCTCCTTCTCATTTCCTCCCCTTGCTCGCCGCCGATTTGCGGCACGGGGGTCGCTGGGTTGAGATGGATGGGAGGAGATGGAATCAGCAGCGCTTTTTACTCTGACGGCCCAGTGGAGGTTCAGGGAACCCGCTCACCACCCTCGTTCAAGCGGTTTGGGAATTCACTGTTACGGAAAATGCAAGCTGCTGATGCTCTCTGCGCCATGCGTGAGACAACAACGATTGGCCGCCACCACCCCAACCAACCAACCAACCAACCAACCAACGAATTACGTCCACATGTCTACGGTGCCTCTCCGAGGCGCCTCTCTGGGTCGCTGGGTGGAGGAACAGCTTTCTTCGGTAGCAAATCATTGGAGCCTGATATACCCTTTCCATTCGGTTCTTAGCGTCGACTAACGTCGATTAGCGCCTGGGAGTCGACGAGATAGCGCTGAATTGGCGTCGGTCGGCTAGCGTCGATTGGTGTCGATTGAGCTTCGATCAGCGTCGACTAGCGCCGATTCCCGTCGATGCGCAAGAGCCGACACGATGGTATGGGAGGCTCCCATGAGCTGCCACCGAAGCTTTCTCTTGCCTGCCATGGGCACTGTGGGGGGGGGGGGGGCGGGCGATAGGCTCAGGGGAGGGACGCATCGACCCCCACTCGCTTTTCTATCGAGGAGGGGGGGCCCGACTGCCCGCCTCGCCCAGGCAGGCGCGGACTCCCTGCCGGGGGCCTGCCGCCGATCCATCGGCGATGCAGCGCCGGTTCAAGCTCGGTGCCTCCTCCCCAGAGCTGACCTTCCAGGAGGGCCAAAAAATAGCACTCGACCTAACAGCCTATCCTAGAGCTATTATACGTCTTGGTTTTAGGCTGTCTCGCTCGGTTTTTTAGGTCATTAGGTTTCCAGTGCTAAAAAATAGCTCCCTGGAAGGTCAGGACCCAGAGCTGGCCCGCCGGTGGTTTTCGGGGCCTGGCTCGGGCCTCCGGCGGCCGCCTGGGACGACCTGCGGGCTTCCCCGGAGAACGCCCTCGGCGAGGCGCATCCGCTGGAAGGCACCCCCCGAGGCTTGAGAGCCGCCCAGGACCCCTGCAGACGTCCAGGAGCCCCTCAAGCCTCCTCGAACCTCGAAGCCTTGGTGCCTCGAGGCTCGAGGCCCCCCCTCCCCTCCCTATCTGAAGGGGCCCCAGGACACAAATAAATACACAAATAAAAATATCCCCCATATTTTCTCATATTTCCCCATATCCTAAGATGGGGTTCTTGTTCCCCATATCCTAAGATGGGGTTCTTGTTATTACTTGGACGCCTCCTACTACTCCTCCTCCTTCCTCCTCCTCTTTTCTCCTCCCCTCCTGTCGGACATACTCAGACTTGCTCATACACAGACTTACTCATACTCAGACTTACTCATACTCAGACCTACTCATACTCAGACTTACTCACACTCAGACATACTCATATACAGACTTACTCATACACAGACTTACTCATACACAGTATTAGTCATACCCAGACGTACACATACACAGACTTACTCATACACAGACTTACTCATACTCAGCACCCCTAAGGGGAGCCGCCAGGGGTGGTTGCACGGGCTCGTTCGCGGCCATTTTGTGGGGATGTCTCAGGCGGTTTGCCTGTTTCTGTGCCCAACATCCTTCGCTTTCGGAGCAGATTTGGAGGATGTCTCGAGCGAGGCGCTCATTTCAGCACCCCTAAGGGGAGCCGCCAGGGGTGGTTGCACGGGCTCGTTCGCGGCCATTTTGTGGGGATGTCTCAGGCGGTTTGCCTGTTTCTGTGCCCAACATCCTTCGCTTTCGGAGCAGATTTGGAGGATGTCTCGAGCGAGGCGCTCATTTCAGCACCCCTAAGGGGAGCCGCCAGGGGTGGTTGCACGGGCTCGTTCGCGGCCATTTTGTGGGGATGTCTCAGGCGGTTTGCCTGTTTCTGTGCCCAACATCCTTCGCTTTCGGAGCAGATTTGGAGGATGTCTCGAGCGAGGCGCTCATTTCAGCACCCCTAAGGGGAGCCGCCAGGGGTGGTTGCACGGGCTCGTTCGCGGCCATTTTGTGGGGATGTCTCAGGCGGTTTGCTTGTTTCTGTGCCCAACATCCTTCGCTTTCGGAGCAGATTTGGAGGATGTCTCGAGCGAGGCGCTCATTTTCACCCCCCAGGTGGGCCAGATTTTGAGGATGTCTCGATCGGTTTGCTTGTTTTGGTGGCCAGGCTCGTGGGCGCAGATTCTTCTCAGGATGCCACAGGAGGCTCCAACAGGCTCCAGGAGGCCCCAGGAGACCACATGAGGTCCCAGGAGGCATCAGGAGGCCACAGAAAGACTCAAGAGGCCACAGGATGTCCCAAGAGGCTCCAGGAGGCCCCAGGAAGCTCCAGAAGGCTTCAGGAAACCACAGGAGACCCCAGGAGACAACAGGAAGCGCCAGGAGGCCTCGGAAGGCAACAGGAGGCCCCGAGAGGCCCCAGGAGCAGGAGGCCTCAGAAGGCAACAGGAGTGGCTCCAATCCCATGTGTTTTACGTATGCTCCTATCGATTGGGCCTCACCTGGAGCACGATTCTTTGATGTTCTACGTATGTTTCTATAGATGGTCCTTCTCCTGTGTACACAATCCTAAATGTTTTACTCATGTTCCTATGTATTGGGCCTCTCCTGGGGCACGAGTCCTTGGTGTTTTACGCGTGTTCCTATAGATTGCCCTTCTCCTGTGGCTCTAATCCGCAATGTTTTATGTACGTCTGTTGCTATAGATTGCGCCTCTCCTGGGGCACGAAACCTTCCTAGGAGGTCCCAGGAGGTCCCAAGAGGCTCCTGGAGACCCCAGGAAGCCCCAGTAGGTTTCAGGAGGCCCCAGGAGGCCCGAGGCTCATGCACAGAGACGCGCTCGTACTACTGAGGCTCATTCACACTCCAATTCATTCGCAGTTAGATTGATGCCCAGACCGTCACAACTGAAGCCCGTTAATATTCGAAAGCTCTTGCGCCTAGACATTCACGGCGGACAGGTCCATGCGAGTAGATGCACATATGGGGAGCTCCACGCAGTGAATAATTATTACTTGGACGCCTCCTACTCCTCTACTCCTCCTCCTTCCTCCTCCTCTTTTCTCCTCCCCTCCTGTCGGGCTTACTCATACTCAGACTTGTTCATACACAGACTTACTCATACCCAGACTTACTCATACTTAGACCTACTCATACTCAGACTTACTCACACTCAGACATACTCCTACACAGACTTACTCATACACAGACTTACTCACACCCAGCCGTACTCATACACAGACTCACTCATACCCAGACTTACTCATACACAGTATTAGTTATACTCAGACTTACTCATACCCAGACGTACACATACACAGACTTTCTCATGCACAGACCTACTCATACCCAGACTTACTCATACACAGACTTACTCATACACAGACTTACTCATACTCAGCACCCCTAAGGGGAGCCGCCAGGGGTGGTTGCACGGGCTCGTTCGCGGCCATTTTGTGGGGATGTCTCAGGCGGTTTGCCTGTTTCTGTGCCCAACATCCTTCGCTTTCGGAGCAGATTTGGAGGATGTCTCGAGCGAGGCGCTCATTTCAGCACCCCTAAGGGGAGCCGCCAGGGGTGGTTGCACGGGCTCGTTCGCGGCCATTTTGTGGGGATGTCTCAGGCGGTTTGCCTGTTTCTGTGCCCAACATCATTCGCTTTCGGAGCAGATTTGGAGGATGTCTCGAGCGAGGCGCTCATTTCAGCACCCCTAAGGGGAGCCGCCAGGGGTGGTTGCACGGGCTCGTTCGCGGCCATTTTGTGGGGATGTCTCAGGCGGTTTGCTTGTTTCTGTGCCCAACATCCTTCGCTTTCGGAGCCTCGAGCGAGGGCTCATTTCAGCACCCCTAAGGGGAGCCGCCAGGGGTGGTTGCACGGGCTCGTTCGCGGCCATTTTGTGGGGATGTCTCAGGCGGTTTGCTTGTTTCTGGGCCCAACATCCTTCGCTTTCGGAGCAGATTTGGAGGATGTCTCGAGCGAGGCGCTCATTTCAGCACCCCTAAGGGGAGCCGCCAGGGGTGGTTGCACGGGCTCGTTCGCGGCCATTTTGTGGGGATGTCTCAGGCGGTTTGCCTGTTTCTGGGCCCAACATCCTTCGCTTTCGGAGCAGATTTGGAGGATGTCTCGAGCGAGGCGCTCATTTCAGCACCCCTAAGGGGAGCCGCCAGGGGTGGTTGCACGGGCTCGTTCGCGGCCATTTTGTGGGGATGTCTCAGGCGGTTTGCCTGTTTCTGTGCCCAACATCCTTCGCTTTCGGAGCAGATTTGGAGGATGTCTCGAGCGAGGCGCTCATTTCAGCACCCCTAAGGGGAGCCGCCAGGGGTGGTTGCACGGGCTCGTTCGCGGCCATTTTGTGGGGATGTCTCAGGCGGTTTGCCTGTTTCTGTGCCCAACATCCTTCGCTTTCGGAGCAGATTTGGAGGATGTCTCGAGCGAGGCGCTCATTTCAGCACCCCTAAGGGGAGCCGCCAGGGGTGGTTGCACGGGCTCGTTCGCGGCCATTTTGTGGGGATGTCTCAGGCGGTTTGCTTGTTTCTGGGCCCAACATCCTTCGCTTTCGGAGCAGATTTGGAGGATGTCTCGAGCGAGGCGCTCATTTTCACCCCCCAGGTGGGCCAGATTTTGAGGATGTCTCGATCGGTTTGCTTGTTTTGGTGGCCAGGCTCGTGGGCGCAGATTCTTCGCAGGATGCCACAGGAGGCTCCAACAGGCTCCAGGAGGCCCCAGGAGACCACATGAGGTCCCAGGAGGCATCAGGAGGCCACAGAAAGACTCAAGAGGCCACAGGATGTCCCAAGAGGCTCCAGGAGGCCCCAGGAAGCTCCAGAAGGCCTCAGGAAACCACAGGAGGCCCCAGGAGGCAACAGGAAGCGCCAGGAGGCCTCGGAAGGCAACAGGAGGCCCCGAGAGGCCCCAGGAGCAGGAGGCCTCAGAAGGCAACAGGAGTGGCTCCAATCCCATGTGTTTTACGTATGCTCCTATCGATTGGGCCTCACCTGGAGCACGATTCTTTGATGTTCTACGTATGTTTCTATAGATGGTCCTTCTCCTGTGTACACAATCCTAAATGTTTTACTCATGTTCCTATATATTGGGCCTCTCCTGGGGCACGAGTCCTTGGTGTTTTACGCGTGTTCCTATAGATTGCCCTTCTCCTGTGGCTCTAATCCGCAATGTTTTATGTACGTATGTTGCTATAGATTGCGCCTCTCCTGGGGCACGAAACCTTCCTAGGAGGTCCCAGGAGGTCCCAAGAGGCTCCTGGAGACCCCAGGAAGCCCCAGTAGGTTTCAGGAGGCCCCAGGAGGCCCCAGGCTCATGCACAGAGACGCGCTCGTACTACTGAGGCTCATTCACACTCCAATTCATTCGCAGTTAGATTGATGTCCAGACCGTCACAACTGAAGCCCGTTAATATTCGAAAGCTCTTGCGCCTAGACATTCACGGCGGACAGGTCCATGCGAGTAGATGCACATATGGGGAACTCCACGCAGTGAATATTTTTTGGTTTTTCCCCATATCCAAAGATGGGGTTCTTGTTATTGGCGGACCGCGCCGGAAGGACACAGGACAGAACACCACACCCACCACTCATCACTCAGACTCACCACTCAGATTCACTCATCACTCAGACTCACTCATGCTCTCTCATCACTCAGACTCAGTCATCACTCAGACTCAGGCGATTCGCTCGTCTCAGCAATCTAAGGGGGGCGGCGGGGGGGTATTTCACGGGGTCCCGTTCGCGGAATTTTGTGGGGATGTCTCAGGCGGTTTGGCCATTTTCTGATCCAACATGTTTCGTTTTCGGAGCAGATTTGGAGGATGTCTCAGGCGATTCGCGGGGTATTTCACGGGGTCCCGTTCGCGGAATTTTGTGGGGATGTCTCGAGCGGTTTGCCTATTTTCTGTGCCAACATCCTTCGCTTTCGGAGCAGATTTGGAGGATGTCTCGAGCGAGGCGCTCATTTTCACCCCCCAGGTGGGCCAGATTTTGAGGATGTCTCGATCGGTTTGCTTGTTTTGGTGGCCAGGCTCGTGGGCGCATATTCTTCTCTGGATGCCACAGGAGGCTCCAACAGGCTCCAGGAGGCCCCAGGAGACATCATGAGGTCCCAGGAGGCATCAGGAGGCCACAGAAAGACTCAAGAGGCCACAGGATGTCCCAAGAGGCTCCAGGAGGCCCCAGGAAGCTCCGGACGGCCTCAGGAAACCACAGGAGGCCCCACGAGGCAACAGGAAGCGCCAGGAGGCCTCGGAAGGCAACAGGAGGCCCCGAGAGGCCCCAGGAGCAGGAGGCTTCAGAAGGCAACAGGAGTGGCTCCAATCCCATGTGTTTTACGTATGCTCCTATCGATTGGGCCTCACCTGGAGCACGAGTCTTTTGATGTTTTACGTATGTTTCTATAGATTGTCCTTCTCCTGTGTACACAATCCTACATATTTTACTAATGTTCCTATATATATATATGTATGCGTGGCCCACCCCTATGGGCCCCCCTCTTTTGCAAAAAAAGAGGGTTGAACATTCAAAGATTCAAAGATTCAAAGATTTTCCAGGCACTCCCGATTCGAAGATTCAAAGATTCAAAGATTCAAAGATTCAAAGATTTTTCAGGCATTTCTGGTTTTGCCAAAAGCCCTTCAAACATCTTTGAATCTTTGAATCTTTGAACCCTGGTGTTTTCAAGGATTCAAAGATTCAAAGATTTTCTGGGGAGTTTTGGGTAACGTCGGGAGTGCCTGGAAAATCTTTGAATCTTTGAATCTTTGAATCTTTGAATCCTTGAAAACACCAGGGTTCAAAGATTCAGAGATTCAAAGATTTTCTGGGGAGTTTTGGGTAACATCGGGAGTGCCTGGAGAATCTTTGAATCTTTGAATCTTTGAATCGTTGAAAATATCAGGGTTCAAAGATTCAAAGATTCAAAGATTTGTTGGTGAGTTTTTTGGTAAAGCCGAGAGTTCCTGGAAAATCTTTGAATCTTTGAATCTTTGAATCTTTGAGCCAGGAGTGTCTGGAAAATCTTTGAATCTTTGAATCTTTGAATCTTGCAATCGTTGGATGCTCTGTGTAAGAGTGTTTTTGGGTTATCTGAATACGCTCTCTTGAGATACGTTTGATTTCCCCAGATATTCAATGCATCTGGTAACATGTAAAGCGTTGTTGATAGCACCATTCTGCGTAGCTCACATTTAGGCTCAAAAGGTGCATACATCCTCTTACCATGGACGCTACAGCACAGAAGATTTTCGACGATGCCTTCAAATACTATGGCCTCGGTGCTCAATGGCGACTGCAGTCCTTAGAGGATCCTCGCGTGACGGACAGTGCAGAGGATGGAGAGGACAGCATTTCTGATCCAGTGTCCATGGACCAGTTCTTGCAAGTTGCCACTCGCGATATGTCGAGCGTTAAGACTACTCGCGTCCTGTTCGATTATAACGTTGTCCCAGCGGAGGCCCTCAGTGAGAGCAACGTCGTGGAACTCGTGAAAGGCAAGCAGCTTGGTGGATTACCCCAGCATATCGCGCCACGCTCGCCTCTTCCAGAGCACTGCAAAGTTGGCATTGTCATCAGCGATCAACCCGACGGAGGGAAGAGCGTTTTGAAGATTTATGATTTCAGCAGCGAGATGCCTTATCCAATCAACATGGCGCGGAATCTCCTGTCGGGAACCGGACGCGTTCCAGTATTCCGCCCTGGCCCCTGGGCAGTCAAGAAGACGATCCAGAGCATCTTGGACCGGATACCAGGTAAGTCTGTGTTCTGGGCGGCGATCGAGGATCAGGCTGCTAAGCGTGCTAAGTCTGGTGATGATTCGAATAAGGGATGGCAACCAACGGCCGAGGAAATCACCGAGGGCCTGGCGCTGATCGAGGCCGAATGTCCCGAGACCAGTGGGAACGAACAGCTCGAGTGGATTCTGAAGAATACGTACTTGGAGGGTGCGCCGCTCAAAGGTTGGCCCAAGAGTGTTATCAAGCAAGCTGCTGATAACAAATCAAAGGGTACCCACGCTGCTGACGTCGAGCGCTGGTTCCCCTGGCTTATCTCTGACTACGTTGATGTACTTCAAGATCCGATTCTCCCAGCTATCATACCGCTGTTGACGAGCCATGGTCTATTCTCGGTGGGTTATCCAGGTCTCGGTAAAACGCCCTTGGCCAAAACTCTCTCCATGGCGCAGGGACGCTTCAACATCCGCGCTCACGACCGCGAAGCCAAGCAGGCGGGCTTCCGCGTCGGGAAGCATCTTGAAGTATTCCGCAACCGAGCGGGCGAGGTTGAGATCGGTGACATCTGCGACGATCCAGATTTGCCGGCCATGGACATCGAGGAGGCTCTTGTCTTCCTGAATGCAGGGGAAACTGGGTTGGTCACGAAAACGCGGTACAGTCCTGCTAAGTTTAAGAAGAATTCATTCAGAGCAATCCTGAGCAACCTGTTCAACGAGGACATGGAGCCGCCCGCGGGCGATCGCACGAGCATCACCTTCGACGAGCTGCGCAATATGATCGGCGGTTCTTTCGGTTCTGTGAAGCCGCAGTTCCTGATGGCTTTCCTGAAGAGGTGCGTGGTCTTCGTTGCTGGGCAGCATGGGTTCTATCTCCGTTTGCCAGGTGAGAATGAGAATATGGTTATCCATCGGTTTGATGACGTTTGCTTGCGCAAGGGCGGTGACTGGGCGAAGCCAGATCACAAGGCAGAGTACGCCTTGTTCAGAGTTGGAGTATGTCAGCGCTACGAGGGTTATGCTGAAGCCGAGCAGGCTGAGTCCGCTACCTTCGATAATCTATTCTCGAGATTTTCGGGAGTCCCTGTGGCGGACATCGTGAACTACTCCAACGACTCTGTGTCGTCGTTTCTGCGGACGCGCCAGGCGTTCAGCCGAATGACGCCTGGCCCTACGGCAGCCACTCCGCAGGGAGAAGTTGTTATTCGGCCTGGTGTCGACGGCCAGTACGATGACCTGCGTTGCCGCATCCCCAAGGTAGAGGGAGGCGCGCACAAGCGGGCGAGGTTTCGCTTTGATCGGCCCAGCGGCGCAGCCTGCGGTAGCCGAGACGATGACCGAGTCACCGAGAGAGTGCCCTCTATGAAGGTCGAGCTCGGCGGTGATCCCCCCGTTGCTGGAGGAGCTGCTGGATCGTCGACAGCGGGGGTCACACCGCCCGGGCCGAGCGCTCCGTGCACAGACGATGCTGCCGACATCGCCGAGCTGCAGAAGGTTTTGTGTTCGGCGGCCGCTGATCACGACGGAGAAGCTATCGATCTTCTCAGCCCCAACTTCTGCGGCGACCCGAGCGATCTGCTGGAGGTGCAGAAGGTGCTCTGGGCGGCGGCACGCGACGTTCACCAGTCCGAGATTGACCTCACAACTGGCGATGAGGACGATGCTGAGGCGCCCCAGGGCGTTGGCCTTCTGTTGCTAGAGTTTGCCACTGGTGTCACCAAGCAGCGCCCGTGGCGTGACGTATGTTTGATCAGTGCTCTGCGCAGCCTGGGCGTTCCGCTGCAGTATTGCAGAGATGGCCCGTTTTCCATTAGCCAGGTTCAAGGCATGATCGCTCCACTGGGCTACAGTCTAGAGAGTGTGCCGTATCATCCCTCCGTTGGGGTACCGCCAGGTAATTACGTGGCGACGTTCCGCCCTGTCGGCTCCGCCATGGGGCATGCAGTCGGCCTCGTAGTCGCAACCCCGACGGCTGGGTGGATCTTCGACGATGGCATTGTACGGAAGTGGTTTGGGAGCTTGCACTTTTGCCGTGTAGTGGGCGACATCCCAGCTGATGCGTGCTCGTACTGGCGCGTGGTGGGGAAGCCCAGCCAGTGACATTGCACTGAGTACTTCGCCATCTGCAGCGGAACGCGGCTCGTGCAGGAGACGCATCTGTCTGTAGTGGGTTGCCATGCCAGTACAGAGGCACGCGCGATCCAGGCGAATCCTTTATCGTATCATTGCGATTGTGCGTCTGCCTTGACCAGTACATGTGTAACTGACGAGTCGAGCTAGATCTCTGCCGTGGGAGTGCACTAGCCGAGTGGAAAAATGCAAGTTCTGCTGAGAGGGGGAGGGGCATTGCTACGTGTTGCGTCTGCAGTCGTCGTCACGCTCATCCTTTGCACCGCTGCCGTTTTGGTTCAGACGCTGGGCAGGGCGCCAGATTGCGTAGATGGGCAGATTTATTCCGAAACGAGGCAAAGGCCGCGATGGCAATGGATTCAGAAAGGCATTGCAGATAATGAAAAAGCCAATTGCGCGCTTGCAGAAACAGAGACGCTCGGCTCGCACACGGGCATCGTATACAATGTCTAAATCGGCCAATCTGAAGAAAAAGGGGCGACCTCGTGCATCAAAGAATCTCATAGATCTTGCGAAGATGTCTGACGACGAGGTTCTACAATTCTTGCGAAAGCTGGGATTTGCAAAAGACTTAACAGGCACGAAATGCGGTAAATGCAAAGTTGGCGTGTACGGCCCGAGCAGAGTCGCGCGAGTGGGCGACACCCTGTGCACAAATGCACGAAGAAGTCTTGCCGCTGCAGGGCAATGCCGTGGAGTCAGTGCCCCCTGCTCCACACTGGACGACGCTCGGCAACTCCACGGGAGCAGCTGATGAATCTGTTGAGTCTTTCGGCTACAAATTCGGTTGCAGCAACTGCACAGCTAACGGGCCATTCTGAGAAGTCGGTTGCCAGAACGAGAAGCCTGCTGCAGTTGGCTCGAAAGGTTTACGTGCAGAGGATTGAGAAGACAATGGTTTTCGGTTCTTCTAAACAATTGCCACCGTCAAGATGGCCAGATATCGAGGTAGATGAAGCGAGCTTTGGGAAAATGATTCTTCGGCCTCCTCGGCATCCAGGTGACAAAGTACAGGTGTGGGAGAACTGGATTGGCATGGTGAGGCGCGGGCATCCTAACACACTTCTTCTCGTGAGGTCTACAAACGGACCAACTCTGGCGCGTTCTCCTGGGCCAGGTCCGATCACGAAGGAGCAGTGGAGAGCTATATCTAGCATTTACTTCAAGAATCGACATGTTGTGCTTCACTCCGATTCTGCGCGGGCATACCGCGAGGTGAATATCCCTGGCGCGGTCCGTGATCAGGTTGTTCATAAGAAACGCAGGGTCTACAACAGCAAGAAAAAGAAATACATTTGGTTGAAACCGAAGTACGTCAAGACAGTCAAACATAAGATCGGCGGTAAAACAATATGGAGGAAAGCCGGCACTCAATCCATTGACTCCTGCTGGAAATTTCTCAAGTCTCGTTTGAAAGTAAATCAAGAACTCAAGCCTGGAACGAAAGCATTCGCCGCAGCCGTGCGCTCAGCGCAATACGAGTATTGGACTCGTGGTCAGGATCCGTGGACAGCGCTGTCTACACTTTGCCAATGACACCGCAATCGGTCATATGCATCTTTGCGCAGCTCGTGCAGGAGTTATGTTGATATTCAGTCTAGTTTGCCGTGCCAGTACAGCGGCGCGAGCGACTCAGAAAACTGGTTTTCATTTGCGCGCCGATGCAGCTGTACAGTCATCAGAGCAAGTCCGACTGCTGTTTCGAATTAGCAGTCGGCCGTGCACGTTCGCTAGCCGGCTTGAAAATAATCGTGCCCGCGCCAGCGTGATGTTCGAACCGATCAAGCGCCTTCTACTTCCACGTAGCGCTATTCATTCATGTTACGTTCTACTCGCAGACTATATTCAGGGAGTTTCCGAACGTCACGGGAACAACATAACTTACATAAATGATCACAAAATAGCTCCTCTGAGGAGCCTCTTTTGGGGGGGCTCTGCGAAGCATTTTTGGAGCAATTTTGGTACAAAAACCATAGGAATTTCTTGGATTCGAGACCCCCCCAGTTTTGTGGTTTTGGGGGGGTCTCAAATCCGTACCAAAATTACGTTCTTTGTTGAAATATATCATAAAAATGTTTTATTTCTTTTTTTTGTTCGAAAAAATAGCGTTAATATTTTGCGATGAATAGTAAAGCTTGGACGTTCTTCAACATCAAGACTTTCTTAAATTTGCAAAAGAACGAATCGAGGTTCAATGTCGTGTATATAGAAATACAAAATATAGTGTCTCAGAAGTGAGACAAACTATGTTACCTGGTTGAAGTTTTTAATACTTATTAGATTAAACAACATTCTTGAATTGCAGTTTCTTCTGTTATGAAAATTAAAATAGTTCTTTTTTGTGCTTCTGACTTTTTATTTCTACCACCCGGCAAATATAAAATGCAATGTTGTTCTTTGAAAACAAAATAAATATTTGTTTTCATATTTTACAACGCACGGGTTTCACATTTTGTTTATATTTATTGTTTCATATTTTAGTATTGTTTAGTTTAAGTTTTCTAGGTTAAATTTGTTTTGCTAAAGAAGAAGAAGATTATGCATGTTTCATCATTTAAAATGTTCAATAGAATTAATATCTTATTTGTTCTTCTTTGTCTATTTTAGTTTATTTCCTCCAAATTTACTGAAACGTAACAACACTACTTTCTTATGCATTCAAATATTCAAGTATGCAAAATTTTAAACTTTCCAATTTGAAGATCTCAAATCTTCAAACCTTTTAATCTTCAAATATTCAATCTTCAACTCTTCAAACCTTAAAATCTTCAATTCTTCAAACATCCACGAATTGAAATCTTCAAACCTTTACATATTCAAATTCTCAGGTTTTCAAATGATCAGATATCAAACATTCACAATTTCATTTACAGTAATTTATATTTATAGTTATGATGGTAGAAGAATGTGTAGCTATACTACTACATGTGAATGAATATATTACATCGGGTAAGATCGGGAGTGCCTGGAGAATCTTTGAATCTTTGAATCTTTGAATCTTTGAATCTTTGAACCCTTGAAAACATCAGTGTTCAAATATTCAAAGATTCAAAGATTTGTTGGTAAGTTTTTTGGCAATGCCGAGGATGTCAGATGTTGTGCGAGCGATATAGTTCGAAAGACATCGCATGTATACAACAAAAAGGTTGATGATAATGAAGAAATAGGAAAATCAAGTTGATACAAGATGATTGGGAGAGATACAAAAACAATTCAAAAAAAAAAAAAAACAAAAAAAAAAATGATTCAATACGCAATGACTTCACAAACTTGGCGAGAATATATAGCTACAACATGGCTTATGATACGCTCTGCAACCTATGTGTCCACAGTGATCGTCCATGTGCTCTGTCACCTATGTGTCTATATTCGGCGTCCAGTTGTGTCGTTCATATGTGGCATTGAAGTTGAAGAGACTATGCTCAGGCGGGTTGCGGTTGTCATGGAATCAATTGCATGCATCATCGCCCAACGGGGGCATAAGTTAGAGTGCGTGGAGATCGTTCACCCTCTTTCACTCTTGACCGCTAGTTCCTCGGAGGAAGGGAGAGGGAAGGGAGAGGGAGGAGGAGGAGGGGGAGGAAGAAGAGGAGGGGGGGGAGGAAGAGGAGGAGAGGGAGGAGGAAGAGGAGGAGAGGGAGGAGGAAGAGGAGGAGAGGGAGGAGGAAGAGGAGGATTTGCCTGGGTCAGAGGACGGTGTCCGACAGGAATCAAGCATCAAGATTACTGCAGGGATTTGAGGGCGTCTCACGTTGGACGCCTCTTTGAGCCATCGCGGGAACAGTAAAAGACTTGATATATTCATTTGTATTGTCGTTATTGGGCCCTTGTGAGCTCTCTCTGAAGACTCTCCTTGGGCACCTGCAGGACCTCTGCGATCGTCTTGAAGTTTTCTTATGCTGTATTGGCTTCAATCAGTTTTTTGTTGCGTACATGCCATAGTTCTCATTTGTCCAACTATTCACTACACAATTTGCTCTGCTGTTGTCATCATGATTACGCCAATGTCGTTGTCATGCCACCTCTCCGTAAACAGCTGGCTCAAACAGCTGGCTCAAGTAAACTATTGTGATTCATTGTATTGGAGGTACTCTCACAATAAATGGCTAAAGCAGGCATATTTGAAGATGCTACGAGATTCAATTCATGTACAGAACTTTACAATTATTACAAGGGAAGCGGAATGGATGCGGCAAAAACTGGGCGTAAATACCTTGATGATCTAACAAGTGAAAACGCAGAGACATTTTTGATAAATGTTGTTAGGCAATTACCGCCTACGAACGATGGGGGCTTCTGTCGCCGGGCAGCAAACTTTTGGGTGGCGCTTTGGATAGAACGAGCACAACGAAACACAGAACAAGACGTTTCAGAAATTCGAGTGTCCAATGCTGTCGAGAAGGTGCGGGATCATAAATTTGTCTTGTCTGAGTTGTATAGCAAAACAGGCAAGTTACAAAAATGTGCAGTCACAAAAGCAATGGAAAACAATACGTGGTGTATATCTTCAATGATGAATTTGTTTCAGATTCACAATCCTCGCGTTCAGTGGGATCCAGTGCCTAAATCATTACGCGAATATGTAGCAAAACTTAATTTAGACAGTGGCGTATACCCAGGAGGATTGACAATCATGCTTTGCATGATAGCCAGTGGGCGTTCTGCATCTCTGTCAAAATTATTACAATATACAAGTATCAAACAATGTTTTGACGATGAGTGGAGCAATCAAACGATTGACAAAATGCGTCACGTCATCTTGACCACAGAGAACGAAACCAAAGGATGCAAAATGGCAGAGGGATCAACATCTGAGGTGAAACGTAGTTCTCTGCTCTGCAATGTCAATTATGGGTATCACACTGACTGGGTGCGAGACTTCATGCGTGAATTCGACACAACAGAGAAGATATTTGAATCGTTCGCGCAATCGTTTAAAAAACTTTCAAATATTACTGGCATTGGAGCTTTCAGAGCAGTGCACATTCTACTTTGGATCTTTATTGCGTATGATGCTGAGATCTACGTGCCGGACGAAATGTTATATGATTTAGCGGGGCCAAACGTCAGACTGATGGAAAAGATGTGTCAATATGCTGGATTTACTTATAAACAGCTATACAAATTAGTGAAAGAAGAGCTGCCGCATATGGAACCGATCGAATATGAAGTATGGACGTGCAAAGTGGTAAACTTTATCTTTCTCTTGAATATGCAGAAACAGCCGAGCTTGTGTTATCGCTCATTGAAAAAGGAAGAATCGGTCAAGCCAGAAAGACGGCTAACCAAAAAGCAGAAGATTGAGTAGCTTGGGAATACAATATATATGCTGCGCTGGCCATGATATTATCGTCGTACCATTTGGCTTCTGCGCTTGAATCTCTGCTGCGGTGCTGACAAAGCGCCGTGTAGAAAGAACTGCCACTTACTAAACCAAGCTTATATTCAAATGGCTGACGCCCTTTTCGTCACCCCTCCAGATTTTAAGAATTTGCGTTTTATATCATTTTCGTGCAATGTGACTACGTAACCAAACAACACATCATTCAGTGCCCAAACACATATGATTCACCAGCATATATACATAGGCATAGCGCAGCAACTATGCTACATACATATCGATCATTGAGCACAGTATCCACGACATGTTATGTGTAAGATATTAAGTGCTTAACATCTTCATCATGATCAATAAACAGGGGGGCCCATAGGGGAGGGCCACCCATATGTATATATTGGGCCTCTCCTGGGGCACGAGTCCTTTGTGTTTGACGCGTGTTCCTATAGATTGCCCTTCTCCTGTGGCACGAATCCGCAATGGTTTATGTACGTCTGTTGCTATATATTGCGCCTCTCCTGGGGCACGAAACCTCCCTAGGAGGTCCCAGGAGGCCCCAAGAGGCTCCTGGAGACCCCAGGAAGCCCCAGTAGGTTTCAGGAGGCCCCAGGAGGCCCGAGGCTCATGCACAAAGACGCGCTCGTACTACTGAGGCTCATTCACACTCCAATTCATTCGCAGTTAGATTTATGTCCAGACCGTCACAACTGAAGCCCGTGTATATTCGAAAGCTCTTGCGCCTAGACATTCACGGCGGACAGGTCCATGCGAATAGATGCACTTCTTGTTCCCCATATCCAAAGATGGGGTTCTTGTTCCTCATATCCAAAGATGGGTTCTTGTTATTCCCCATATCCAAAGATGGGGTTCTTGTTATTCCCCATATCCAAAGATGGGGTTCTTGTTCCCCATATCCTTGTTCCCCATATCCAAAGATGGGGTTCTTGTTATTCCCCATATCCAAAGATGGGGTTCTTGTTCCCCATATCCAAGATGGGGTTCTTGTTATTGGCGGACCGCGCCGGAAGGACACAGAACAGGACAGAACACCACACCCATCACTCACCACTCATCACTCAGACTCACCACTCAGATTCACTCATCACTCAGACTCACTCATGCTCTCTCATCACTCAGACTCAGTCATCACTCAGACTCAGGCGATTCGCTCGTCTCAGCAATCTAAGGGGGGCGGCGGGGGGGTATTTCACGGGGTCCCGTTCGCGGAATTTTGTGGGGATGTCTCAGGCGGTTTGGCCATTTTCTGATCCAACATGTTTCGTTTTCGGAGCAGATTTGGAGGATGTCTCAGGCGATTCGCTCGTCTCAGCACTCTAAGGGGGGCGGCGGGGGGGTATTTCACGGGGTCCCGTTCGCGGAATTTTGTGGGGATGTCTCGAGCGGTTTGCTTGTTTTCTGTGCCAGCATCTTTCGTTTTCGGAGCAGATTTGGAGGATGTCTCGAGCGAGGCGCTCATTTTCACCCCCCAGGTGGGCCAGATTTTGAGGATGTCTCGAGCGGTTTGCTTGTTTTGGTGGCCAGGCTCGTGGGCGCAGATTCTTCTCAGGATGCCACAGGAGGCTCCCACAGGCTCCAGGAGGCCCCAGGAGACCACATGAGGTCCCAGGAGGCATCAGGAGGCCACAGAAAGACTCAAGAGGCTACAGGATGTCCCAAGAGGCTCCAGGAGGCCCCAGGAAGCTCCAGAAGGCCTCAGGAAACCACAGGAGGCCCCAGGAGGCAACAGGAAGCGCCAGGAGGCCTCGGAAGGCAACAGGAGGCCCCGAGAGGCCCCAGGAGCAGGAGGCCTCAGAAGGCAACAGGAGTGGCTCCAATCCCATGTGTTTTACGTATGCTCCTATCGATTGGGCCTCACCTGGAGCACGATTCTTTGATGTTATACGTATGTTTCTATAGATTGTCCTTCTCCTGTGTACACAATCCTACATGTTTTACGTATGTTCTATATATTGGGCCTCTCCTGGGGCACGAGTCCTTGGTGTTTTACGCGTGTTCCTATAGATTGCCCTTCTCCTGTGGCTCTAATCCGCAATGTTTTATGTACGTCTGTTGCTATATATTGCGCCTCTCCTGGGGCACGAAACCTCCCTAGGAGGTCCCAGGAGGCCCCAAGAGGCTCCTGGAGACCCCAGGAAGCCCCAGTAGGTTTCAGGAGGCCCCAGGAGGCCCCAGGCTCATGCACAAAGACGCGCTCGTACTACTGAGGCTCATTCACACTCCAATTCATTCGCAGTTAGATTGATGTCCAGACCGTCACAACTGAAGCCCGTTAATATTCGAAAGCTCTTGCGCCTAGACATTCACGGCGGACAGGTCCATGCGAATAGATGCACATATGGGGAGCTCCACGCAGTGAATAATTGTCTTCCCCCCACTTCCCATATTTTCCCATATTGTCTGGGGAATATACGATTCATTGTGTCTGTGTGTTTCTTTCCCTCCTGACTATCGTTCTTCCTCAGCCCTGCTCCAGGGCGTGCCGAAGGACTCCCGGGTCCGAGTCTCGGCGGCCCGAGCCCCGGAGTGGCCACGGCGGCCGCGCCGCCCGCCGAGAGAGCCCCGGCCCGAGGCGCCCCCTCTCGGGCGGCGTGCCCGCGGGTGCTGCTGCGCGCCACCCACGCCATCGCGTCCAGCGAGGGCATCTGGCAGGACGGCGGCGCGCCTCCCAGGGCCTCCCGGAGGGGGCCCTGCGCGGGCGGAGTCGAAGCACAGCGCCGCATCGCCGGTGCGTCGGCGGTGCGGCTCGCTGTGGAGCCCGATCGTCTCCGTGGCGACGGCGCCGACGCATCGCCGATGTAATCGGCGATGTTATCGGCGACGCGGCGGCGATCCTCCGACCCCAGCCGCTCGGGCCCCATCTGGCAGGCCTCTAGTCGGGCGGACCGGTCTGTTTTCTGTTCGAGCTCGCGCGGCCCGGTGCCTGGCGGCGGCCAGGGCGGTGCTTGGCCAGCCGTCGCCCAGCACTGCCCCGGCCGTCGCCGAGCCCCGCCCCACCGACTGAAGGCCTCCTCCGACCTCCGCCCGGGCCTCTCTGGGGCCTCTTCGGAGAGCCCAGGTGGCCCAAGCTTGTGGTGGCCCTACTCTCAAGTCGGGCGTGCGTGTCCCTCTACAGAGGGAATATCCAAGAATAGTCATAAAATAGTCAGGGGACGATTTTTCGACTATGTTTGACAATTTTGCATATTTCTTTGCCACTTTTACATTTCTTCAAACATCAGCCTGTAGGAGGACATGCCCGACTTAACTCTACTCGTGACAGACATCAACCATCGTCTGCGAAAATATCTGAGGTCGGGGGGCGAGTGCGAAGTGAAAAGGAGACCCCCCCCACGGGACATCGATTTCGGTTTCGTGTTCGTGTCGTGTGCGCGGGCGTTGAGGCGAAGCTGCGTGGGCGGGCGAGGGGAATGAACTCGCCGTAGCGGCGACGAAACTGAACTGAGCTCAATGATTCTACGCCCCCCGGTTGGCCAGCGGTGGTTGGAGAGGTGTCCCGCTGGTGTCCCGCTGGTGTCCCGTGGTGTCCCGCGGTGTCCCGTGGTGTCCCGTGGTGTCCCGTGGTGTCCTATGGCGCGGTGTCCCGTGGTGTCTTGTGGTGCCCCGTGGCGCGGTGTCCCCTGGTTGCCCATTGTGTCCCGTGGTGTCCCGTGAGCTCGATAGATCGATCGATCGTGGAATCGATAAACACATCGACAGTGAGATCGATAGTGAGGTGGATTGTGAGATCGATAGGTAGTGAGATCGATAGATGGAGTGAGATCGACAGTGAGAGCGATAGACACATAAAGGGCGATATCGATAAATAGATGCCAAACAGATGCTCCATGGTGCCCAACTGGTTTCTGCCGAATCCGATCCGACCCAAATCGCACATCGAGAGCTGCACTGTCCACCACACAACCTCCTTCCGAAGGGTGGTCGCATAGGTATGCAAATATTGGAAACGGAGGGGAAGACGAATCTCAAGAACATATTGGAAAATACCTAAGACGCCTACGGCGAATCACCGCCGCCCCCTGCCTGATAAAATCGCTCATGTAGCCGAGCGTTGTGGCAAGAGCTCTGCCAAGCTATCGGACCATATGTTCCCCCAACCCTTGAGGAAACCCTTCGGGGAACACTTGAGGGAGGATGGCGGGGAAGATCAGGAGGAGGAGGACGACGAGGACGAGGACGAGGAGGAGGAGGGGGCAACTTAGGAGCCTCTGGGGGCACTCTTTGGGCCTCCTAGGAGCTTCCTGGGAGCCTCTTGGAGGCATCTTGGGGGCCTCCTTGGGCCTCTTGGGGGCCTTTGGTGGCTTCTCGGGGGCCTCATTGGCCGTCTCAGGGTATTCCTGGCCCATCTAACGCCGTCGGAAGATGTCTTGGGGGCCTCTTTGGGCTGACTTGGGGCCTTCTTGGGGTGCTCCAGGGCCGTCTTGGAGGCCACCCCTCTTGGGGCCTTCTCGGAGCCCTCTTAGGTCCTCTTGGGCACTTCTTGGGCCGTCTTGGGGCCCTCTTGGGCCGTCTTGAGGCGCTCTTGGGAGCCTCGTGGGCCGTCTTGAAGCGTCGGGATGCCGAAAAGGCGAGAAGGCCGAAACCATAGAAACAACGCAATTGACAATCAACGATTTTGGCCACTGGGGCCATCTTCAGAGGCCTCTTGGAGGGGTCTTGGGGCGTTTTGGGGGCCTCTTGGGCCGTCTTGGGCTCATGTTGGGCTTTGGGGCCGATTTCTGGGCGTCGCGGAGCCCTCTTGGACCGTCTTGGGAGCCTCCCGCTGGCCCCTTGCCAAGGCTTTCGCAGGGACGCCGGGGACGTCCAGAGGCCTGGAAGTCTCGCGGGACCTTTGAGAAGGGCGTCCGGGGGCCGCAGACACGAAACAGATGAGGGAATGTGGGGGGTCCGGGGCTTCCGATTCAGGGATTCAGGGAGTCTGGTCTCCCGGGGGGAGGGGTCCCACCCCCCCGGACTGTAAAGATATTGAAACAGGAATATAAGCAGATTTCTTGGCGAAGGACCCAACCATACGCTGTCGTGAGTACCGCGTTGTGGGTACCGCTTTCGGTGGAGCTCCTTCTGGGGCCACGAACCGTGTGAGGGTGTGTCAAACTGGGCGTCGGGCGCACGCGGACCCTGCCACTGGGGCCTTCGGGGGAGCTCCTTGCGGGTTCACGAGCCGTGCGAGGGAGGTGCCGAAATAGGCGTCGGGCGCATGCGGACCCCGCTACTGGGCCTTCGGTGGAGCTCCCTATGGGGCCACGAACCGTGTGAGGGGTGTGCGAAATGGGCGCAGGGCGCATGCGGACTCTGCCGCTAGGTCCTCGGTGGAGCTCCCTATGGGGCCACGAACCGTGCGAGGGGTGTGCCGAAATGGGCATCGGGCGCATGCGGACCCTGCCATTGGGGCCCTCGGTGGAGCTCCCTATGGGGCCACGAACCGTGTGAGGGGTGTGCCGAAATGGGCGCCAGGCGCATGCGGACTCTGCAGCCAGGGCCCTCGGTGGAGCTCCCTATGGGGCCACGAACCGTGTGAGGGGTGTGCGAAAATGGGCGCAGGGCGCATGCGGACCCTGCCGCTAGGCCCTCGGTGGAGCTCCCTATGGGGCCACGAACCGTGCGAGAGGTGTGCCGAATGGGCATCGGGCGCATGCGGACCCTGCCATTGGGGCCCTCGGTGGAGCTCCCTATGGGGCCACGAACCGTGTGAGGGGTGTGCCGAAATGGGCGCCAGGCGCATGCGGACTCTGCAGCCAGGGCCCTCGGTGGAGCTCCCTATGGGGCCACGAACCGTGTGAGGGGTGTGCCGAAATGGGCGCAGGGCGCATGCGGACTCTGCAGCCAGGGCCCTCGGTGGAGCTCCCTATGGGGCCACGAACCGTGTGAGGGGTGTGCCGAAATGGGCGCAGGGCGCATGCGGACCCTGCCGCTAGGCCCTCGGTGGAGCTCCCTATGGGGCCACGAACCGTGTGAGGGGTGTGCCGAAATGGGCATCGGGCGCATGCGGACCCTGCCATTGGGGCCCTCGGTGGAGCTCCCTATGGGGCCACGAACCGTGTGAGGGGTGTGCCGAAATGGGCGCCAGGCGCATGCGAACCCTGCAGCTGGTGCCCTCGGTGGAGCTCCCTATGGGGCCACGAACCGTGTGAGGGGTGTGCCGAAATGGGCGCCAGGCGCATGCGAACCCTGCAGCTGGTGCCCTCGGTGGAGCACCCTATGCGGCCACGAACCCCGTGAAGGGGGTGCCGAGTTCGTTGACATGCGGAGGGCGGGGGCAGGAATGGGGGGAGGGGGAGGAGGAGGAGGAGAGGAGGAGAGGAGGAGGAGGAGGAGGAGGAGGAGGAGGAGGAGGAGGAGGAGGAGGAGGAGGAGGAGGAGGTGGGACGCGGGCGCTGGCTCTTCAAAACGAGGACCCAACACCACAGGATGGCTGGGAACAAGAGAGAGAAAGAGAGAGAGAGAGAGGGAAAGAAAGAAAGAAAAAAAGAAAGGGAGAGAGAGGAGGAAGGAGGACGGAGGAGGAAGAAGGAAGGAGGAAAAGGGAGGGAGGAAGGGGGGAGGAGGAAGGAGGAAGGCGGAAAGAGGAAGGAGGGAAAGGTAGCGATGATGATGAGGATGAGGAGGAGAAGGAGGAAGAGGAGGCGGACGCGGATGAAGACGGGGTTGCACACAGCACGTCGGCACCAGGACTTTGCCCTCCCGCTCCCGCCGCAGCCTCAGCCGTCGCTGCTGCCGCCGCCGCCGCTGCCGCTCCTGCCGCGGATGCTGCTCCTGCTGCTCTTGCCCCTGCTCGTTGCGAGTGCGGTTGTCATGGCTGCAGACGCCTCTTGGGCCACCTGCAGGGGGGTCTATTTCGATCCGATCGATCCGATCCGACTCGACTCCGGCCAGCCCGATCCAGTCCGATCCCGATGTTCTGAGGGTTCGATGCGGCCCGATGCTTGCATGGCGTTGTTGTCCAGGCGCAGGCGATCCGATTCGATGTTGATTCCGTTCCTAGGCAGCCCGATCCGACGCACATTTCGATTCGATCCGATTTGCCGATTCGATGTTGACTGATCTTGCCTTCTGATTGACAGGAGGCGCTCGCGACGGAGGGTCCAGAGGAAGAGGACGCCCTGCGGCCGCGCAGGAACTCTATTTCGCCCTTCGGGACAAGGACACTTTGGAGGCTCGCGCCGCACGCCATGGGGCGAAGAGCGAGCATCTGGAACGGAGCGGGTTGGACGCGAGTGGTCACTAGGGCCTTACGGTCGGGAGCTTTTGGATAGCGTGTCGCTCCGCTGGTTCTGGCCCACCACGCTTCGGAGCGACACGCTGTCCACGTCGCGGCCCCCAGACGTCCACGTCCCGAGCCTTTCCGAGCCTCCCGCCCCGCGGAGCGGAGCGGCACGCCATCCGCTCGCGGGGCACAGCGTGTCGCTGGGGCCGCCGTCGCCACACGCTCAGCAAAAGTTCCCGACCGTAGGCCTGAAGCGGGTATGAAGTCCACGGCGACTCTTCTTCCGCTCATTTATGATTTTTCCGGGGGAGGTTGATCTTCGAAGGGGTTGCGATTCGTGTCTGGTCGCCCTTCGTAGACCCGAAGCGGGTATGAAGTCCGCGGCGACTCCTCTTCCAGAGGGGGGCAGCACGCGTCGCTCATGCATGACTTTTCCCGGGGGAGGTCGATTTTCGAAGGGGTTCCGACTCATCCTCCTGCTCCTCCTCCTCCTCCTCCTCCTCCTCCTCCTCCTCCTCCTCCTCCTCCTCCTCCTCCTCTCCTCCTCATCCTCATCTCATCCTCATCCTCATCTCATCCTCATCATCATCATCATCATCATCATCATCATCATCATTATCATCATCATCATCATCATCATCATCATCATCATCATCACATCATCATCATCATCATCATTCATCATCATCATCATCATTATCATCATCCCCCGCCTCCTCCTCCTCCTCCTCCTCCTCCTCCTCCTCCTCCTCCTCCTCTTCTTCCTCCTCCTCCGCCCCCTCCCCCTCCCCCATCCCCCTCCTCCTCCTCCTCCTCCTCCTCCTCCTCCTCCCTCCTCCTCCTCCTCCTCTCCTCCTCCTCCTCCTCCCTCTTCCTCCTCCTCCCCCTCCCCCTCCCCCTCCCCCATCCTCTCCTCCTCCTCCTCCTCCTCCTCCTCCTCCTCCTCCTCCTCCTCCTCCTGCCTGGTCGCCCCTCGGGACCGGAAACGCGACGCCCGAGAGGGCGGCCAGACTGCCCGAGGACGGAGCCGCAGGGCCACGAGCGGCGGGCAGCAGAGGCCGCGCCCCGCGGACCGCGCGCTGCCCAGCTCCAAGGCGGGGCCATCTGTGGGCCACGGGGCCGTGCGCAGGCCGCGGGCCACGGGGGCCACGCCGTGCGGCCGCGGGCCCCGGAGAAACGCACGGTCCGCGGAGGCAGGGGGCCACCGCACCGCGGCTGACGGACAGTGTTAAGCGGCAGCGTGCCGCTGGGCCGCAGCGCCGCGCGGCCGCGTCCGCCAGGGACCGGGAAGGCCAGGGGGGACGGAGCCAGGGGGGGAGAGAGCGTCCAACGAGTACCACATGGCGTTCCTGGTCCCTGTGCCGAGGCGGCGGAGGAGGAGGAGGGCGAGGACGGGGACGAGGACGAGGACGAGGACGAGGACGAGGACGAGGACGAGGACGAGGACGAGGATGAGGATGAGGATGAGGATGAGGATGAGGATGAGGATGAGGATGAGGATGAGGATGAGGATGAGGATGAGGATGAGGATGAGGATGAGATGATGATGATGATGATGATGATGATGATGATGATGATGATGATGATGATGATGATGATGATGATGATGATGAGGATGAGGATGAGGATGAGGATGAGGATAGGATGATGGTGATGGTGATGGTGGTACAGGTTTGATTAGACCGATGACGACGAATTACGACGACGATGACGACGTCGATGACGACGATGGTGATGCTGCTGCTGCTGATGATGATTATGATGATGGCAGTGGTGGTGATGGTGATGATGATGATGATGATGATGATGATGATGATGATGATGATGATGATGATGGTAATCATGCTGGTGGTGATGGTGATGATGGCTATGAGTGGAATGGTGATGATGCTGACAACGATGATGATGATGATGATGATGATGGTGGTGCTGATGATGTTTATGATGACGGAGTTTGTGATGACAACGAACATTAAGAAATTGATGTTGATGGATATGAAGGTGAAGTTGACCATGACTATGAAGATGAAGCTGAAGCTGAAAATGAGTATGAAGATGATGAGGTAGATGACGATGCTGATGATGGTGGTGGTGGTGATGATGATAACGATGGTGGTGGTGGTAATGGTGATGATGATGGTGGTGATGCTGACGATGGTGGTGGTGTCGATGGCGGTGGACGTCGACGATGATGATGAGCATGATGTGGGTAGTGGTGATGACAATGACGATGATGATGATGCTTATGACGATGAGAATGGTGGTGGTGACGATCATGATGAGGATGATGAGGATGACGATGATGGTGATGTCGATGATGATGATTGCTTACGCAGGCCGAAAGATTATCCTCTTGAGCCCCAAATGTCGGAAGCGACGTGCCGTTCTGGTGAGCGGATACATGTAGCGCTCTCTTCGGTTTCGTGCCTCCTCCTCCTTCCCCTCTCTCTAAGAAGACCCCCTTCCCCCGTAGAGTCATAGCTTGGGCAGCAGGTCCACAGTTCAGTGGATAGCAGGATGCTCCACGCGCGAGGACCCAATTTCCCTTGGGTCCTGAATGTTAATAAGTATATATTTACTCCTGGAAAATAAATGGATTCATGGTTTTTCACACACGGGAAATTGGATACGCGCAGGCCAGAAATAGGATCCACGACACTGCCGCACACCCGAAAAAAGATCCAGTTGGATCCATCGGTGTTTCAGTCCAAGGGGGAACATTCGGCCTGGGGATGAAGGATCCGGCACCCCGCGCCAGACATTCGCGAAAGGTTAGTAGGAGAGACGCAGTTGAAGGATTTGGCACCCCGCGCCAGACATTTGCGAAAGTGTTTGTGGGAGAGACGCAGTTCGAAACCCCGCTTACGCAGGCCGAAGGATTTCCCTCTTGTGCCCCATCTGTCCGAAGCGACGTGCCGTTCAGGTGAGCGGGTACATGTAGACGCGTTCTTCGGTTTCGTGCCTCCTCCCTCCTCCTTTCCCTCTCCGTCTTAGGAAGAACCCCTTCCCACGTAGAGTCATAGCTTGGGTGAGCAGATCCACAGTTCCGTGGATAGCAGGATGCTTCACGTGCGGTGCCCCGCGGATCCCATGCCCCCTGGGTCCGGGATGGTTAACTATTTGTATGTTTCATTACTTTCAAATGTTAATAATATTCCTATTGCACATTCGTTCCAGGAAAATACATCTATATATACACATACGTACACACATTGCTTGTCACACACGGGAAATTGGATCTGCGCAAGACAGAAATACGATCCACGACGCTGTCGCGCGTCCGCGCAAATTCAATTGGATCCATAGGCGTTCTCGTACTTTTAGCCCCAGAGGAAAAAGCGTTCGGCCTGGGGATGCATGATGATGAGGAGGATGCTGATGATGATGATGATGATGATGATGATGATGATGATGATGATGACGATGACGATGACGATGACGATGACGATGACGATGACGATGACGATGATGATAAACATGGATCCATTCAATTCGTGCGCATCCCCATTGCGCCCTCTCATTATCCAGCTTTTTGCCCTCGAGGCCTTGGGCCAGCCCGTTGCACACTACCCTCCCACTTTTGCTACCTGCCTCCTCTCCTGCCCCTTGCCGTTGCGTCTGCCCGTGCTCCATCGCCCCCTGGGCCCTCCTCAAGCGGCGCCCCTCCAGGTCATGGGCCTGACAGCAGGGGGTGGCAAGAAACTTTTCAAGCGCATGAAGGATGGCGACATCGACTTTGTGGACTTCTTGCTTGTGGCCTCCTGGGGGGGTGGGGGGTCAGGACAGCGGGGCACGTCACCATTTTGGCATCAGCAGATTCATCCTCCTCCTCCTCTTCCTCCGCCTCCTCTTCGTCGTCGTTTTCATGTGGTGCGCAGCTCAGTCAGTAGTCGCGGCGAATCGGCGCGGAATTGTCCAGGTTCCACGCGGAGCAACGGCCAGGAGGGCCGTTAGGGTGCGATGAAGAGAACATGTGCAGCAGTGGACGGCCAACCGGCCAGGACAATGCGGTGGGCAGAGGTGGTCGAGGAGCTGGCGGAGGAGGAGGAGGAGGAGGAGGAGGAGGAGGAGGAGGAGAAGGAGGGGGAGGGGGAGGTGGGAGGGGGGAGAGGAGGAGGATGGGGAGGAGGCGGAGGAGAGAGGAGGAGGAGGACGAGGGAAAGTAGGAGGAAGAGGGGGAGGCGGAGGAGGAGGAGGGAAGAGGACCAGACACTTTTCCTACAACATGTCTGGCTCCTCAACAGCCTGGGGGGCGGACCGGGGCTTGGGCAAAATGGGCACTTGGCCCAGACCAAGATACCCCCCGTGGCTGTCGCCTCCCACCCCTTCTTACATCCTACACGCTTTTCTTTTGAGAGGAAGTAGGAGTCGGAGGGGAGAAGGAGGAGAAGGTGTTAGTGCGACACGGACGACCAGAGGTGGAGCAGGGCGGGGGGGACTCAGGCCACGCGGTCGAAGAGAAGGGCGTTGATGATGATGATGATGCTGATGCTGATGCTGATGGGGATGTTTATGATGATGACGATGACCATGATGCTGATGCTGGCGCTGATGATGAGTATGAGAATGATGCTGATGATGATGATGATGATGATGATGATGATGATGATGATGCCGTTGATGCTGATGCCGTTGATGCTGATGTTGATGATGATGTTGATTATCATCATGATCCTGGTGATTGTGATGGTGGTGGTGGTGAGGGGGAGGGGGAGGGGGAGGGTGATGGCGATGGTGATGATGATGATGATGATGATGATGATGATGATGATGATGATGATGATGGTGGTGATTATGATGATGCTGATAGTGTTAAATATGAGTATGAGCATGCCCATGATGATAACGATTATGATGATGCTGCTGATGATGATG
>CAUYUJ010020973.1:52500-146978 GCA_963575745.1 Prorocentrum cordatum | reverse complement strand
CCTCCTCCTCCTCCTCCTCCTCCTCCTCCTCCTCCTCCTCCCCCGTCCCTTATTCTTCATCGTCCTCTGCCCATGATGCTCCCCGCGGAAAAGCCAGAGAAGGAACTGCCGCAGAAAGTTGAGGTCTCTAGGGTGTCGGTCGTTTGTTGTTCACGATGCTGTTTTTTTCCCCCGACGTCGGATCTCTGGAACCAGGTACAGCAGGCTGAGTGGTAGCATCGCCTCCCGCAGCGCAGAGCCTGAGCTCTGAGTGCCAACATCGCCGCCGCCGTGGCTTCCGCGCCGACCCCGTGGCGGCGCGGAAACCACGGTGGTGGCTCGGCTGCTCCTCTTCCCCCGCCTCTGGGTCCCCTCCCCGTCATCCCCTGCCCCGTCCTGCTGTTCCTCGTCCCTTTGCTTTCCCTTGCCATCCTCCTCCTCCTCCTGCTCCTGATGTGTGCTCCCTGTGCTCCCTCTCTTCTCCTCCCTCACCTCCTCATCCATCCTCCTGCTCATCCTCCTCTTGCCACTCCCCCCTACTCCTCCTTCCTCCTCTCTCCTCTCCTCCCCTCATACTCCCTTCTTCCTCCTCCTCCGCCTCCTCCTCCTCCTCCTCCTCCTCCTCCTCCTCCCGCTACTACTACTATTCCTCCTCCTCCTCTCCCTCCTCTTCCCTGTCCTCTGCCTCCCCCTCCTCATCTGCCTATCCTCATCCCCCATTTCCTCCTCCGCCAATCTCCTCCTCCTCCCTCCTGGGGGGGAACTGTGGAGGAGCGAAAACGAAGCAGTGGAGGAGGGAGCACACTGACGGGTCAGAGAGGAGGGGGAAGGAGGAGTGCGAATGGGGATACTAGCATGCCGATGCCATCGAACTTTAGATGAACCAGTAGGCTGAACAAGAACTGCCTTATCGGCAACACCCAACACATCAGGAAACATATCCCGCTTAATCCGCCGATCCGGCGTGTGAGTTTCTGAGAGCGTGGGCTTGAGCTCGCTCAAGATTCGCTGTCGGGGGGGGCTGACGCCATGGCTGACGCCATTCAGGCCCGGCAAGGGGAAGGAAGGGGGGCGGGGAGCTCGCTCAAGCTTCGCTCTGTCGGGGGGTGTGGGGGGTGGAAATCTGACGCCATAGCTGACGCCATTCAGGCCTGGGAAAGAGAGGGGGGGAAGGGGGGACGCCATGGCTGACGCCATTCAGGCCCGGGAGGAGGGAGTCGTAGGAGGAGGGGGTCTGACGACATGGCTGACGCCATTCAGGCCCGGGTGGTGCCATCCAGGCCCGGAAGGGAGAGGGGGGGGGGGACGCCATGCCTGACGCCATTCAGGCCAAGGAGGAGGCAGGGGGGGGGCTGACGCCATGGCTGACGCCATCGGACCTGGGTTGGGGGGAGGGGGGGGGGGGGAGCTCACGCCATTCAGGCCCGGGATGGGGGAGTCGGTCGGTGGGGAGGGCAGACGCCATGGGGCTGTCGCCATTCAGGCTCGGGAGGGGGAAGGGGGGGTGAGCTCGCTGAAGCTTCCTCGGCGGGGGGGCCATAGCTGACGCCATAGCTGACGCCATTCAGGCCCAGGAGGGGGTGGAGGGGGGGGTAGATTCAAGCCAGGGAGGAGAGAGTCGGGGAAAGGGGGGACGCCATGGCTGACGCCATTCAGACCCGGGAAGGGGGGAGGTGGGGGGAGCTCGCTCAAGCTTTGCTCTGTCGGGGGGGGAGGGGGCTGACGCCATGGCTGACGCCCATAGGCCAGGAGGGGGGAGGGGAACGGGGGGGGGGGGGGGAGACAGGGGTGACGCCAGAGCTGACGCCACTCAGCGGCCCGGGAGGGGGGAGTCGGGGGGGAGAGGGGGGAGAGGGCAGATGCCATGGATGACGACGCCATTCAAGGGCTCGGGAGGAGGGAGGGGGGGGGGGAGCCTCTCGAGGATTCACTCCGTGGGGGGGGGGCCTAAAGCAATAGCTGACGCCATTAGGCTCGGGGGGAGGCTGACGCCATAGCTGACGCCATTTCATTCAAGCTGGTGGCGCCATTTCAGGCCCAGAAGGAGGGGAGGGGGGGACGCCATGCCTGAGCCATTCAGGCACGGGAGGCCAAGGGATTCGGGGGGGTGGGCTGACGCCATGGCTGACGCCATCAGCCCCGGGGTTGGGGCGAGAGGGCGGGGGGGAGCTCAACGCCATTCAGGCAAGGGAAGGGGAGTGGGAGGGGGGGCGGGAGCTCGCTCAAGCTTCGATATGTCGGACGGGGGGGGGGCTGACGCCATAAGCTGAACGCCATTCAGGCAGGCGAGGGGGAGTCGGGGGGGGGGGGGGGGGGGGGGCCGTACGCAGCTGACGCCATTCAGGCGGGGGGGAGCTCGTGAAATAGAGCTCGGGTCCGGGGTGCGGGAGGGGGAGGACCCATAGCTGAAGTTCATTCAGCGTCCAGAGGGGGGGAAGGGGGGGGAGATTCAAGCCAGGGAGGAGAGAGTCGGGGGGGGGGTGGGAGGTGGGGACGCCATGTCTGACAACATAAGAACCCGGGGGGGGGGAGGTGGGGGAGCTCGCTCTAGCTTCGCTCTGTCGGGGGGAGAGGGGGCTGACGCCATGGCTGACGCCACTCAGGCCCGGGAAGGGGGAGGGGGGGGGGCGGGGGAGGGGGAGACGCATGGCTGACGCCATTCAGGCCCGGGAGGGGGGAGTCGGGGGGGACAGGGGGGAGGGCAGACGCCATGGCTGACGCCATTCAGGCTCGGGAGAGGGGAGGGGGGGGGGGAGCTCGCTCAAGCTTCACTCTGTCGGGGGGGGGGGGGGTTGACGCCATGGCTGACGCCTTCCAGGCTCGGGAGAGGAGAGGAGGGGGGGGAGGGCCGACGCCATGGCTGACGCCATTTACACCCGAAGAGGGCCCCAAGACGGCCCAAGAAGAGCCCAAGACGACCCAAGAAGCCCCAAGGAGGCCCCCAAAAGGCCCCCAGGAGATTCAAACACTTTCTCCAACGCGCCCCCAAGAAGCCTTCAGGATGCCTCCGAATAGCCCCCCGAGAAGCCCAGGAGCGCCCCCAAAAGGTGTCATACATCAACCACGTCAAAATCCCATGAGTTTGGCTGTTCACGCGATATCGTCACTTTCGAATGTCCGAAGGTTGCCCAAGCGAGTTCAACATCTCTATATTCTGAGAATGTCTCGAGCGAGCGCTCTACCTTTAAACATAACAGGTCATCCGTTGTAAGCAGAATCGGTAGCACCCCGGATCGGCGGCACTGGCCGGAGGCCACTACAATACTTAATTATATCAAGGTGCCCCTCCTGGTACCGTTGAAGAGATTGTTCGACGCCTGATTGAGATCATTCCGACTACTACCAAGTCAAAATAAGCCGCACGTTCCACAGAACCAGAGCCCAATGATGGAATAGGGTTGTGCATTGCAATGGGACGCGTGTGAAGGGGCGTAGGAAGAGGAGGGAGAGGGAGGGAAGGAGGAGGATGAGAAGGAGAACTCGCCTTCCCCTTCCCTCCTCCTTCGCCCCCCCCCTCTCCCCGCTCCTCCCTTTTCCCCGCTCCACTCCTCCCCCAAAAAGGCCTCGAGCTGATCACGAACTCCGAGACTGACACGCCCAAAGGCGGGGACAGTCCGAGAGGTGTGACCCCAGAAACTCCAGGAACCCTGGAGACCAGCATGGAGATGGGGTGGTGCCAATCACAAGGATAGTGGTATGCTTCGGGCTGGGAGTCCCTCTCCTCCCGCTCTCCCCAAGGGGAGGACGGGGAGGAGGTACGGAGAAGGCGAAGGAGGTGGAGAGGGCGACAGGGGAGGAGGAGAAGCAGGAGGAGGGGAAGGAGGGGGAGGACGAGGAGGAGGAGGAACAGGCGAAGGTGGAGGAGTAGAAGGAGGAGGAGGAGGAGGAGGAGGAGGAGGAGGAGGAGGAGGAGAGGGGAGGGAGAGAGAGCGGGAGGGAGAAGGAGCGGGAGGGACGCGGTTCCGTGCTCTCCCGGCCCCGTGGCGCTTCCGCTGCCGCCCCCGGGAGCTATGTTCTGGCTTCGCGGCCGCTGCGCTGGGGTGCCGCTCGCGGCGACACCGCTCGGAGCCAGATCGCCGCGGCCGGCGGAGGGAAGGAGGCTGCAGTAGAGGCCGCCTAGATGGGGTCCGAGTAGCTGGGTCGGAGGACCGCGCCGCGTCGCCGATGCATCGGCGATGTCGGCGGTGCATCGTCGACGCCAGCGCGAAAGAGATCGGGCTCCACACCGAGCCGCATCGCCGGTGCATCGGCGATGCGGCGCGATGCTCCGACCCCGTCTGCTCGGACCCCATCTAGGCCCAGAGGGGCTGCAAGGGGGGATCTCTGCTGGCCGGGGCCCGCAAGGGAGAGCCACCTCCTCCTTCTCCCTGCTCCTTCGTCTCGTGCCGCTCCTCCTCCTCCCTGTTCCTCCCTCATCCCTCCCCCCCTTCTTCCTCCTGGTCCTTCGCCAAGCCTTCTGGCTGAAAGTTGGCTCATTGGTGGCAGAAGCACCTGGTTGACCCCCACGGCCAACGCCGCAGGAGGTATGACAGGCTAGCCCTCCAACTGCACGTCGTTCATGTCTAATCGTGCTCATTTCTAATTGTGCTCGTTTCCAATTGTTCCTGGCCCCCCAGTGGCCAGGAACAGGCCCAGGACAGAACCATTAGAAATGAAAAATCAAAGAACTCCCGAAGAATTAGAAATAAACCATGTGCAGAGATAAGAAGGGCCGATCGGGGGACGGCGGGCCTTTGCGACGAGGTCCCAGGTGCAGGGAGAACCAGGCGTGACACCGTATTTAAGGGGCCGGACTCTATACACCGAATGTTTTATGGCCCCGCACTGAAATTCGCACAGGAAAGCGGATCCTGGTGTACGCGGGATCCAGGTGTATACATTTTCCATTGTTTCCACGGGACAACGGGGAACATAGTTTACACCACACCACCCCAGCGTCGTCCTCGACCCTGAAGAAGTCCTGGGATTGAAAAACAGCCCGCCACTGGTAATGTAGATGTTCCAATTTCATATGATTGTCCTCATGCTCATGCAAAAACTCCTCCCTGCCGTACCCGCAGACATGTTGGCATGGCGGCCGGGCGTTTCGCCTGAGACGTCCTCGCCATTTCTGATACTGACGCCGAAGGTTGTCAAAGGTGGAGGGCTGCTGGTTTTCAAAATGAGTCTCTCGCCGATGGAGGGCGAGTGGTTTTCAAAATGTGGCTCGCGCTCTGGCGCTGCGCAAAATGGGCCTAACAGTCTGATGCATTTCCCCCCAAAAAATAAAGGGCGGCTCCTTTTCAAAATGTGGCTCTCGCTTGAGCGCCGCGCACACTCGTGGCACATGCAGTTTGCAGCAGTTTCATGGAATTTCATGATTGACGTCCCAGGAATTGTGTTCTGGCACGAGCTAGGATTGTCAGGGCGCAACTGTCTCGTTGCATCGCGGCGTTGAAGTCACAGGAACGGTATTTGGGCACGACTGAGGATTGCCAGGGCGCAACAGTCACGTTGATCCGGAGCGGTGAAGTCGAAAGAACAATGTTATGGCACGATGGTGCATTTTCAGACGTTTGTCTTTCACTGGGGCACTCTCCGCAATGCAAATAAATTCCTGCATGAGCCTATCAAGAGGGAACTTGGAGGGAGGTTGTATTGCAACATCCATGGTGCATCTTGGACTTGTACCCGTTCTTCCTCCTCATCAACCTCCTCATCTTCCTCCTCCTCTCTCCACCTTCATCTTCCCTATTCTTCGCTTGCTCTCCTTCTCGCACTGTGGTATCTATCTCCTTTCTCGAGCTCCTCCATCCATTCACTACCTCGAACGCACGCGCGGGAGCGCGCATGTCGGGACGAAGAGGGAGAAGGACGAGGAGGAGAGGGATGACGAGGGAAGATGAGCAGCAGCAGGGAGGACGAGGAGGCGGAGGGAGGAAGAGAGGAGAGGAGTGATAATGAGAATGACAGGGATTGGAGGACTCTAGAAACGAGGGGGAGCACGAGGAGGAGGAGGAAAGGAGGCGGTAAGGATCGCATACCCCCTCCCGAGTGGCCAAGATGCTCGAATCTAGTACTTGTCCTCCTTCATCTGCTCCTGTTCTTTCTCCTCCTGCTTCGCAAGTGAGCACTATGAACACTACTCTCTTCTTTCCCCCAGCAATGTCCAGCGCTGTTCCCGCCTTCATTTCGTATTGGTTCCTTTTCACACACACGCACATAGGGCGTCATTAGTCAACATGTCCGATGTGCGTTTGCACTCGGAGCGCATGGGGAACTTCAGACAATGGTGATCCCACCGCAGGGTTGACCACATTTCAGAATTGCTGCCCTGCGCCCGTCGATTCAGACGGCGCTCTCGTCCCAGATCAGGCCTTCTCCGTCGCTGCCGCCCCCATCCTTTCCCCTTCCGCCGAGTCCCTCCCGTCCACCTGCTCTTCATGCGCATCCTGCTCATGCTCCTGATCCTTCCTCCTACTCAATTCGCCTCCTCCTCCTCCTGATTCAATGTATAGATCCCCCTCACCGATTCCGCAGCAAGGCCAGCCCAGCCGGGTAATATAAACATGTCAACGCAAAAGGGAAGGATTCGTGGGAGGGGGAGGATGTCGGATGCGGCACGAAGACACCGAGCTTGCCCTCTGCATTTCCTCTGTATGAGAACTACTTTCCGCTTGTCCCTGGCAACGTCCTGAAAATATCCCGCCCGTTCTGTGTATTTCCACACGTTCGCACACACACACACACACCGTATTTCAACTGTTTCCCCAATCGGAGCGACTTCGGTGTTTCAAAACGGCGTTCTTGCTGAAGCATGGACCTCACTTCAGCATCGGCGCTTTGCTCAAGTCGTTCGGGATTGCATCATCGCCTCAGCGTGGGCCAGAACTCTGGATCCGGATGCGTCCTCGTCGTTGTTGCCCTGTTCCGTTCTCCTCCCCAGCCTTCTCCTGGTCCTCGTGCTCCTCCCGCTCCTCGTCCTCCTGAGGGTGCTGCTCCTCCTAGTCAGTTTCCTTCCTCATCCTCCTAATTACTTCTCCTCCTCCTCCTCCTCCTCCTCCTCCTCCTCCTCCCTCCTGGCCAGTGACGCGGCAACCGCAGGACTGAAGACATCGAGAAGGGCGTCCTTCTGCTTCTTGATCTCATCTTGGCGCAACTTGTACTGGATCTCGCCCTTCTTGAGAGTGCTCTCCTCAAACGGCATTCGCGTGGGCAGACGGTGCGCGATGCCAAAATGAGCAGGATAGTGTGGAGCGAATGCTGGCGGCATGGCGAGGCAAGCTACGTGCAGCACCGAACAAGCAAAGGGCGATTCCACAACCAAATACACACAAATAACGAGATCCCCCATACTTTCCCATATTTGCTGGGTTTGTGCCTTCCCCCCCACTTCCCATATTTTCCCATATTTTCTTGGGAGTCGACGATTAATTGTGTCTGTGTGTTTTCTCCCCTCCTGATACAAGTCACATGGACGACCACACCGAGAGTCACATGGCATTACAGAGACGCCGCCCTCCTGAATCTTGATCTTCTCGTACAGCAGAGCCAGCTCCTCGTTCCGTCGAACCAGCTGGGTTCCTAAGATGTTGCGCTCGCTGATCACAGCCTCCCCTGCTCTTGCTTAGAAGGGCATGCGAACATTGGAGCAGAGACAGCCAGCATGGAGGGAAGGGGGAACTAGCATGACCAACATAAGCGGCTGCACGAATGGCTGTGTCAAGGCGATGGGGGTGTTCGAGGCTCTCCAACCCGATCCCCCTGGCAGCATGGGGACCTCGGCCCCCCCTATAGCGAGCTCCACCGAGTGCCTCCGTGGCGCAGTTCGCATACGGTTCCCCATGCATTTCGGCACATCCCTCATACGTTTCGTGGCCCAAGGGGGAGCTCCACCGAAAGCGATGGCCGCAAGGCGTTCGTCAGGATGGTTTTCACTGTCCCCCGACGCCCCTCACTGGGAATGGTCGGCAAAGTGAAGCCTTCGGGTTGGGTTGGGGTGGTCTGGTGGGTGGTGATCAACGGCCTGGCTTTCCGGACGGATCGCGGGTATGGGGGGCGAGACATCGCCCACGATAGAAAACAGTGGCCGCAGGGAGACAAACCATACCTCGGAGCCTCCCTGCTCTCCTCCTCGTGCGACCCCCCGCGCCTCGAACTCCTTGCGCTGGTTCTGCCTCTCGGACTCCGCCTCCTGGATGGTGGACTCGAGCTTTTTGATCTCCTCTGGCGGCCGAGGAGGAAAGTAATCACAAGGAGTAGCCATAGTTACCCAGACCTCCGAGCGTCGCGGGACAAACAGAACACGGCGGTGGGTAATTTCACTGGTTGGCCGTCCAGGGCCCTTCTCGGACCCCAAGGCCATCAAAAAAGCAACCCGCGACGCACGACCAGCCAGGGAACTCTGGGGGCCCGTGTCGTAGAAACATGAGCCTGGCGAAGAAACCAACCATTTGCAATTGTGGGTACCGCAATTGTGAGTATTGTCGGAGGCGGAACTCCTATGGGGCAATGCCTGCATGCGGGCTGTGTCGCTGGGGCCACGAAACATGTGCTGGGCGTGCCGCAGGGGTGTCGCCCACATGTGGGCTGCGCCACTGGGACCACAGGGAGGCGTGTGAGGGATACCCTGGAACGGGCGTGACGCCCTCATGCGGGCTGCGCCGCTGGGGCCGTAGATGTAGCTCCCTGTGTGGCCACGAAACGTGTGAGGGGTATGCCGGAATGGGCGTGTCGCCCACATGCGGGCTGCGCCACTGTGGCCTTAGGTGGAGCTCCCTGCGGGGCCACGACACGTGTGAGGGGTGTTGACGGTGGTGCTGATGGTGGTGATGACGGCGATGATGATGACGAAGGTGGTGATGATGACGGCCATAATGATGATGATGATGATGATGATGATGATGATGATGATGATGATGATGATGATGATGATGATGATGATGATGATGATGATGATGATGATGAATCTGATGATTATGATATTGATGACGATGCTGATGCTGATGGTGCTGATGCTGATGCTGATGCTGATAATGATGATGCTGATGATACTGATGGTGCGGATGACGAAAGGACGAGGGAGGGGGCGAGAAGGAGGAGTGACGCGGGGCGCTGTCTCTTTAAAACGAAGACCCAAAACCGCAGGATGGTTGGGAACAATACGCCGGTGGTCCGTGGAGGAGGAGCAGGAGAAATAAGCGTACGCGCCAAGTCGACTGAGACATTCAATGGTGATGGGCGGGGCTGTCGCAACGGCAAATTACGCAGCAATGTCGAGGTCGTCTTTGTGAGGATGGTGTCAGTGCTGCTAAGTGCAGGGGCAGTCGCTCAGACAACAGCACAAGAATCGCAACAGCAGTAGCAACTGTCCGTGTATTAGTATCTGTTGGGATAGCATTCGGATCAGTTCCCGTAGTTATAAGAAGCGGGGTAGCAACGTTCGTAATCACAACAATTGCTTGTCGCGCGCATGTTTCAACCAAAAGGCCCACGACAACGGGTCGCCGCATTACTGATCGTGGAACCGTTGCTAGTCGTGATGCTCTGAGTCTGGTTGGGTACGGGACGAGTAGTAGCATTGGCAGTAGTGGTGGTAGAAGCTAGTACTCCGTCGCATATGTGTGGGCAAGAACATAATAAAGTCGTGACAGTGTGCATGTGTCGTGGAAAGTGTAGCGCTAAGAACCCTAATATACGTGGCAGCATGTGTGTACGTCACCGTTGGCATACTAGTACCAGCATTTAGCCCTGATGGCAGAAGGCGCAGCAAGAGTGGCGATATCGATGCCAGTGCTCGCAAAGGGGCCTTATTTAACGGGTGCGAGTGTCACTGCGACGGAGGTGTGTAATGTTAGGTCGGGCATGCCCCCCTACAGGTGGATTTTGAACACACAAAAAAAAATACCCAGGAATACGCGATCATATTCAAAAAATAAGAAGATCGTCCCCTGACTATTTTGTGACTATTTTTGGATTTTCCTCATGTAGAGGGACAAACCCGACTCAAGAATAATGAGGCGACAACCGTGGGCAAGACGGTGATGCAGAAAGACTCAAGAGGCGCGGGGTCCCCCTGCTGCTGCTCGACCACCTGGTGCGACCTCGTAGTGGCCTTCTGATGCTTCTTCAGGTTGTCGGTGAACTCCCCCCATATCCGTCCCAGAAGCGGTCTGAGAGGAACAGAGGTGGGGATGGTGTAACGAAGGGGCCCTGGTGAGCAGGGCAAGCGAAGAGGAGGGGGAAGGGGAGGAGGGCAGCGGAAGAAGGACGAAGAGGACAGCCATTTCCCCCGCTCAACCCGAGCCCCTCTGCCCTCCTCCCTCGTCTGTCCTCTTCTGTCCTCCAGCTCCTCCCCCGACCGCCAGAGCCTCCTCCCTCCTCCCTCCTCTTCCTCCTCTCTCCTCCCTCCCCCCCCTGCTTGTGGGAGCAGCTCGACTGGGCGAGCAGCCGACGGTGGACCTCGGGAGCTGGTCTGGGCTGGGGTGGGCTGGTCTTCAGGATGAGCTTCGCCCCTCCCCTTCGGGCTGTATTCTCGTGCCTGGGACTGACCCTCTCTCCCTCCATCCTGCGAGCCTCGCACCTACGTCGTGCGCTGGCGTTGGGCGGAGTCGAGACCGGTAGAGGATCCCTGCCGGAGGGTCGCCTTTGCCCCCTCCCTTCCCAGGAAATCCCTAATCTAGCGTTTGCCTTTTGGGCTTGGGCGTGGCACCTCTCCGGACGGAGCCTGGGAAGCTGAGGGAGGTTTGGGCACGGTGGCGTGCAAGTCCTCGTACCCTCCCCCTCTGTCCCAAATCTGCTTCCAGAGAGTGGTCTCATCCATCCCTGGGCTGACGTTGTGGGGTTGCTGTCGGTCGCCGGCCTGGGCCCCGCGGCTCTCTACTAAAGGGGCTGTGCCCGCAGTTCCAACATGCCACCTCGCTGGGAGGTCACCAACCAACCAACCAACCTCCTCCCTTCTCCCTCCTCCTCCCTCCTCCCTCCTCTTTCCTCCTCTTTCCTCCCTCCTCCTCCTTCCTCCCTCCTCCCTCCCCCCCTGCTTGTGGGAGCAGCTCGACTGGGCGAGCAGCCGACGGTGCTCGACGAGCGTTTCCTGATGTTCGTGCCGGAGGCGCTGATCGTCCTCTCCCGGTTCGCATAAGTTCGGGGTTGCCACAGGACCCCCCCCCGCCATTGTGCGATGCCTCGGCGTGGCACTCCCGGTCGTCTGCCGAGGGGGCGGGGCCGCCGCCCGTGGCGGGTTGGCGGGCGGCCCCGTCGCGGCGCGCGCGTCGGTCGAGGGAAACTGCGTCCCCAGGTTCCTGTTCCTATTCCTCCTCCTCCCCCTCCTCCTCCTCCTCCTCCTCCTCCTCCTCCTGCTCCTCCTCCTCCTCCTCCTCCTCGCACGTGCCCCAAGAAAGAGTCCTCATCGTCCCGACCGCGCGCGCGAAAGAGAAGCACGCGCCTGGCTGTGCAGGGCGTAGCTCTCGGGAGGCGTGGCCAGCACCTTGCCCTGTGCTAGGAGAAGGTTGAAGAAGAAGAAGGAGGCGACAGGAACCTCGAAGGAGCGAGGGGACGGGGAGAGAAGCCCAAATCGCCCGACGGGGCAGGCTGGGACATCATGCCCTAGGATTAAAGCGACATTGTGGAGAAATCTGGGACAGTCCCAATAGTGTTGCTGGGTGTCGGGGCACTTATAGCATCCTAGTCGACATTCACATTCTTCTGCGTCATGCATTCGTCCTGTAGTAATCCACGCACCGCATAGAGTTTTCCACACGGCGTTAGCAAAGCTCGGTTTCGAATTGGCGAGGACAGAGCGAACCTCAGGCCAGTTTATACGGGAGATCTGTTCTCGATGGGACGGGTGCCACCTCTCAAGCCAAGACCGAAAATCTCTAGATAATGTATCAGGGAACAGGGAACTGTACAATGAAATACTCACAATTCTTTGAACTCTGAGGCGCTGGGAGCCGACACGATTCTCGGAGGCGTTTCTCACGGCCTCGAGGGCCTTGGGACCAGCGACAGAAAGGAAACGAAAAGACGGGAATCCAGCAGCGGCTTCGGCAAGGTCCTGGACCAAGGCCTGATTTTTCCAAAAAGACGGGGACAGCTGGTTGCGGCGGCACTGGACAATGGGGAGGTGTTTCTCGGCCTGACGTCTGAGACCGATCATCAGAGCCCCGTGCTCGGGAAAAGTCGAAATAGCGCTACGCAGAAGCGTCGCCAACTGGAGGACAGCGACGCTCGGCACAGCGGGTCCCCCCTCAATTCTTCAGATTGAAGAACCCCGATCTGGTGAGACAGCAGTGGGGGACGTTAAAGAGAGACGCGTGCAACGCATGCTCAAGGCGGCGGGTGGGACAGGTGAAGAGGGAGGACATCGAGGGAGGAAGAGAGAACTGACTCACGTAAGAGAGGCAAGGCACGGCACGCTTGGCATACATGTACTGTGTGACCGACGTCGGAGCACCAATGCGCGAAATCTGTGCTCCTCTCTGAGCCCACTTCTGCAGTGGGGCACGCCAAGCGTGATCCGTTACCGCTGGTCCCAGCTTCATGCCGAGATAGACTAGCATAGGTACAACTTGAAAGCTTGCCCACGCGGGCGCATGCTTCTGCAGCCAGAGGGTGTAAAGCTCCGCGAGATCATTAGAGAATTCGCCTGCGAGCGGCACTATAAAACACTTAGCTGGCTTGAGTTTTAAATTGGTGGCCCGTTCCCCCCAGTCGAAGATCTCTTTTAGAACCTCTAGAAAGCAAAGTTTAGCCAGAGCAGAGCCAACATCGTCAGCACATGCGCGCGTCAGAGCATATCTATGTCGATCGAGTCGGTCGTGGAGCGCAGCTAGCACAGGATGACTTCCAACCGCATACAGGGCCCCCGAGGCAGGACACCCCTGGATTATTCCGCTGGAGAGGTCGAAGAGATATTGAAGACGACGATTTTGAACACCGAAACATTGAACCATTTCATAGATACTTCTCAGGAGCTTCAAGAGAGGGTCGGGGATGTTAGTTCGGGCTAGGCACATGAACAGCCACTCCTGCGAGACCGAGGGGAACGCTTGGCCGAAGTCGAACGAGATCAGTGCGGGAAGGTTGGCCCACGCCTCCTCGTCCATAGAGCAGATCCTGCAAAACTGGTCGAGTTCGAGAATGTTCAAACCGAAATTGCGACCCCTGACGAACCCGCGCTGCGAGAAAATAATAAAATCTCCCAGGGCCCTCGAGAACTTCTGAATGGCGACCCCCGTCACAATCTTGTTGCAGGTCTGCTTGAGGCCGAGGGGTCGGGTCTGGGCACAGGTCCTGATGATCTCCTCAGAGTCGCCAGGCTCGGACCCCTTCGGGATGAAGGCGCCTCGCACACAGTTGAAAGACGGAAGAAGGGCTCTGCCTTCGAGAAGCCACCATAAACACCTATCAAGCAACAGAGCTCCCCGAGGATGGTTTTGCCACGCCGCATATGGTAATCCGTCAAGCCCAGGGGCACTATGAGACTGCTTCTGAATGTAGATTTCTATCCCACGGAGAGTAGGCGGAGGGAGATCGTGAAGGTTGGCAGTAGGCGGGTAGGTGTCGAGGAGAGAGACAGCTGCTTCCCGATCGATCGGCTTGGCGGCAAAAACCTTCCCCCAATGCTCTGAGAGCTTCCCCAGAATATCTCCTGGTTCCCGACAGACACCCGACTCATGCCGGAGACCGTGGAGATGAAGGCGGCGATCAATATTCGACCAGAGCCTGCTTCTCCTGACGAGTCCCTTCAGCCTACGTCGATGTTTGTTCCTGTCTCTGTCGCTCGAGGCGTTGGCAATGTCCTGATTGACCTCTTGCATCCTGGAGTTCGCAATCTTCATGTTCAGGTCGTTCGAGACTCGAAGGAATTCGTCAGGCTCTAAAAGTACCACGCTCCGTTGGAGAGGATCGATGTCCAGAAAACGTTCTCCGAGCGGGTGCGAAGCACGGACACGCCGTGCGCATGAAAGATCCTGCCTCCAAACCGCTCTGGCTACCGACTTGACCACCAGGAATTGGGCCAGGGGACTGCTGGGGTTCTTGATCAGGGTATGGTCGCGGGCATGGCGGGCAGCTTCGCGCATGATCATGGTCTGGCACTCGAGTTCCAGTGGCGGGGAGAGGCCATCCGTGGGCCCAGCCTCCAGGGCTTTCTCCAGGAACCTCCGAAACTCCAGACTCTGAAAGACTTCCTTAGGGATGGGTCGCTCGTGGCCGGGGATACTGGGAGCGGCAGCCAGAGAGACCAGGACGGGCGCGTGGTCGGACAGCCCCTGCACGTCCAGCGCCTCGGGGTGCTCGGTCGCTTGGCCCTCAATACTCAACTGGTTACAGAGCCATCCAGGGCACGAGATAAAACAGCGATCAATGTTTGTCAACTTCTTATCAGGCTTGTAAAAGTGGGTGGGCTCGGGGAACTCCACCTCAACCATCTCCCCCAGGACTCCAGAAAACTGAGACGCCGACTGAGAGCGCCAATTCTGAATGTTCTGGACGGCCGAGACCAGCGGGACCTCTTCTGAGTACCGAGGGGGCTCCGAGCTGAAGTTGAAATCGCCCAAGACTACGACCTGGCACTTGTGCGGCGTCGAACTCGCCGCACGCAACCTGGCACGAATTGAGCTGGACACTCGCTGCTTCGACTCTGCAGGGATCTTAAAGTTATGTATGTTAAATATCGATATCCACTCATCCCGAGAGAATTCCAAGATCGTGTGGATGACCCTCCCCGCGACGATGTCTTCCCTTCCAATGTTGGGGCGCCGTTCACCGAGATGGTCGAACGTCGGAAAAAACGTGACAACTCCACCTTTTGTTATCGACGATGTTGAGGAGGTAGGGGGGGAGAACGAGTAGTGGGTACCGATGTCGGGGCGGTGAGTGTGGTAGAGGAAGTCCTCGAGCTGGGCCAGGGATCCCCGAGTTTCCTGAAGAGCCAGGACACAGCCAGGACCCAAGAATTTGCGTGCAAGATTGAACTTCTGGGAGCAGATAGAATCCTTGTAATGGAAGAAAGAACGAGCGTTCCAGCTGCAAAACTGCATCGGGACTTGTTCTCCCGAATCTTTTGACCAGGTCCTGAAAAGGCTAGGAGCTCCACACAGTCTCGTTGTCACCCTCAAATTCGCGGTCCAACTCGGAGGCCAGCGCCTCCTTGTCAATGCCGAGGGAGACGAGGTTGGAGACCGAGTACTGGATGTCGGGCTTGGAGTCCCCGTGGCGAGGCGTGACTTTGACACATCCCTTCCACTGGCAACTGATCTCACCCTTCTGCTTGTCAGTGAAGAATCGAAGACCTGGATGTTTCCTCTCAAGAACTCTACGAACTTGTTTGCAGGCCAACTCACGCTTGATCTGGCACGCGTTCTTGTCACCTGATACATAGATCTCTTGTCTCTCGCCACCGACGTCGACGGCCTCGAACTTTTGCCAAGACCCGTCCTCCCTCTTGAGGGCGCCGAGGGCCTGCGAGACTTTCCTTCCAGCATATTGCTTGCTTCCAGAAATTCTGAAGACGAACCGTTTTGACGTGGGATTCCCTTCGATGACGTAGTCCTCACTGGAAAGGTTGACACGCTCGAGCCAGGGCTGCAGTGCTCGCTCCATGACGTCCTTTGCCACCAGATGCTTGGCACGGGCGATGAGGATGGTGGTGTCGACCAATCGATCAAAAGCCGGATCAGCAGGAGGAGGCTGAGGAGTTTCCTTCTGCATGATGCCAAGAATCGACTGCAGGGCCTTGACCTGGTCCTCCAGCGTCTTGACTCTCTTGTCATGTCCGTCGATTTGTACTTGGAGGCCGCTGCATCTCTCCTCCATGCGGGTGGCGAGGGACTCGAACGACGATCCGACCTTGTCCGAGACGGTGGCGACGGCGGCCAGCAGCTCGGTCTTGGCTTTGTCGACGTATGCGCGCATCTGTGCGTCTGCGTCCTCAGCCTTGAGTCGCTTGCTCCTCTCATCCTCTGTGGCCATCGCGCGCGGCCGCGGGAGTTGGGGCTAAGAGAGATCGATAGGGAGGGAGGATGGAGTAAAAGTGTAAAGCACGTGGCCTGCTCGGGGGAGCACCTTTGGCCACGAGCGGGGGTCCGCCTCGACCGGCTCGAGACGGGGGGATTCCCGATATGTTGCCTTGAGCCGAAATGGCTACGGACCTCCTCCTCCTCCTCCTCCTCCTCCTCCTCCTCCTCCTCCTCCTCCTCCTCCTCCTCCCCCTGAGATGCCCACGGCCGAGCTCCGCAGGACCCGGCGCGCGGGCAGGCCCCCAGAGCGCGCGCGGCGGGAGCGCTGGCGCACGCGGCGCGCGCGCGCGCAGACCGACTTGGAGGAGTCCGCCCGCCCCGGGATCTTTGGAGGCCTGGAAATGAGCACCAACACCAACACAGAAGGTTGCCTCCACAGGGGGGAGAAGATCCTAGATTTCAGCCAGAATACGAACACCATCACCGAGATCGGGATCTTCGCCCCTCAGTGGAGGCACACCGCCGAAATTGGTGTTGGTGTCAACCTCTGGGCCTGCGAGATCTGGCCAGACTGACTCGGGGCGCGCGCGCGCGCGCCCGCTGCCCTCCTCGGAGGAGGGCAAGGGCGGCTGAAGCCGACCCGTGCCGCCGCAAGGCCCCCCGCCCTGGCGCCGGCCCGGGCTCGGGCCAGGGCCGGGGCTGCCCTGGAGCTGCCCTGGGGCCGGGCTGGGGGCTCGGGCTCGGGCTCGGGCTCGAGCTCGTGCCCGGGCCGGGGCTCGAACCTGGGCGCTGGGGCCAGGCTCGGGCTCGGGCGTGCCACCGCCCAGAAGTCGGCTCCGCCCGCGATGAGCTCTCGCCGGCGGTGGTCCACTATTATCCTCTTAGTATGCTCTGCTGTTTTTCACGTTGGCCCTGGGGCTCCCGAGCTCCCACCCCTGGGACTGGCTCTTCGTCAAGGGCCACTTGCTCGATGCCCCCCCCCTGCCCAGGCAGCGTGTGTGTGTGTGTGCATGTGTGTATATGTTTGTGTGTGTGTTTGCGTGTGTGTGTGTGAACGTGTGAATGCGTGAATGTGTGTGTGTGTGTGTGTGCGTGCTTGCGTGTGTGTGTGTGTGTGTGCGTGCGTGCGTGCGTGCGTGTGTGTGTGGTGAGTGCGAGTGTGGGTGAATGTGTGTGTGTGCGTGAGTGTGTTCGTGAGTGTGTGTGTGTGTGTGTCGGCCGCGTCCCTACTCCCTCCTCCTCCTCCTCCTGCATGGTGGCGCAATTCGCTCCAACGGTACCCCCGTTCATGCCTTTATCGCCAGCGCAGTCACCCTCTGCCTAGCCGCTGGCGCAAAAGAAAAGAGTGCGTGTGTGTGTGTGTGCCTGTGTGTGCGTGCCTGTGTGTGTGTGCGTGCGTGCGTGCGCGCGTGCGCGTGCGCGTGCGCGTGCGCGTGCGCGTGCGCGTGCGCGTGCGCGCGTGCGCGTGCGCGTGCGCGTGCGCGTGCGCGTGCGCGTGCGCGTGCGCGTGCGCGTGCGCGTGCGCGTGTGCGTGCGCGTGCGCGTGCGCGTGCGCGTGCGCGTGTGCGTGCGCGTGTGCGTGTGCGTGTGCGTGTGCGTGTGCGTGTGCGTGTGCGTGTGCGTGTGCGTGTGCGTGTGTGTGTGTGTGTGTGTGTGTGTGTGTGTGTGTGTGTGTGGTGTGTGTGTGTGTGTGTGTGTGTGTGTGTGTGTGTGTGTGTGTGTGTGTGTGTGTGTGTGTGTGTGTGTGTGTGTGTGTGTGTGTGTGTGGTGTGTGTGTGTGTGTGTGTGTGTGTGTGTGTGTGCGTGCGTGCGTGTGCGTGCGTGCGTGCGTGCGTGCGTGCGTGTGCGTGTGTGCGTGTGTGCGTGTGTGTGTGTGTGTGTGGTGTGTGTGCGTGCGTGCGTGCGTGCGTGCGTGCGTGCGTGCGTGCGTGCGTGCGTGCGTGCGTGCGTGCGTGCGTGTGTGTGTGTGTGTGTGTGTGTGTGTGTGTGTGTTTGGGGGGCGCTCCAGAAAAAAACGCCCGCCAAGACTCTGACGCGACGCCTGGAGGTATGTAATTGCCCATCCATCTCCGCTCATATTCAATCCCTGAACCCCTCCTGGAAACCGTCCCGGCTAATTCATCGAGCTGCTGCCAGCCGTGCCCACGACCAGGAGGCCTGGCGGCTAATACCGCGAACGTGAAAACCCTCCATCCTACCCTTTCCCCCCCCCTTTTCCTCCTCCACTCTCTCGACTCCTGCTCCTGGCTGGGCCTGCAGCACAAGAAGATGATTGCGATATTGTAGATAATGAGGGGAAGAGAACGAAAGACATACCCCAACCCTCTGACATCATGTGTTTTATTCCGCGACGTGCAACCGTTTCACGACGTGGGGGGCTCTGGGCTCTAGGTGCATCCATGTCCCCTCGGACATTCAACGTGATGCGCCCTGTTCTGCTCCCCCGTCCCGCGTCCGCACGGTTCCCACGCCCTTCCACCACCTTCGAAACACCAGATTCTCGACCCATCGTACAGTCGAAACGCTGCCATAAGGAACCCTAAATAAGGAACGAGGCTCCCTTTTTCCATGAGTTAAACTTCGATCTCACGTAGAACGCCTAAGGAGCACCTAAGACAAGCTGTAAAGTAATTCAGGAACACTGAGCCCCTGCCCAGCGAAAAGGGTTCCTTCTACAGCGGCCCGACTGTAGCAAAAATCATGTGTGGGGACCTGTACGCTCATCCCTCCTCAGGCATCCAGTGTGATGCGGGCCAGTGCACGCACCCGCTCGAGCCCCGCCTTCTCGGTGTCGCGGCTGATGCTCTGATGTTCCGTGTGCTCGCTGACGAGGGCCTTGTCCTTCTCCTTGATTTCCTCCTTCAGCTGCTCGATCTGGTGGTTCATCACCTCGAAATTTCGATGGTCGAATATCGAAGTTTCTGGACGATTTCCGCCCGTGCTTTGGCATCTCCGCCCGTGCTTTGGCATCGGGGGTCGACCTCATCGCCACTGGATCCGTGTCGGAATTCCGGTCAAAACGCACACCAGAAGATGTCCAGGGGGCGATCTCTGAGGCAGGTGGTTCATCACCTGCTGTATGGCAGCAATTGTGGCGCGATGCAAAACGTAAACTGGACGGGACAACCCCGGGTAACGGCTCAAATCGATGACGCAGGATGGGGATTCTCATAGGGCCGTTCGGGTGTTCGAACGGACCACCGCTTCACCCCAGACCTCTGACGCAGGTGCTCCTCTGTGGAGAGGGTCACCGGAACTCTCGGCCTTTTCCCCCGTTCCTGGCTTCTCCTCACTCTTGGCAGCCCCTTTGCCCCGAACACTCGGGGGCGGACAGAACCCCTTTCGCAAAACGCCCCGCAGTGACAGCAGCCAAGGGGAACTCCACGTGCGCACGGCTCTGCATTCCGAGCGCACCCCCGCCGGGCAGCTCATCGACGTCCAAGAGCACCCGAATGTAGCCCGCGAGAGGCACGTCGATTAGCGGAACCGACTGCGGACTGCACTGGCACGCTCGAGTGCCCGTGTCGAGTGAGCCCGTGCAGATTTCCTCAGTCGACTTGTCTGGGGGGGGATATTCTCTCCCAGTGCCCGGAGCAGCGGCCGCTGGGGGTCCGGCTCCAGAAGAGGAGGCCCGCCGGGACTTCGGCACGACGCCTGGAGGTCTGCAGCGGCCCGTCCGTATCCGCTCGTGTTCCACCCCCGCACCCCCTCAGACGCCGTCACGACCACTTTTGCGAGCTGCGCCCACGCGCGCCCACGGGGGGAGGGCCCCCAGGGGCCCATGAACCCCCAGTCCTCCAGAATTGGACTGGTGAATGGCCCAACCCTGGCCTTCCTTGCAGCTGCACGTCTCCTCCCAGGGGCGGCATTTTCCTCCGGCCCCACGTCCTCCTCTTCCTCTTCCTCTTCCTCTTCCTCCTCCTCCTCCTCCTCCTCCTCCTCCTCCTCCTCCTCCTCCTCCTCATCTTCTCTTCCTCTATGTCTTCCTCTATGTCCTCATTTGCCGCTGGGCCTGGCTGGATGGTTTAAACAAATGCCGCAGGGCGCGGTCCTCTCCCCGAACGCCGCGCCCCGCGGAAAAGGGCGGGAGCTCGAGCCATGCGGACGGGGGCGCAGGGGCGCGTTGATGCCACACACCTGGGGCCCGATCCGCGCACGGGATGCGCTGGAAGGGGCGCGGCGGCGCCACGCGACCATCCCCACTTGGGCCGAAGGGGGAGCTCTCCGCTGGCGCGCGATCCGCGAAGAAAGGGTGCACCGAGAGGGGCGGGGCGCCGCCCCGCGAGAGCACCTCCAGCGGGGCCACGGGCGAAGCTCCCTGTGGGCACAAGCCACGCGCGAGGGGTGCGCCCCCAATGGGCCAGGCGCCGCCGCGCGAGCATCGCCGCTGGGGCCGCACAAGAAGCTGTGGCGCACGATCCGCCCGAAGTGGGCTCGTCGCCGCCATTCAAGCACCTCCTGGTGGACTCGTAGGTTTGTGGGTGCCACGACAATGGACACCTTAGCAGCCCTATCATTGCATGAAAATGTGTTTCACATGTCGGACGCATGTTTTAAACACTTAAGCATGGTTGTAAACCATGTTTATCACATGTTTTAAGCATATGGATGCTATTTGGCAACATGTTTCCTCCCCATTGGTCGTCCTCCACAATCGTAGGTGGAGCTCCCTGTGGGGGCAGCAAACGAACGAGGAGGCCCCCGATAGCGCAGGCGCGCACGGGGCGGAGGGGGTGAGGCGTAAGGAAATGAAGGAAGAAGGTGAGAAACGCGTCGCTGCGGATTTAAAACGAGGACCCAACACCACAGAAGAACTGGGGAAACAGTAAGAGGAGAGGAGGGGACGTGATGATGATGATGATGATGATGCTGATGATGGTGATGATGCCGATGGTGATGCTGATGACGATGATGATCCCGCTCTCCGAGGGGGGTTGGGGCCGAAACGCTCACGCCCACTACATCTCTCCGCCAGCTGCCGTGCCTCCGATGCCCGCGCTACTCTCTCACGCGTGCCAGCGGCAGGCTCCTCTGACAGGCAAGGGGCATGAAAGGGCGAGCGCTCAAGCCCGCACGGCTCCTGCCTCTCTCCCCTCGCCGCGGCTCCGAAGCAGGTCAATATGTGTCTCAGCCTCCCGGAGTGAGACCTCAACCTCGCTGCGCTCCATCTTGGCGTCCATCATCGAGTCGCCGCCCGCCAACCACAACGCCTCGAGGGTCGTCATCCAGACGTGCTCCACGCGGATGTAGTTGGCGAGCGCCATCTCCCAGCGGCGCTCTGGGGGGCCCATTGGCAGCTCGTGCCTTCAAGCGCGCCCAGAGGTCGAAATTGACCGTGTCCAAGGGGGGCGGCACGTCGCCGTCGCGCTCAGGGTCGGGCGCGACCGTGGCATCGACGCTGAACTCGTCCTGGTCGTACTGCCCAACGTCCTGCGCCCCGTCGTGCTCCACGCAATCGCCGCAGTCGAATGCACCCCGAGCCCCAGCCAGGGCCTCGGCGCCGAGGCAGGGGAAATGGGACACCGCTGGCATGGAGGGGAGGGCAGCGCTCGCCCTTGCTTCGCGGTGACCCTCGGCCTCCAGCACCACCCTGGGGCCCCGCGCGGCGCAGCGCGCACCCACCTGGCGAATGCTCCCGCGGACCATGCCGTTCTCGACCTCGGCGCCCTGCACGCTGAACTCGTCCTCACCGTGCAGCCTCGGGTCTTGCGCCAGGTCGAGCTCCCCGTGGCGAACCACGTCCAGCTCGCTGATAGGCGCGACCGCCAGGTCGCTGCGTGCCGCCAGCCCCTCGCCGTTGTGGGCGCGGCGCGGCGCCGGAGCAGGGGCAGTCTCAGCGGCCGCGGCACCACGGCCGAGTGGAGCGCCACGTTCCTCCGCAGCATGTCGACGGGCGACGCGACCTTGTCGTGGACCAAGTCGTGCAGGTGCCCCGCCACCACCGCGAGGCGGTCCGCAATGGATGGGTCCCCAAACGCCGCCGCCAGCTTTTCGTATCTGCCTCTCCAGAACTTGTCCGCCCTCTGCAGGTCGTGGACGAGCACGTCTCCCGACCGGCGTGCCCAACCCTGGCTTGCACGTGTGCGCTGCCGCCGCACCGCACTCGGGCCCAGCGCGCCACCACCAGCGTCCTCCCGCGAGGGGGCCTTTTTTTCCCCCCACGTGGCCAGAACATGTGTAAAAACACGCTACGTGCCTGCGGAGGAGGACGCCCTCTGCGCCTCCTGCTTGGCCTGAACTCGTAGGCTCAAGGCTTTCATCCTATCAGTCTGGATGCGACCTGCCATAGCAGCTTGGCGCAACGTCACCTCCTCAGGAGGCAGAAGCGCGGCAGCGTAGCATAAATTTGTGATCCTCTCCGAGAAGACACCGTCACTTCCGCTTGCAAATCGTGGGCGTGAGGCGAAACATCGTCGTAAATCTTGCGCGGACTGGTCGCACCCCCAGCTAGCTTGTGCTGTTGGCACTCTCGTCCGATCAATCGGCATCTTCGTGACGTGTATGCTCCGCCGACCGTGCAGAAGAAAAGAAATATTTCATCAGCGCCCTGGATCACAGTGCAGTGGGCCAGAGAATGGCCGAGAGACAAATCAAGAATTGTCTTCCAAGTCTTGGGCATGCCTTTACATCCGAGCATCGGTCTAGAGCCACTATCGTTCGAGAGGGTTAAACATCTAATACAACGCGTACGTCCATGGCCTAATGCCTGCCACGCGTGTCATCCTCCCGATTTTAAGAACTTGGCTCTCGGACCAGAGCGAATGGGAGGAGTTGGGACGCGTGGCGCCGCGGAGTCGACACGAGGATCCTGCAGAACGGCAGGGTTGGGACAAACAACCGATGGTGCGAACGGCTAAGGCTTCAACAACCATGCGGGCGCATGGTCCTCCGTCGTGGGCGCATGGTCCTCCGTCGTGGCCGCCGGGAAAACGACTTTCTTGGGAAGCACCCGCCAGCAGGCTGAAATCCGACGTGGCGCGCCTCCGACCCCCCCGAGATTTCAAGGATGGCAGAACTGCACAACCACAAACTTGCGGAGGTCCGCGCGGATTTCTGGGATCGGCTCTGGGCCCCGCCCCCCCTCTCTGGCGCGCGGACGCGCCAAGGGCGGCGCCGCAGGCGCCGCCAAAGGTGTCCCAGCACCGATAGGTCGCGAAGCCCGCGAATGGCCCGACAACTATGAAACGCTTCCGTCCTGAAGCTGCTCGTTACAAGGTCCTTGGTACGAGGCATGAGGAGGAGTGTCGGTGGGCGCCACATGGCCCTCGCGCGTACGCCGCCCCCTAGCTCGGCCAGAGCTGGCCACGTGCAGTGCGCCCTACCACCCCAATCCCCCGCCGCATCAGTCCTACAAGATTATCTCTCATCGCGTGAAGCGTCTCATTTTTCACATTGAAAGCTGTATGGGGTTATGATTCAAATGAACTCATACAATCCTAGCCATGCCAGCGTCACCCCCCTCACTCCTGTAGTACATTACCCTGTGACGTACCCATCCTATCCGCAGTAAAAAATGTCAAGAAGAGCTGGCCCATAATAGTGAGACTGATGACAATACAAGGTGTGCACTATATGCGAAGCGCGCACGCTGCGCGACTCGTAAGATAGCAACAGGAAGGGCAACGACTGAGGCCCCAAGCTCGAAGAGGAAACGGGGGGTGGGAACGAAGCGACAGAAAACTACGGAAGAAGGGCCGAACAATTCATGCGACAACAACCGTGAGACGGCGGAAGGAGGGAAAGGACCACAACGAAATTGGCACGAAGGAGGGTCGCGAACACTTTCCAGTGACACGCCGGACAAGCAGTGCGCCCCACGCGCCATGACGCTCTGGCGCTCCAGAAGATCAATTGCTCGCACCTAGTGTTAAGTCGGGCCGGTCCTCCTACAGGGGGATCTTGGACGAAAAAATAAAAATAGCCAAAATTATACTTCCAAATTGTCAACAAATACTCACAACATCCTCCCCTGATTATTTTTTGACTCTGTTTGATTGAATTTTCCTCCTGTAGAGGGACAGGCCCGACTTAAACCTGGTGCAAGAAGCGAGCGAGGCCGAGCTCGTCCGCCATGTTCTCCGCTTCCGTCCGGCACCTTGCGGAGGGGGGAGGCCAGAGGCCCGCAGGCGCGCCGCCAGGTCTCCGGGAGGCCCACGGGACATGAAGCCAGGCCTGATCTGAGCCTGCGTGGGGCGCCGCTCTGCTGGGCCCCCTCGGCAGCGCTCGGAAGTGGCGACAGCTTCGCAGCAGCCCCCCTGGGCTGGCCAGGTCTACCCATCGGTCGGAAGAATCAGGTAGAAACATGAAGTAGGAAGGCGTTGGAAATAGATTGGGTTTCCGCACGCCTCCTGAAGAGGAAGGAAGAGGGAAAACCACTCGACTCTTGAAGTAGGAAGGCGCTGAAAGTAGATTGGAATCTGGGAATCCAAAAATACCTACTTTCAACGACCGATGGGTAACCTGGGTCTGCGTAGCTGGACCCCCCAGAAACTTTCGAAGGTGGCCGCAGCTTCGCAGACCGCCGCACCCCGGGAATAGTGAGGTCTCATCTGGATCTACGTCGGACGTCAGCTTAACACGCTCCCGGACAGGACTTGGCTCCAACGATCTCTTTGTACTGCCTGGCCATTGGCCACGAACTGGAGGGGTGACGAGCAGGAGGAGGAGGAGGAGGAGGAGGAGGAGCGCTTCGCTTCCTCAGCAACTGGGGATGTTGCGTAGAACGCTGGTTCCCCAAAGTGAAGCTTTCGCCCAAGACATCCTCAGAACATTGACATGTTGAAAATTGGGCGACGGCTATCCAAGATAGTGTGGGGAAGCTTGTCCCATTAGACATCATCACAGAAAGGGGATGTTGGAGGAGTTGTCGTATGACGCCAATCCACAAACATGAGTTTTTTCGCCTGAAGCATCTTTCGACAAATTAAATGTTGGAGTTCGGGCGTCGGATCTCCAACATGGTGTGTGTGTGGGGGGGGGTCGCCTGAGACACCTTAGAACATGGGGATGCTGGACGAGAAGTTTTCGACGCTGGTTCTCACAAGTGAAGTTTTCGCCTGAGACATCTTCAGAACATTGATATGTTGAAGATCCGGCGTCGGATATCCAATATGGCGCGGAGGAGCGTGTTGCCTGAGACATTATCACAGCATGGGGATGTTGGAGAAATAGTTTTACGACAACGGTTCCAACAAATAATTCCTTCGCCTGAGACGTCCTGAGAAAATTGAAGCTTTGGTGATCGAGCGTCCGATATCCGACATGGCGTGTGGGAGCGTTTCGCCTGAGACATCCTCACAACATGGGGATGTTGGAGGAGTTGTGGTACGACGTTGGTTCTCAAAAGTGAAGCTTTCGCCTGAGATCCTCTGTAACTTGAAATCTAGACATCGGACGGTGGATACCAAACATCGTGCCGGGGGTGCGGGAGGCGTTTCTCTTGAGACGTCCGTTGCAAGCTGGGTATGTAGGAATTGTTATGCGATGGTGGTTCCCCAAAACAAAGCCTTCGCCTGAGACATCTTCAGAACATTGAGACGTTGAAGATCGGGCGTCAAATATCCGATATGGTGGGGGGGCGTTTCGCCTAAGACATCCTCATGGTATGGGGATGCTGGAGAAGCGGGCCGGAAAAGCCTCCATGGGCCACGGGACGCACCGAGCTCCTCTGGGGGCCGCCCCTCCTCCCGGCACCTCCCCGGCACAGCCCTTGGGGCTGCCACTTCTGAACAATGGCATCCCCGTCCCCCTCCTCCCCCTCCTCCTCCTCCTCCTCCTCCTCCTCCTCCTCCTCCTTTTCCTCCTCCTCCTCCTCCTCCTCCTCCTCCCTCCTCCTCCCTCCCCCTCCTCCCTCCTCCTCCTCCTCCTCCCCCTCTCCTCCCCCTCCTCCTCCTCCCTCCTCCCTCCTCCTCCTCCTCCTCCTCCTCCTCCTCCTCCTCCTCCTCCTCCTCCTCCTCCTCCTCCTCCGAACCCGGGGTCGCCCCGCCGTCCCCCCACGCCACGCCTGGCAGCCGTGGCAATGGCTGTTGCCCCGAGAGCCGCGAAGCACACACGGGTGCTCGTCCTCCGACTGCAGCACGGGCGCTCTCCTGCCAGCCTGTTCTCCTATCCTCCTCCTCCTCCTCCTCCTCCTCCTCCTCCCTCCTCCTCCTCCTCCTCCTCCTCCTCCTCCTCCTCCTCCTCCTCCCTCCTCCTCCTCCTCCTCCTCCTCCTCCTCCCCTCCTCCTCCTCCTCCTCCTCCTCCTCCTCCTCCCCTCCTCCTCCTCCCTCCTCCTCCTCCTCCTCCCCTCTCCTCCTCCTCCTCCTCCTCCTCCTCCTCCTCCTCCTCCTCCTCCTCCTCCTCCTCCTCCTCCTCCTCTCCTCCTCCTCCTCCTCCTCCTCCTCCTCCTCCTCCTCCTCCTCCTCCTCCTCCTCCTCTCCTCCTCCTCCTCCTCCTCCTCCTCCTCCTCCTCCTCCTCCTCCTCCTCCTCCTCCTCCTCCTCCTCCCCTCCTCCCCTCCCTCCTCCTCCTCCTCCTCCTCCCCTCCTCCTCCCTCCTCCCTCCTCCTCCTCCTCCTCCTCCTCCTCCTCCTCCTCCGAACCCGGGGTCGCCCCGCCGTCCCCCCACGCCACGCCTGGCAGCCGTGGCAAGGGCTGTTGCCCCGAGAGCCGCGAAGCACACACGGGTGCTCGTCCTCCGACTGCAGCACGGGCGCTCTCTTGCCAGCCTGTTCTCCTATTCCTCCTCCTCCTCCTCCTCCTCCTCCTCCTCCTCCTCCTCCTCCTCCCCTCCTCCTCCTCCTCCTCCTCCTCCTCCTCCTCCTCCTCCTCCTCCTCCTCCTCCTCCTATTCCTCCTCCTCCTCCTCCTCCTATTCTCCTCCTCCTCCTGTTCCTATTCCTCCTCCTCCTCCTCCTCGTATTCTTCAGCGGCTGCTCGGAGTTGCGAGGAGGGCTCAGGCGAACCTGGCTGGACCTCCTCGTACGCGGCATCTCTGTGCCCAGATTTGCAGGGATGTCGTCTGAAGCGAAACTGGCGGGGTCTGGGAGCCCAGAAGTGCGAGGAAGTCTCACGCGAAACGGGCCAGACCATCTCAGATCAGGTTGTCTCGGGACACAGACTTGTGAGGACGTCTCAACAGAGTGTCTTGGCGCGCGGGACCCTCGGGCGGCAGTCGGTCATACCACAACAATGCCTCCCAGCACCGGCCAGGCAACCCAAGTGCCTTCCACAAGAGAGCCCTATGTCGGCCACAAACGAAAACCTCCCAGATCTGTATCAAGTGCCTGCCATGCGGCCCACACGCGAACGCCGCCACGCGAGCATTTCAAAGTCCGTCAAACGCCATGGGCCTGCGAAGCACTGCAAGATATGAATTTTGGAAGTTAAAAGCACCAGATGAACAACAACTTGTGTCCCAACACGGTTTCTGCCAAGCTCCCTGGATTTCTAAGCGCACTCACTCCCTCACCAACAACCTCATCAGCGCCATCACACCACAGCCGTCCTCGTCATCGCTAATCGCCTCTATTGCCGCCGTCATCAGTCAACAACCTTCATCACCGACAGATCGACATCATCATCGTCTTGTCGTCACCAGCATCGGCGCCGTCATTGGCCTGGTTGCCGTCATCGTCACCGTCGCCACCACCGACGCTACTATCGTCATCGTTGTTGGCGTTGTCGACGTCATCATGACATAGCGCCCGCCCGAGTCACCGACCAACACTGACATGCCCGCGCGGCAACGCCATTTCTGAAAGGCGCTGGGGAATTCCAATCCGCAAGGGGCCATCGCGGTCGCATCAGTTGTGCCAAACCAGCTGGCTGCTCTGCGCGCGAGCTCGTGCGCGCCAGCGCAGCCGTAGAGATTCGCCAGCCAATGCCAAGCAATCACTGCAATCGAGGCCGCACGGGTTTTGCAAAAGAAATTGCGGGACGGAGGGTGGGATGATTGCGCGAGCATTGGAGTTGACAACTGGCAAATGAACACAGCAAAAGCACCGCATAGCTAGCACCACCCCGCTTGCACAAGAATAGCCTGGACCGCATTGTGCACGCGCGTAGCTAAAGCCATATACGTTACACCGCCTAGCTTGCGCGACATAGCTTTCACTACATATCTTGCACTGCGTGGCTTGCACCACGTAGCGTGCACCACATACCTTACGGTCAGGAACGTTCGGAAGGCGTGTCGTGGCGGCGGCCCAGGCGACACGCTACACCTTGCGAGTGGATTGCGTGTCGCTCCGCTCCACGGGGCGGGTGGCTAGGAAAGGCTCGGGACGCTAACGGCTCGGAGCAGGGAACTGGATAGCGTTTCGCGGCGAAGCGTGGTGGGCCAAAAGCTCTCTCGACCGTACAAATCCATTGTGTAGTCACTCGCTATTTAGGGACAGCGCTGGCAACTATGTTTTCGAACGAGCGTGCATGGTGCCAATGTGAGAGCCCCTTCTTGAAAATGATTTGCCCTCCATCCAGTCTAAATGCCCAATTGTTGAAGACGAGCGTGAGCGGCGCCAGAGCGAGAGCCCCATGTGGAAGGCGTCAGGCCGACAATCCGTGCAGTGGTTGGAGAAGTTTCACGCTGCAAGATCGCTGTGGCGAGAAAGTGACAGGGGAAACGCGAAGCCCGACCTGACGACACGTGTAGTGGTACGACACGAGGGGGAAACATTGATCCGGGAGAACGATGGAGGAGTGACAGGCGACGACAACGGGAGCGACAGACGACGACAACGACGACGACGACGGCGGAAATAGAGGACAAGGAATAAAGGGAGCAGGAGGACGGACGAGGAGAAGGGAGGACGACGAGGCAGGAGACTCCGCAGAGCAAGAGACATTGGCACGGCAAAATCCTCACCTTGAACTTCTTGCGCATCTCAGAGATCTCGTCCAATGACTCGATGTAATTCTTGGAGTACAAGTTCTTGTCGGAGCGGACGGTCTCGTAGAGGTTCTTCTGCTGCCCGAGTTTCACCTGCGGGTACACTCTGCTCCTCCACAATTATCCCCTCCAGCTCCTTGGTATAGTCCTGCCCCCCATCCTGTCGCAGGTTCCCTCTCTTCGCCCTGCGGCTCCTCCCCTTCTCCCTCCACCTCCCCATTCCCCTCCGCCCCCCCTTCCTCCTCGAACACAGGAGATTGTGAAGTACCTCGGAGTCGAAGGCGCGCGCGCGAGGATCTTACACTGAGTTCGCGCGTGCGGTTTCAAATGCTCTGCGTGCGCTGTGGTGTCCTCCTTTCCCTCCTCTTCCCCTCCCTCCTTCCCCCCCTCCGCCTCCTCCACCTCCTCTCTCTCTTCCTCCCTCATTTGAAGAGCCACCGTGCGTTACCCCCCCCCCCCAAAAAAAAATGGTGGCGGCCATTTTTTTTTGGGGGGGAACAAGGATTCCTTGCTAAAGATCCTGTACTTCCGTTCCCATACTGAGGATTCTGTACGGGAGTTTTCGATTCAGGATTCCTGATTTGAATTACGTATTACCGGCGCCCTACAAAGGATTATTGTACCAATGACCCCCATACAACTGATTCGTTGGTAACGATCCTCTACGAAGTACTCGTTACGAAGGGCTCATTCCCACGCGTTCCATATCTGGGACCCCTTACGATGGGTTACTTCTTCAATAATTATTGCAACTGGTTCCTTGGTAAGAATCCGGAATCCCGACCCCTACTGGGGATTCGCTTCCCGGATAAGGATTCCCGAAGTAAAAGGCTCCAGAAAGGGAGACCTTACTAAGGATCCCTTACCAAGGACTCCCACCAAACATTCCCTACCCAGGATGCTCTACTAAGGACTCATTGTTGTGATAAACACAGCTTACCGTGGCTAACCAAAGCTTAGCAAGGCTTACCAGGGTTTAGCAAACTTACGAACAAAAAACAACTTCCTCGGAATTACCGAAGCTTGCCTTGGCTCAACAAATCCTACCAAGGCCGAGCAGTGCTTCGCTGGGCTTCGCAAGGGTACATCTTGGAAATTGGGGCACGTCCCGACGCAGTCGGAGCAACAACATGGGTCCAGATGACATAGCATTCGTCCCCCCATCTTTGCGATCTGCATTGGAAGCCAAATAACTAGTCCGCCACTCGCTGTGGCATGCGCGCAAGGAAACGCGCGTCGATGGTAGCCGCCACGCCATGGCCTCCATTGGAACACTGCCGAGCAAGCATCATGAGTCTGCCAGGGGCATTTGGGCCCATCAGGTCCGGCGTCCTGGCTGACATTCTCAGCTTCTGGGCGCTGGTCCATCTGCCCTCGTTGTGCCGGCCAGTCCGAACTTGACACAAGCTCGTCATTCTCAGAAATGCGGGGGAGAGGAGCCTCTGGCACCCTCTTGCGTTGCGGATGCCACGACGATGGACACTCTAACAATCCTATCCTTGAATTGAAGACGTATTTAACGTGTGTAAAACATGCTCTAAACATGTGTTTTCAAACTTGCTTTAACATATGTAAACACATGTTTGAAACATCTGTTGGACACCTGGAAGATATTTTGCAGCATGCTTCCTCTCCATGGATCGCCCTCCGCAGTCCTTGTGGAGCCCTTGCTCGCACGGACCCGACGCTGCGGCTGCGGCCCGAGGCCCTGGGCTGCCGCCGCCCGTGGGGGCTGGGCGAGGTCGCCCGATAGGGGCCTTCCAAAAACCTTCCAAACAGCCTTCCAACCAGCCTTCCAAACAACCTTCCAGCAAACCTTGCAAAAAAACACCGTCCAAAACACCGTCCAAAAGACCTGCCAAAAACCTGTCAGGAGACCTTCCAGGCAACCCTCCAACGAACCTTGCCGCCCTCGGCCCTCAGCGCGCCCGTCTCCGAGGGGTCATGGGTGACTGTGGCGTGGCCGGGTTGCGGACCTGCGCCATTCTGCGGGACGGCTCGGCCGGGCTGCACCTCGCTGTCGGCAGTCTGACCAACCTGACTGGCGGTTTGACGATGCCCCTCTCCTGTCAGCATCCAGAGCTCGGCACGGGCCGTTCTCATGTGTGCCAAGTCCTCTTGGCAAGGTCCGTCATCTGCCCTCAGCGAGTCGAGAAAGATGGCCGTCCTGTCGGTGTCGTCGGTGGTTTCATTATACCCTTCTTGGCCCTCTGGACCGCCTCGTCCCTTTTTGGCAATATGCTCGCCTAGCCCGCGAACCTGATTCATCATGGTGAGCGTCACTGCGTGCTCTCGAGCCGCGTCCTCCGTGGGCTGCTTGGCCTGGTACCGTTCGTGGACTAGGTGTCCAACGCCTCGAGCAGTGCCGTTGCTTTCTGGCGGTATGCCTCCGTCTCCGCATCGGTAACTGTTGGCGGCTGCGGCGTGCGCCGCATCGGATGTAGAGCTGCCTCCGATGGTGACGCAGGGCGAATGGACGAGGTCATTGGCGGAGGTCCGATCCTCCAAATCCTCGCCGTCCTCCTCGAGCTCGTTCTGTGGCGAAGCGGGAGTCTGATGCGAGCATGACGGAACTGCACTGGATGGCCGCGCATAGCCCTTGCCGTTGCCCTGGTCCTTGCCGGACTGTCCTTACTGATACTAGCCTCCTTGCCTTCCTTGCCCTTGCCACCCTTGGGCGTGGGGGTCTTGCCTCTGGACTTGGCCCTGGGAGCTTTCCGAGTGTCATACTCTCGGGCTGGCGCGCGCACTCGACTCTTGGATCAGTGCTGCCATTTCCGGGCGCCACACGTAGGACACGTCCGCGCACCCGGGGGCGATGAGCCCGACCCAGATGCCCGCCATGAGGAGCGCTGCACCAGTCTTCGCTGCCGACGAGTCGGTGTTCGCCGAAGAGTCGCCGCCCGCGCTGGAGAGCGCTTCGCTCGGGCACGGCGGTGCCACGCAAGTTCCTGATGGCGGCGCGGCCGTGCCGGGGGCGTTGGCCGGCTGGCTCGCGGCCGTGCTGGAGAGGCGGCGGTGGCAAGTTCCTGAGCCGTGCGGGAGGACGGGCAGCCGTGGCGGCGGCCGTCGCGTGGGGCCAGCGCGGGGAGCGTCCTCGCAGGTGCCTGGCGCCTGCTCCCCACCCAGCGGCCCCTCGAGAGCCGGACGGCGCCTGAGTGGAGAGAGGAAGAAAGGAGGATAACAAGGGAGGAGAAAGCAAGGAGGAGGAGGAGGAGGAGGAGGAGGAGGAGGGAGGTAACAAAAGAGTAGGAGGAGGAGGAAGAGGGGAGGAGGAGGAGGAGAGGAGGAGGAGGAGGAGTGAGGAGGAGGAGGAGGAGGAGGAGGAGGAGGAGGAGGAGGAGGAGGAGGAGGAGGAGGAGGAGAGGGAGGAGGAGGAGGAGGAGGAGGGGCGAGCCCGAAGGGCTCCAAGGCAGCCTCAGAAGCCCCTGGATGTCCGAGCCCCCCTCCGAGGACCACCAGGGGCGCAGGGCCAGTGCTCCTGCAGGCCGGCGAGGGCGCCTCTGCTGGGCTGCTGGCTGCAGCGCGGCAACGCCCCTCCAGCAGGAGTGACTACCTACCAAACCACCCCAACCCAACCCGAAGACCCGAATTTCGGGTTAGGGGGGGTACGGGTTCCACATGTGTTTTTTCGATGTTTCCCGACCCCCCCCACTGGAAATCGAGGGTAAACCTGAGCCTTCGGGTTGGGTTGGGGTGGTTTGGTGGGTGGTGAGATGGGGATCCTGCATGGGACGCACAGGGACATACTAATACTGTGTCCCCCTTGCAGGCGCGCGCCCGACCCGAACATCTAGTACACCCATCTTGCAGTACGTCGCTTCCCGAGCGGTGCGGCCAGACAGCGCCCGCCACGACACGTATCAGGCTGAGGGGGGCGAACGGTCATTCATTGTCCCTGGGTGCGGGGCTGAAATGGGGATCCGTGGTGAGGATTCTGCTTGTTGCATTGTTGTTGTTGTGGTTGTTGTTGTTGATGGTGTTGTTGTTCTTGTTGTTGTTGGCGTTGTTGTTGTTGATGATGTTGTTGAACATTATTACTTCTAAAGAATAATTATTGTTGGGACCCCTGGTACACGACCCCCCTCCAAAACCTAGGCCGCAGCTACATTTTCATTATTTTTTCGCGAAAGCTTCAGAAAAGTGGATTAGTACCGGATCCGGTTGTTTTGTTCCCCCCCGCTTTCCCTTGCAAAAAACACTATAAAATGAAATTTCTTGTTCAAATGTAATCCAATTTCAAGAATCCCTTGCAAAAAATAAGCTAAAGTGGACATTCGCGCGTGCAAGACGAAATCCTTCCAAAACCTTAGGTTTCGGAACGATTTCAACATAAAAACATCAAAAACCCAATGGTTTTTTAAATAAAAAATTGTCAAAATCTCATCCCGCGCGCTCTTGCGGATTCGTAGGAAAACCATCACTTTTTAAACAATTTTGTCAAACGGGCTTTTGCGAGCAACTTTTTCAAACTTCTGCGACAACGGTTGCGCACCTGCCAGGGCCATCATCCCTGTCAAATAATACCATGCGGGACACATTCGTTTTTTCTTCGCGCGCGCACGCCGAAATCTACAAAAACCATTGGGTTTTTAAGAATTTTACCATCGCGCATCATAAAATCACACGAATCGCACCGTAGGTCCTCGAAAAACAGCTGCACGACTTTTCAAAATTTCCACCCGCGCGCGCTGTCCGAATCCTCAAAAAACCAATGGTTTTCCAACATTTATGTTACATGAGCTCGCGCGAGCTACTTTCGCACGCTCTTGCAACGGGGTTCGCGAATCCCTTGCGGTTGCGCCATAGGTTGCGCCCTCGGCCGCCGAGAATAAAACGCCCTCCTATTGGTTGCGCCATAGGTTGCGCCCTCGGCCGCCGAGAATAAAACGCTCCCTACTGGTTGCGCCATACGTTGCCCCAGGAGGCCTTCAAGAGGCCTCAAGAGCCCGCCGTGAGGACCCAATAAGCTCCCAAGAGGCCCCAAGATGCTTCCAAGAAGCCCCCCAAAGCTCAAGAGGACCCCAAGCGGCTTCAGGAGGCTTCCCCCCTACCCCAAGAGGACCCCAAGCGGCCCCAGGAAGCCTCCGACTGATCACTGTCACATCCGTAGCCATCTCGGATCAAGGTATCGCCTGTGTTCTTGGCTGGGTCATGGCTTTGTCGGCGAAAGCTCTTGACGACCAGTATGGCCCAGAGCTGTCGCGGCCTCCCTTGGCTGACTGCGGCAGCCCGTATTATTTGCATCAGGCGCTCGTTGCAAAGGGTATCCAGGTCAGTCACCAGGCGTGCAAGCTTTGGTGGTGCAAGTATCGGGTTGTGCCTGGCACGGTCAGTATTTCTAGCGCCACGGAGCTGGAGGAGCATCACGGCTCTGCCATCCGCCACCTGGGCATCGAGTATAATACAGCTTTTAAATTATGCGGGGCGCTCCGACAGTTGGATCCACCACTGTATGTGTCAAATAAGGTCGCAACGACGTGGTTACTGCAGTATTCTTCCAAAGAGACGCTTGTCAAAGTGCAGAACGCTGGCCACTTGGAGACCTGGTATGGAGAACGTATTCGCAAAGACATGCCCGAGGGGACTACTGACGGGGCCGTCGAATGCACGATGCGGGGCACATGCGGGGCCCAAACAAGTGATCAACCTCTGCGGGTGTGTACTCCACGCCAGTGTAGTATCCACGATCGTCCGCGCGCCACGAAGTGAAGTGTCCTGACGTCATAGGGCGGGAAGCTGGGTGTGGGTGGTTCCCGAGAGTCGTGTGGATGTTTGGTAGAGCTTGCATTGCCCCCCCACGAAGTGGGGGTATTGGCTGGCGTCGCATGAAAACCCTGGCACTGGGGAGAACACTGAGCGTTCGGGTAAAATGATTGTTATTGTTGTTGGTGTTGTTGTTGCTGTTGCTGTTGCTGTTGTTGTTGGTGGTGTTGTTTGTTGTCGTCGTCCCTCCTGCGACCCGCCCGCGACCCACCCGCGACCCACCCAGCGACCCACCCAGCGACCCACCCCGCGACCAACCCCGCGACCCACCCCGCGACCAACCCGCGACCCACCCGCGACCCACCCGCGACCCACCCCGCGACCCACCCGCGAGCCATACGCGACCCATCCGCGACCCACCCGCGACCCGGCCCGCGACCCACCCGCGACCCACCCGCGACCCACCCGCGACCCACCTCGCGATCCACCCACATTGTTTTGACGACAAAATAACGGCGCCTGCGGCGGGCTCACTGCAGAATGTGTAAAATTTAGGCGCCTGCGGCGGGCTTCTTCAGAACCTCGCAGACTGACGACGTCCTCGCCACCCCCTCACTCTGATCCGCAACTGCGGGGTGCTATGCACTAGAAGACTTCTCGGTGCGCGCGTCGCCCCAAGGGGGGCGACGCACACATAGTATTAGTATGGTGGGATATGTTGGGGTGACGCCGTCTGCAGGATCCTGCGTGCAACCCTGGCTCTGCAGGATCCTGCAGGATCCGGCGCTCTGGCTGACCCCCGCTTGCCTCGGCCCCCGCCTCCACTGGCACGGGGCAGGCGGGTGCCGGGGGAAACGGGCCCGGGAGCCTGGGGGCCTTCCCCCCCAGGACGAGCTCCTCATCCTAAGCCGCTTCCTCACAAACCCGGGGCCCGTGGACGGCCCCGAGGGCCCGAAAAAGGGTTAAAGACCTCCGGACCCGTGGGCCTCAGCACGCGCTTCCCCCGTGGCGATGAGCTGCCCAGCCCGATGGTGCTACGTCGAGTCGAGCTGGAGGTCGACGACTCCTGGCCCCTTTGGCGTCTCGGCTGGTCCCTTCCTGCCCGTCGGGTCCCCGGTCTCGTTCGACTCTTCTGGCCCGCTCGGTCCCACAGTCACGTCGTCGATGGAGTTCGGCGCACAGCCTTGATCTATCGCTCTTTGCAATAGCCCGCATGATACAAACGAACGACAAGGACGCAAAGGGCTTGGAGGGTCATGCCGGCACTTTGCGAGCGGGGCTCGGCCAGCGAAAGCGGCCAAGGAATGGGCCCAAGAGTAATGATGCAAGGGTGACCTTGGAAAGACGCTCATCCTTACTATGCGGGTTGGCTGTATTTTTTTGCGTGGAAGTGTCAAATCCAATCCCCCTCCTGCTCGCCCTCCTCCTACTTTCCCTGAATTTCTTCCCCCTTGAGCAGGGTAGATCCGTAAGGGCTCCCAACACTCGAAGCGGGGCAACGCAGCTCCGTGCGGTCTGCTTCACTTGACGACGACGAGGCGCAGAGTGGAGCGCGAGGCAGGGGGAGGGATGCAGAGGAGGGGGAGTGCAATGCGAGCCACGACAACAGGGGCATTCCCCGAAGGCTTCAGAAATGGACCGGAGAGAGCTCCAAGATGGCTCCGAGAGGTTTCCGAGAGGCTCGAGAGATCCCCTCGGTGGCCACTTTGGCGGATGCGTGGGGTGGCCCTGGTGTTCCGTTGGTTGGTGTCCCCACGCTCTGTTCCACGAACTCACGCATGCTCCCCCCGCTGCCCTTGTCACGAGTGCTCGCTTGGAGATCTTGCCTGGATGAGCTTCTGATCAGGATGCGCGAAGCATAAGGCGCGTTTTTTGTTGGCCGCACGGCTCTTGGGCATCACGCAAGCAGACCAAACACCGAAGCCACGCCGAAGAAAGTTTTGCTGTCTTCGAACGCACCTACAGTTAAGTTGGGCCTGTCCCTCTACAGGAGGAATATTCAAACATAGTGTTTCAAAACAAATGGGGACGACTTTCGGAGTATTTAAACTTTTTATTGATGTATATGTTTAGGTTTCGTCGAAAATTGGCCTGTAGAGGGACATGCCCGACCTAAACCTAACGGGGCAGAACATGCCAGAACACTGTTAAACACATAGTTACGGCTCGATGTGCACCTGATAGCCAAGGGAGGTGTGCCTGTGGCAGCAGGCCTCGAGCGAAACCTCGCAAGCATCATTCGACACAGTGCGGGCGACGAAAGGCCACGCATCTTGCTCACCACAAGGCGGCCCTGCGCAGTGGCTTACCTGGGCCGCCAACGCGGCACACCACGTGGAGAAGAGGGCACTCACGAGAGGTCCCAGGCGGCGGATTGCGCGCGGCTGCTCGCGCAGTCGACCCCAGGCTTCTACGTCGCCCATGCGTGAGCCCCCATGCCTGCGGGGATATCTCATCCGCCAGCTTGAGCCGCGGCTGCTGCCGAGCCCGGGGCGACAGGCAGCGCCGGCATCTCCACCCCCGGCTGGTGCTGCGCCTGCATGGCGGCGCCCGGCTGCACCGCCGCCCTGGCAGACCGCCTCTGGGACTGCCAGTGGTAGAGCCCCCAGCCGCCGGCCACCAGGCAGCCGCAGCAGCAGCAGCAGCAGCAGACCAGCAGCAGCCCCAGCATCAGCAGCGCGAGTACCACCGGGGGCTCGTCGTAGTCGGGGAAGTCCCTGTCGGGGCTCTTCGTCCCGTTCCACGGCGGCGGGCTTTCCGCGCAGCCGTACTCGGCCGCCTTGGCCTCCCTCAGCGCGCCCCAATCCTCCGAGGAGACCTGCTTGTAGAGCGCCGCCTGGCCGTTGTTGCCCTCCTCAGTGCCGCCAGCGAGCCACACATCGTAGTTCTTGTGCGCCGGGATGTTGTACCATTCCCTCGGGAGCGCGTCCGGCCCCAGCTCCTTGATGTGCATCATGTTGTGGTTGAAGGTGGTGACCGCGGGGGACGGCAGCGGCAGCAGGAGCGAGTTCGCCCAGTGGTGCTGCCTCGCCCCCGGCTCGCGCAGCAGCTTGCCGATCGGGGTGTCGGGCCCCCAGAGGATGTCGCCCACCAGCGCCGCGTAGAGCACGTTCGGCCAGAAGTCCTTGTACTGCTCCACGTTGCCGCCCGCGAACGCGGAGTGGTCCATCGGCTCCTGCGCGGGGCCGCCATCGTGGGGCACTCCGCCGTAGGTGAACATCGTGGCGCCCTCGGCGAACTGGAGCTTGGTGGCAATGAGCGAGCAGGCGGATCCGCAGAGGCCGTTCGTGAGGACGGCGACCTCCTTCCACTGCCACTTGCTCTCACGGAGGTGCAGAACATTCGCGACGTCCGGCTGGAAGGCAAGGTCGCACGCGAAGAGGTACCGCTGGCTGTAGCTCGCGCTCTCTGGCCCCCACTTGTGCTCTTCGGTGTGGAGGAACGGCTCGGCCGGTGGGTGGAAGGCGGACTCGGTCTGAGGGTCCTTGACGTCTCCGGTGAAAGGGAACCAGCCCGACTCGGTGTTTTCTCCAGTCAGGCTCTGGAAGGTGGGTCTGCCTAAGCCTTGGAAGGGGACAAGTAAACTGTCTTTCTGGCTCAACATCCTCTTCCACGTCTGCTTCAAACTTTCGTGGTCAAGGGTCTCGGCATCATGGGTCAGGCTCTCAACCACATCTGTTCGCACCGGAGGAACTGCGCCGATCTCTGACTGGAGCCTCAGAATGCTTCTCAGCCTGATCAGGCGGGCACGAATATCCTCAGCTCCCAGCTGCTCGGCCTGCTTGAGAAGCATGTTCCACCTCCCGCCGAAGGACTCGATCCACTTGCTCCAGAACTCCGAGACCGCTACCCGGTACTGGCTGCACAGCGCCTCGGGGGTATGGTGCTGGGGGGAGATCAAGTAGGTGAGCAAATTCGCATACTCTACCACTCCACCGCCGTTGTCCGAAAGGTCTAGGATCAGGCGCCCGTGCCTCCAGCCAGCGTCGACAGTTTGCCGATACAATCTAACAAGCTTGACGAGCAGTTCGATGCCGAAACTGCTCGGCGCGAAGGTGTTCACTTTGAAGACCACCGCGTCGGATCCGCCACCATGCCGCGAGGCACTGAGTGGAGTGTGTCCAACTCCATACGGCGCAGGGAAAAACGAGATCCAGAAACTTGTGTGCGCTCTTGGCGTTTTCCGCGTGACATTCTCCCGAGGTCAACAACCATTGAGACACCATGCAGCATGACTCCAACGTGTTCGGCCCCAGAAGGAGAAGCACAAGCAGGCCCCACGAGCCCTCATGAGCAAAAACATGGCCGCCGCGACAGCCACGAGGCCCCCGAGAGGCCCCCAGAGGCACCCACCGGGCTCGAAGAGGCCCCGGAGAGGCCCCCAGAAGGCCTGAGTGGCCCGCGGGCACGGCGCCCCCGATGGACCGCTGGCCGTTTCGAGTCGGTTGCCGAATTCACTTTGGATACATTGTCGATTTGATTGTCGGCCTGTTTTGAAACGTGACCTTGTGATGAAGCCTGGTGTCAGATCTGATCTCGCTACTTCGGGCAGAAAATGCGAACGCTGAATTCAAACTTGGTTTGGAGTTGTTTGGGGAGTCGTCAACTCGCGAAAACAAACTGCATGCGGCCATGTGAACCCCTCCTTCTTGGTCGAAATCACGGTCCCTGCGCGAGGGCTCCAAGACGACCTTCACGAGGTCCAAATCATTGGCCTTCCGTTGGCTCTCTCTATGATTTTAATGATGCGACTTGCCTTGTCGGGCTACCGACGCTCCAAGACGGCCCCACGTGCACCCTACGACTGCCCCGAGACGGCCCGAGAGGCCCCCAAGTCCCGCAAGACGGCCCAAGAGGGCCTACGGCCCTGGAGGCCCCGAAGACGGCACCACAGCGCCTGAAGAGGGACCCGGGACTGCCCAGGCAGGGCCCCATGACGCCCCCAAGAGGTCCCTTAAGGGCTCCCGGGGGCCCCCAAGAGGCCCCCAAGAGGCCCCGGAGGCCGATAGAGGGCCTCAAGAAGCATCCTCTTCTTCTTCCTCCTCCTTTTCCTTCTCCCCCCTCTCGTCCTCCTTCCTCTTCCTCTCCCAAGTGTTTCCCCAAAGGGTTCCACAACAGCTGAGGAAACACATAGTCCAATAGCTTGGCCAGACGCCGGCCGCACGTTTGGCCGCGGGCGATTCAAGAAAGGAGCGGCGGTGGTTCCCCGTAATTAGGCGTCTTCGATCTGCCGACCCTTGCGTTTATCACAGGGGTGCACGGAGTGCTGGATGTTCTACGGTTTAAAACATGTGTTCAAGCCTTCCCAGTGGCCTTCGTCTTGACTCGCTGGCCACACGTGCGAGATTGGAGGCAAGGTCGTTTTCGCTCAAGGTGGCTCCAAGATGATTCAAGATGGCCTCCAAGAAGGCCAAGTTGGCCTCCAAGCGCGCCAAGATGGCCTCCAAGACGGTCCCAAAACGCCTCCAAGATGGCCAAGTTGGCCCTAAGGCGGCCCAAGATGCCCTCCAGACGGCCCAATTGGCCTCCAAGAGGTCCCCAAGAGGGCTCCAAGAGTACCCTCATGAGGCCCAAACCATGAAACTTCCTTGTTCGTTTCGCGTTCTCGCCTGGTCAGGCTGCTGGCGCTCCAAGACTGCCACACAGGCCCCAAAGATCACCCCAACACGGTCCAACCTCCTCATCTGGCGTTTCGACATTTGGCGGAAGGGGGGGGAAGGGGGGGGTCTAGATCCAGACCACTGCTTAGTGCGACTGTTTGCAGCAGTGCGTCCCATGGGGGACGCTCAACAGCCTGAAACAGGCGCCAAACACAGGCCAACATCTACTAAAATTCGGGGGGGGAGAGGGGGGGGGGGGGGGTGGGGCCCGCGCCGATCGGTAACAACAATGAATAAGAAAACGATCACCTTCCTGGGAGGAGGAGGAGGAGCAGGAGGAGGATGAGGAGGAGGATCTCCCGCATCCCGAACGCTTCCCCACAAAGGGCTCCACAACCGGCTGGGGCAGCACGTCGGCCGACAGCTCGGCTGGACCTCGACCCAGCGCCTGGCCGCACACTTGGGCGCTTCCAGCACGGCCAGGGGGGGCGGCGGCGGCTCGCCCTACTTAGGCGGCTTCGATCCGCCGCCCCTCTGCATTTAGCACAGGGGGATAGGCTTAGGTTGGGCATATCCCCTACAGGGCGGATTTTGTACGACGTCGAGGTCGACGTCGTCATCGTGGTCGCGGGAGGGGGTGGGGACAAGGGAGAGCGTATCAATCCGGATAGTGTCACCGTCTCGGCCCTACGCTTAGGTCGGGCATGTCCTCCTACAGCCGAATGTTGGAGGAAAAATGCGACATAGCCAATACAAATTCAAAACAAGTCAAACATAGGAGAGAAATCTTCCCCAGACTATTCTTTAACTATTATGGAAGATTCCTCCTGTAGAGGGACCTGCCCGACGTAAGGGAAGGGCATGATGTATGTTTTCCTGTTTTCAACTGTTTCAAATCAACACCGATAAAGGCCAATAGCCTTCGCCTTGACCCACGGGCCACACGGGCGAGATTCGAGGCAATGCTTCTTCCGCTCAAGATGTCTCGAAGACGATGCAAGATGGCCCACGAGAAGGTTCCTATGGTCCAAGATGGCCTCCGAGCAGGCCTAGACGGCCCAAGATGGCCTGCAAGACGACCCCAAGACGCATCCAAGACGGCCAAAATGGCCGAATACGAATCGATACTGAATACGATGCCGAATAGATGGCCGTAGGCGTCTTCGATACATGATACGCCTCCGCTGCGATCTCCGACCTCAATTGGAATTCAAAACGCTGGGGGCGTTTTCACCCGGTTTCAAAAATTCCAATGTTCGCCAACACATGCAGACAAAACAGACGCAGTCCAGAACAAACCAAAACGGCTGCGCACAATGGAACCGAATCGAAAACGGCGCGAGCAAGCAGCCTGAACCGGAAAAACAACAAACGCACCCCCGACGGAAACCATAATAAAAAGCACGATCTCAAAGGCTTTCATAAGACAAACACCCCCAACGTGCGCAGCACCATCTGAGTCTCCGACCTCTAGAAAAAGAAAAACAAAACACATAAACATAAACGTTTGGCGCTCCGCGCGGACTTCTTGGACTCGCGCTGGACCCCCCACCCTGGCGCGCGGAGCGCGCCAGGGGCGGCGCCGGAGGCGCCGCCGGGGGGCCCAGGCGCGGATCCAAGAGATCCGCGCGGCGCGCAACAAAAATAAGTGTGTGGTGTGTGTGTGTGTGTGTTGTTTCCTTCCTCGAGACCTCGTTGCCGGGTCCGCAAACACGACGCCGATCGTGCCCACGCCGCTGACCGCGAGGCGGCGCCCCTCGACGACCGGCTCCCGCGCGTCCGCCCGCAGCCCTGGCGCAGGGCCGCGCCCCGGCCCGGCCTCGCGGGCGCGCGGCTCGGCCGCCGCCGCGAGGAGCCGCTCCTCACCGGCGGCGCACGCAGGTCCCGTGACCCCCCTCGGGTTGAGGAGGAGGAGGAGGAGGAGGAGGAGGAGGAGGAGGAGGAGGAGGAGGAGGAGGAGGAGGAGGAGAGGAGAGAGGAGAGAGGAGGAGGAGGAGGAGGGGGGAGGAGGAGGGGGGGGGGGGAGGAGGGGGGGGGGAGGAGGGGGGGGAGGGAGGAGGGAGAAGGAGAGGGAGGGAGGAGGAGGAGGAGGAGGAGAAGGATCGCGGCGGGAGGTGTTTCGCCAACTTTTCGGCATCCGGGGCCCTGGCCAGCCAGCCTCCTCGGGATCGTCAAGGAGAGGAGCCAGGAGGCAAAGCTGGTCCCGGGGAAGGGGTCGAGACCTCTCTGGGGGGGGTCGACGCTCTCCAAGAGCAAGCACGACGTCGGGGGTCTGGGGGGGTGGCCCCAGGCAGGAGGGGCCCGCTGGTGCGCGGCGTCGGCTTCTCGCCGCGGCCGCCGCTGAGACGAAGCTGGGACGAGGAGACACACTCGGACGAGGATAGGTCGGAAGAGGAGATACAATCGGACGAGGAGATACAATCGGACGAGGAGATACATTCGGACGAGGAGACACATTCGGACGAGGGTAGGTCGGAAGTCGCCGCGGCGTCGGCGCCGCAGCCTGGCATTGCCGCCGCGGCCGCCGCCGCGGGACCCCGAGATCCGGCGTTGCGAAAGCATGCAACGTCGTAAATCAAGTCGACCAGAGCCCTCGACCACACGGCGTGGTCCCCACGCGGTGTGGTTACGTCTAGTCTCTCCCACGTGGGGTCTGAGTAGGTGAGGACGGAGGATCGCGCCACATCGCCGATGCGTCGCCGACGCATCGGCGGCGTCGGCGATGGCCCTAGAGGCAAGGGTGACCTGTGGTGCGCGGCGCACTCCTGCTGCTTTCTTATGTATCGCTCAGTCTGTTCAATGGGGCCACTGTTTACGACGCGACCGCCAAAATTGAACAACGCGAGGAGTAGGTTTTCGCTGGCGAGCGATTATTCTACAAGCCCCTTGCCAAATTTCGATAGCGCACCGAGTGCACTTAGTGGTTCACCAAAAAGCGCCATCGCCAAACTGATCGTCACCGAATTCGTTGTTTGTTTGTTCCGTGGCGTTTTGAGGCGGCACCGTCGCCAATTAGTTTGCGGTCAAAAAAATCTTGACAGTGAGGGGCGTCGGTGGGGTAAACAACTCCAGGCGCGCAAGCCGCCGCCATCGCATCGCGTTCAGAGCTCTGAGCAGTGACCAACCGTCCCCGCATTCCTATAGGCTTACCACGACATGTTCTTAGAACCCAAACATGTTCTAAGAACAAAACATGGTTCTTAGAACATAAACCCGATGCGCTAAACCAAAACAGACTCAGCTCAGCCAGAACCGTTCTGAGAACATGCCGTGCAAACCTCTAAAAAGGTTCTTGGAACGTGCTTTGGTGGGCCTCTGGGCCAGCCAGGACGCTTCGCCACTGCTTGAGCGCTCTGGGGTCCCCAAGGCTGCCCCTCCGACGGGCCACTCCGGCGAAGAGGGTCCCCCCATGGCGTGTGCACCCGGCTCTCCAGCGCCCGCGAGACGTCCCTCGGCGCCAGGAGCGGGGGCCGCCGCAGCACCGCCTCCGCCCTCGCCCTGGCCAGAGCCTGCTCCATGGCCGCCGCCTGCCGCGGCCCCTGCAGGTTGAGGTGGGCGTCGAGCCACTCGCGGACCGCCGTCCAGCGCGGGTTGGAGTTGATGACGACCTGCATGGCCTCGGCGTCTTCGTTCAGCATCAGCGCGCGCAGGGGGGCGTCCAGGGGGCGGCCACCGGCCACTTGGAGGACAACGTCCGAGTGCAGGGGCTCCGTCTCGAAAACTCCGACCGACAAGGAGCTGTACAGGGAGTTCAGCCTGGCACCGCGGCTCCGGTACTGGCCCACTCCTTTGTCCGCCCACTCCTGCAGCCACTCCAGAGGAGCGAAGGTTCGCCCGCCAGCTACCACCGTCTCGACGGCTTCCCAAGCGCCGCTTGTGCGGCGCTTCACCTGGAGCACAGTCGCCTGCGCCTGCGCCGAGCGCGTCAGACGAAACTGAAGCATGTTGCCCCACTCGCCGAAGATGTAGGCGGGGGCGAGCTGCGCAATGGGCGACAGGTACGCTGTGTGCGCGTCGAACAGGGTGCGAAAGAGCTCCGAGAGCCTCCGGTGGAAGTCCTGGGCCGGGAAGTTAGCCCCACACGTGCGCAGCGCCTCGAAGTCTGCTGGCGTGCTCCGGGCCCCACCGGCCGCGGCCTCCGCAACGAGGTAGCGCTTGAGGTCGTCGAGTCCCCCCTGCAGGTCAACCTCGCTCTCGTGCACCTGCAGGTTGCAGCCCGAGGTCACCCTCTGGTCGCTGGCCTGGGAATTCTTGGCGAGCTGCGTGTACGAGTACACGTCGCCGATGCCGTGCTCCAAGTGCATGATCGTGTGGTAGGCGATGTCGGCGGGCACCGTCAGCTGCTGCAAGCAGCCCTGCAGGTCCTCGTGCGAGACCACCTGGTACTCGGTGCCCGCCAGCTCCAGCACGACTCGGCCCTGCCCCTGCTGGTAAGCCTTGCCAGGACACGTCCCGCCCGCGCGCGCTCTATGCAGAGCCCCTGCCAAGACCAGGGCCGCTGCCGAAGCGAGCAGCCCCATCAGCGCGGATCCACCACCAACCAACGAAGGGCACCGCTTCACACTGCATGCCTCGAGCCCGAACGCTGCGCTCGACACGATGCAGGCGGAGATGTCCCCCCGTGCGCCGCGCCGCGTACAGTCGGACCCGGGGCAGAAGAACCCTCGGCCGGCCAGAATACCCTTAACCATGCGATCACTCGAGGGTGCCCTCCCCCAGGATTCCCAAGAACATCCAACAACAACGCGAAGAACATTCGGATAGTACCCTCCCCGAGAGCCGACCTCGCTCTTATGCCTCGGCCCGACCATACATGCATATGGGCGGACGGAGGGAGAGAGGCACACGGCCCGAGTCCCAGCAGCCAGTGGCCCAGACCCCCGACGTATGATGTGTTTATCATGATGTGGACACCCCCTGCGGTGTGGACCCCCCCCCCTCCGGCGCAGCTGATGGGAGTCTCCCATACCATCTTGTCGGCTCTTGCGAATCGACGCTAGATCGACGCTAATCGACGCTAAACCGACGCTATTCGACGCTAAATCGGCGCTATCCCACCGACTCCCAGACGCTAATCGACGTTGGTCGACGCTAAAGTCGGAATTACGAAAGTATACCAGGCTCGCATGATTTGCCACCAAGCCCTTTTCCAAAGGCGCCCAACTTCGGGCTCTCGCGCTGGGCGTCGCGCGAACAACTCCGCGCTATCGCGCCGCCCCCCCATGAGGAGAAGATGAGGACGAGGAGGAATCGGAGCCGAACTGCGATGCGCGAGGCGCGCGAGTCACTACGCGCCCTCGAGGGCGCCCCTGTTCCCTGGGACCCGCTCCTCATCCCGAATCGTGCTTGTGTTAAGTCGGGCGTGTCCCCTACAGACGAATTTTGAACGAATCATAGAAAATACTCCCCAAATACTCCCAAATTGTAAATGAAAAAACAACACAAACAACAGTCCCCAGTCTATTTTCTACTATTTTTGAATATTCCCCCTGTAGAGGGACACGCCCGACTTAATTCTTGTGGACGGTCCCGCGGGCCGGTCAAAGAGGCCCCCGGACGGGCACCTCCCGCCACGACTTCCGTCGTGGCCCGATGGGGCACGACAGACACCACCACGACACCACCAAGAGTGGCAGGCAGCGCGGTATTTCACAGTGGGTGTCCTCACGAACCAGAGCAGCAGGTAATTCAGTGCGCCGGGAGGCCCAACAGAACCGACGTCGACCCCAGAACTGCCCGTAAAGAGAGTCGTCCGATGGCGCTGGCGTGCGTCGACTTTTGCGCGGTTGTGCTCCGTGGGTGCAGCGTGGGGCACGGCCCATGGTTTGTGTTGCATCTTCGGGGGACCTTGTCTGTCCCGTCGCGCCGCGATCCACGTCGAATCCGTGTCGACTCCGTGTCGAGCGGGTCGGATCCGTGTCGAATCCACGTCGAATCCGCGTCAAAACCACGTCGGAGTACAAAAAGAGACGACGATTTTGAACGCACGGGAGAAGGTCCCCCGAAGATGCAAAGTAACATCATGAGCCTCCAGGGCCCCCTCCTCCTCCTCCTCCTCCTTCTCCTGCTTCTCCTCCTCCTCCTCCTACACGTCCTCCCACTCCTCCCCCTCCTCCTTCCCCCCATCCCTATCCTTCCTCCTCCTCCTCCTCCTCCTCCTCCTCCTCCTCCTCCTCCTCCCCCCTCCTCCTCCTCCTCCAACTCCTCCTCCTGCTCCTTTCCCTCCTCCTCCCCCCCTCTCCCTCCTCCTCCTCCTCCTCCCTCCTCCACCTCCTCCCTCCTCCTCCTCTCCTGCTCCTTGCTCCTGATCCTCTCCTCTCGTCGTCCTCCTCCTCTTCCTCCTCCTCCTCCTCCTCTCCTCCTCTCTCCTCCTCCTCCTCCCTTCTCCCCCTCCTCCTCACCCCTCCCTTCTCCTCCTCCTCCACCTCCTACTTGTCCTTCTTCTTCCTCCTCCTCATCCCCTTCCTTTCTTCCTCCTGTTTCCTCCTCCTCTCCTCCTCCTCCTCCAACTCCTCCCTCCTCCTCCTCCTCCTCCTCCTCTTCCTCCTCCTCCTCCTCCTCCTCCTCCTCCGCGTCCTCGTCCTCCTCCTCGTCCTCGTCCTCGTCGTCGTACTCGTCCTCGTCGTCGTCCTCCCCGTCTTCCTTCATCTCCTCTTCCTACTCCTTCTCCATCTCCTCCTCCTCCTCCTCCTCCTCGTCCTCCTTCTCCCCCTCCTTTTTTCCTCCTCCTCCTCCTGCTCCTCCTCCTCCATTCCTTCTCCTTATAAATCACTTCTCCCTGTCGCACCCCGAGGCCAGGTTTTAGGGAGAGCCGGGCTTTTCGCCTGAGACTTCCTCCCCAGTTATGACCGTGAAGCTTAAACTTTGGCAGCAATTTCACAGACGGAGGGCGGGTGGTTTTCAAAATGCGGCTCTCGCCTCAGCGCCGCGAACGTTCGTTTTTCAAATTTTGCAAGAGTTTGACGCACTGTAGGCGGGTGGTTTTTCAAACTGTGGCTCTCGGGTTAGCACCGCGCACATTCGTTTACACAAATTGCAAGGGTTTCACGGATTGAGGCGGGTGGTTTTCAACATGTGGATCTCGCCTAAGCGCCGCGCGCATTCGTTATTAACATTTGTAAGAGCTTCAAGGCTCGAGGGCGGTTCCTTTTCAAAATGTGGCTCTCCCCTTAGCGCCACGCGCATTCTTGTTAGAACAACAATTGCACGACTTTCACGGATTGAGGGCGGCTCCTTTTCAACATGTGGCTCTCGCCTTAGCGCCGCGCACAGTCCTGTTTCAAAAATGCAGGCGTTTCTCGGATGCCCATGGTCGACGTACCAGACATGGTGTTTGGAAGGGATGCACGGTTCTGATGGCACAACAGTTTCGATGATTCGCGGAGTTGAGATCCCCAAAATGGCTTTTTGGCACGATTCAAGATCGTCAAGACGCAACAATCAGGTTCATCCGTGGCGTTGGGCAACCGAGAATAATGTTCAGGCATGCTTCAGGGTCTTCAAACGGTTGTCTTCCAACGGGGCAGGTCCCTCTGTGGAAATGAACCGATGAAGGGGCCTGTGTAGAAGGAGCTTGGGGGAAGGGTTTATTCCAACATCGTTGGTGACTCTTGGGTTTACACTGGTCCTCCTCCTCCTCCTCCGCCCTCTCGTCCTCCTCCTCCTCCTCCCCCTCCGCCTCCTCCTCCTCCTCCTCCTCCTCATCCTCCTCCTCCTCCTCCTCCCCCTCCGCCTCCCCCTGGTCCTCCTCCTCCTCTTCCTCCTCCTCCTCCTCCTGCTCCTCCAACTCCTCCAACCCTGAGGGGCAACGATAGGGGGGGATAGGCATAGGGGGGGAAGCATCGACCTGGAATCGGCGATACATCGCCGATAGATCGGCGATAGGCCTCCGATAGTGAATCCGCACCTTTCTGGGCAGGTTGGGGCTATCGAGCTCCTATCGGCGATCAATGGGCGATTGGGGGTCGATGCATCCCCCCCTATGCCTATCCCTCCCTATCGTTGCCCTTGAAACTCCTCCTCCTCCTCCTCCTCCTCCTCCTCTTCCTACCCCCGCCCTTCTTTCTCCTCCTCCTCCTCCTCCATTTTTTCTCATGAACTCCTCTCTGTCGCGCTCCGGAGTCGGTCGAAAGGGCGGGCCGGGCGTTTCGCTTGAGACTTCCCCATCATTGATGACCCTCAAGCTTAGACAAATGCAATTGTTTCACGGGTTGAGGGCGGCTCATTTTCAAACTGTGGCTCTCGCCTCAGCGCCGCGCACATTCGTCAAACATATTGCGAAAGTTTGACATGTAGAGGGCTGCTCCTCTTCAAAATGTGGCTCTCGCCCTCAGCGCCGCGCACGTTCGTCTCACACATCCCCATGGCCAGCGTACCAGAAATTGTGTTTTGAACGGGCCCAGGATTGTGAGGGCGTAACAGTTGCGTTGGTTCGCGGAGTTGAAATCCCAAGAATGGTATTCTGGCACGGTTCAGGACTGTCAAGACGCAACAATCATGTTGATTTGTGGCTTTGAAGACCCGAGAATGTTGTGTTGGCACTCTTCAGGGTCTTCAAACGGCTGTCTCCCAACGGGGCAGTTCTCTCAGTGGGCGTGAGCCCTTGTACGAGGGAGCTTGGAGGGAGGCTCTCTTCTAACTCCGTTGATGAGTCTTCGGTTTGCACTGGTCCTTCTCCTCCTCCTCCTCCTCCTCCTGCTCCTCCTCCTCCTCCTCTTCCTCCTCCTCCTCCGCCTCCTCCTGCTCCTCCTCCTCCTCCTCCTCCTCTTCCTCCTCCTCCTCCTCCGCCTCCTCCTGCTCCTCCTCCTCATCGGGAGGGGGAACACGAGATGGAGGAGAGGCGGGCGGGAGGACGGCGGCAGGGGAAGACAAGGGAGAGAGGAGGAATCGGAGGGGGAAGGCGGGAAAGGAGGGATCGGGCAAAAGCAGAAGGAGGAGAACGACAGAGGGAGAGGAAGTAGGAGAGGGAGGGAGGGACGGGGGGAAGGGAGGGACGGGGGGGAAGGGAGGGAGGGGGAGGGACGGTGTGAAGGGAGGGAGGGGTGAAGGGAGGGGGGAAGAGAGGAGAGGGGAAGACAGGGAAGGACAAGGGAGAGAGGCGGAGGGAAGGACAGGGGGGAGAGGAGGGACCCGAGGGGGAAGGAATGTTTCGGATTTCTCTCGAGTCTCTTGGGGTCCTCTTGGGGCGTCTTGGGAGTCATCTGGCAGTCCCGGGGCCTCTTGGGGCGTCTTGGGGCCTCTGGGGGGCCTCCAGGAACCTCTTGGGGGTCTCTTGAAAGTCTCTTGGGGGCATCGTGAAAAAAGGGGTTGTGCAAAAACACAGAGGGGAAGGACGAATTGGGGGGGAAAGGGAGGGGGCGACGAGGAGAGGGGGAAAGAGGGTGAAGGAGGACCGAGAGAAAGGACGAGGGGACGAGTTGGATGACGGGGGTTAGGGGGGAAGGAAGGGAGCGGGAGGGATAAATGGCTGTGAAAACAAACAAAGGAACAGAGACAGGAGGGAAGGGAGGACGGAGGAGACAAGGTGGGAGGAAGGAGGGATGCGAGAGAGAGAGAGGGAGCAGGAGAAAAAGAGGAATAGGGAGAGAGGAAAGACGGAAGAAAGATGTCGAAGGATAGGAAGGGGGTCCATCATTGTGCGGTCCACCAGGCTGCGAATTTGAGTATTCAGCACACGAATATACCATACAACGGCGCTGCTGCTCCATTCATTTCTCTGTCCCTCCTCCCTCCTCCCTCCTCCCTCCTCCTTCTACCTACTCCTCGTACTCCTCATCATCCTCCTTCCCCTGTCGCAAGCATCACAACAGCCCGCGAAAATTGCAACGCGCCTGTTCGCACCCTGGAGAGCGGCGACAGCCTCGCGTCGAAGAAAGCTGGTCCCTGCCAGTACCGCAGCAGCGAGCGGCCAGCACGTGGACGCGCAGCAACATGCTGGGCGCTACAGCTGCCACGACATGGCCTGCGAGCAACGCGATGCGTTTGCGAATGCCAGCAGTAAGCCCGTGAGCGCCACAATGGCCTGCTCGCGAGACCGTTTTTCGGGGGGGAGGTGCCGAGACAAGGAAATGGCCACCAGATGGCACGGGAAGCGCGGCGCGATCGGGGGGAGGAGGAGGAGGAGGAGGAGGAGGAGGAGGAGGAGGAGGGGAGGAGGAGGAGGAGGAGGAGGAGGAGAGGGAGGAGGAGGAGGAGAGGATGAGGAGGGGAGGAGGAGGAGAGGAGGAGAGGAGGAGGGAGGAGGAGGAGGAGGAGGAGGAGGGGGGGGGGGCGCAGGGAGCTATCACGGGCGGCGTCGCCCGGTTGAACAAAAAACAAGCTTCCTCGTTTACCCCTCTCGCCCTCAGCCGCATTTTCCGCCTCAGCCCCTGCCTGTGCTGACACATGTGGACACCCCCGAAACGAGTACGCTAAGACATTGGCACGATGCCCAGCAACGAATGTTGTCCCACACCGACAGCGGCCGAGGTCGGGCAGGCGACGTTCTTCTGTCCCGAATGGACAACGCCCGCGGCGGCGCTGACAACGACCGCTACGTAGAGTGAGCAGGAACTGGTGTCGGTCTTCGTACCTCGGTGGCGGCCGGCTGGGCAGAACTGGTGGGGACCCCCGAGAAGCGGTCAGGAGGGGGGGAGGAGGCCACACCCCGTCAAGATCTATCCCCGGCCTCCTCCAGGGGTCCACTTGGTGCAGTTTTCACACCAGGTCAAACTCTCACGGCCCCAGGGCCCGAAGACGGCCCACACGGAGACCGAACAAAGCCAAAAAGCCATCCCGAAGCCAGCACCTCGGACCTGCCCGCCGTTCCTGCCGGCTGGAGCCAGTGCTGGGCACCTCAGAGCCCCAAGACGGCTCCCATCCGTACCCATTATTTCCGTACCCATGTCTATCGTGCCGAGCACAGGCCGAAGCGGCCGACGGGCGGGCAGCAGGTAGTGAAGGGGGGCGCAGAGGACCGCGGCGCCGCGGGATGGCGGAGGGCCGAGGTCCAGCCTTGACGTCCGCGATGGCCTTCTTGAGGAGCGCCATCTGGTGGTCGCGTGCCTCGGCGGGGGGGAGAAGGAGGAAGAAGAGGAGGAGGAAGAGGAGGATAAGGAGGAGGAGGAGGAGGAGGAGAAGGACCGGTGTAAACCCAAGATTCATCAACGATGTCGGAATACATCTTCTCTCCAAGCTCCTCTTCGCAAGCCCCTACAAAGGTTCATGTCCACTGAAAGAAAGTGCCCCGTTGGGGGACAGCTGTGTGAAAATCCTGAAGCGTGCTAGAACACCGTTCTCATGACCTCAAAGGCCACAAGTCAACCAGACTGATGCGTACTGACGATCCTGCATCGCGCCAGAACAACATACCTGCGACTTCAACACTGCGAATCAACGTAACTGTTAAACCCTGACAATCCTTCATCGCTCCAAGACGCGATTCCTGTTACGATAGCCATGAGAGCTAATAACACTTGTTCAACTGTTCGAGAGGGATGCACGCGGTGCTAAGGCGAGAATCACATTTTGGAAATGAGTCGCCCTCAAGCAATGAACCTCGTGCAATGTTTCAAAAGCATGCGCGCGGTTCCCAAACCATCCTGTGGTCTTCGGTCCTCGTTTTGAAAAGAGAGCGCCCCTAATTCGTGCTGATCCTCCTCCTCCCCCTCCTCCCTCCTCCCGCCCCTGCCTCTGCTCAAGGACATCCTTCGCACGGTTCGTGGCCCCAGCAGGGGGCTGCAGCAAATGCCCCAGTGACAGGGTTCGCATGACGGCGCCGCCTAATTTTGGCTTTCCCCTCACATGGTCCGTGGTCCCGTAGGGACGCCCACCGAAGGCCCCAGTGGCAAGGTTCGCATGGCGTCGGCCGAAATGGGCCCGACAGCGGCCGTCTTCCGCTGGCTTCCGCCAGCGTTCCGCACGTGGCCAGGGGCCATGTCCCTGGTGTCCCCCCCCAGACCCCTCCAAGGGAACGCGAAACGGGAACCCCTCCGCAGGGCCAGGAATACACAAGCAAAGAAGAGGATGCCTATACGGCGCATGTCCTCATAAGGTCTTTAGACTCCCTCCCAAAAACAAACGCATTTTATTGTTTTTCTGGCGGCCTTATTGACGGACTGGTGTCCCACCAACATAAGCAACACATTATTTGTTCCCCGTGGCGCCCGCCGACAGCGCTCTCATGGAAAAGCTTGGTTCAGACACTTAGCACTCATAAACTTTGTCCTGGAAACTCCACCCTGAGAACCGAAGCTCAGGCCCCGCGCGGGCCCTCAGAAAAATCCATCCTGTGTCGCGTGGACAATGCAAAACTATGGCGAATTCTGTAATGTCCACGCTGGAAAAATCGCAATGTTGGCCGCGCGCGCCGACCAGGCGCCAGCAGGAGTTCTGCCAGCAGTGATGGGCAAACGACTTGAAGCAAACTCGCGCTTCAGAGCGAAGCAATTCCTATGGCAGTCCTCCAGAGAAGATGCTTACACATCCTCCCGCGCGCAAGGCCGCCCACAACATATTATTCCGCTTTAGAAATAACCTCCAAACACTACCCAAACCGCCGAACAACAAATGGACATGTAAAGTCGGGGCGTTGACCTAAGGAACCCTAAATAAGGAACGAGGCCCTTCTCTTCCGTAAGTTCTACTTCTATTTCCCATGAAAAACCTCAGGAAAGCCTGTGGCAAGCTGTAAAAGAATCGAGGAACACCGAACCCCTCCCCAACGAAAAGGGTTCCTTCTTCAGCGGCCCGACTGTACCCCCCAAACAGTATCCAATTCACCCAGCAATAGAGGGACACTTCTCCCACCTCGCCGCGCGCGCCGACCAGGCGCCAGCAGGAGTCTTGCCAGCAGTGCTAGGCAAACGGCTCTCAACAGACTCGCGCTTCAAAACGAAGCAACTCCGATCGCAATCCTCATGAGAAGATACTCACAAATCCTCCCGCGTGCAGGGTCGCCCACTACGGGAAATCCCGCTGAAGAAATAAACCCCACATCTTTTCCAGCCCGCCCAACATTAAGGGGTCACTAATCCCATGTCGCCGCGCGCGCCGACCAAGCGCCCGCAGGAGTTCTACCGACAATATTATGCAGGCGAATTTGAACAAATTCGCAATTCAAAATAAAGCGCAGTTGCTTTGCAAGTCTCATGAACACAAATACCCCCGCGCGCAAATTATCCCACAATGGATGGTTCCGTTGGATATAGTACCCCCAATATAACCCAGCCCGCCGCCCAACAATCTATGGAAACTTATCCCACCTCGCCGCGCGCGCCGGCCAGGCGCCACTAGGAGATCTGCCAGCAGTGCCGGGCAAACGACTCTCAACAAACTCGCGCTTCAAAGCGAAGCAATTCCGATGGCAATCGTCGAGGAATTGCTTACGAATCCCCCCCGCGTGCAGGGTAGCACACAGTACAATATTCCGCTGGAGAAGTAAGTCCCGAACATTATCCAGCCCGCCCAAAAGTGGAGGGAAACCAAACTCACGCCGCCGCGCGCGCCGGCCAGGCGCCCGCAGGAGTTCGGCCAGCAGTGCTAGGAAAACGACTCTCAACAAACTCGCGCTTCAAAACGAAGCAATCCCCACTGCATTTCTCATTCGAAAAATGCTCACGCACCGTGTCGCGTGCAGGGTAGCCCACAGCGGATTATTCCGCTGGATAAAAAGTTCCCAACCATCACCCAACCCGCCCGACAATAAAGGTGAAATAATATCCGCCGCGGCGAGGAGGTTTCAGGACCTGTTGTATTCGCCGCCGGAAGATAAAAAAAAGGGTTCCAAACTAAAGACCTTCTGACTTAAACATTGATGACAATATTGTCCGTTTGACGCTGTGCCGCTTTAAAGCGCACTCTGCTGGTTCCCGTGTCGTCCGTCCTTCCGCAAAGTCGGTGAACAAACCGGATATTGCCACGGACCCCGACCTTCGAGGACGAGTGGACGTGACTTGCGAGGAAGAGAAAAACAAAGAGGATGCCCATAGGGCGCATACTGCTGATTCGCGTGTCCGGTTGACGTTGTGCCGCTTTAAGGCACACTACGCTGGTTCCCATGTTGTCGCAAGGTCGGGGGAACATGCACTCCGTTTTGCTTTTCTTTTCTTGGACGAAGCCGGTCCCACAGCGGCAACGGCCCGCCCGAAGAGCGCGACATCCCGCGCGAAGACGGTGCGCGGCCCCGAGAGCCCCAGCATGAAGGCACCCAGGAACACACCACACAGACACAAATCCCAAGATACCCCGCCCCGATTTTCCACATGTTCGGGATGTTCGTCTTCCCCACCACTTCCCAAATTTTCCCAGATGTTCAAGTGAGCGTGTTTTTATTCGGCTTTTCGACATTGGGCGGCAAAGGGGGGGGTCTGGCTCCGGACCTCTGCGTAGTGCGACTGTTTGCAGCAGTGCGTCCTATGAGAGGAGACTCCACCTGCTCGAAAAAGGCGCCATTAACAGCCAAGATATACTCCACAGGGGGGGGGGCGAGGGCCCGCGCCGATCGGCAAAATAACGAACAAAAAACTACGACCAATAGAATCGACGTGCATTTGTGTTTGTTTGTTGTTCCCTCTCATGACCCCCCCCCAGCCCTCCCCGCCGGGAGCGCACGCCAGCTGCGCCGGGGAGAACCAAAGGAGGATCAGGAGGAGGAGGGGGAAGAGGAGGGGGAGAAGGAGAAGGAGGAGGAGGAGAAGAGAAGGATTGTTGGCAGGCCCAGAAGCAAAACAAAACCCAGGCGCTCAACGAAGCGCGGGCCAACGTGCCCTGGCCAGCGGCACTCGGGCAAAAAGGGGGAATCGCGGACACAAGCTGGGACCTGACCTCCGGCTTCCTTTTTCTGACTAACTCTCAATACCGCCAGAAACGCTGCGCCTCAGGGAGGAAGCCCCCCCCAACAAAAACAGCAAACCAAGGACCGCCCGACACCCCGCGCCAAACTGGCGCAAGGGGGTTCGGGATCGGCGCCCAAACGGCAACGCGCGGAGCGTTGCCCAGCGCCCGCGCCCCCACGAGCACGGCAACAGTATGCCTGCGGCAAAGGGCACTGCAACCAAGAGGTTACAGGCGGGAAGCCGCGGGCCCCGCCTCCGTGATCGTCAACGGCGGTTCGCCTCAGAGCAGGTGCCACTGGGGTTTCCTCGCGCCTAGGCCGCGCCTCTTGGCCGAGGTGGCAGGGCACTAAAAGCCCTGGCCTGACGGCTGCAACGGCGACAGCGGCGGCAGCGGGGGCGGGGAGGGGGGAGGGCCACTCTCCGGCCCAGGAGCGCAAACAACGTCCACCCTGGAACTCAATCCAGGGCCGTGCCGCAACTCCCAAAGAGGGAAGAGGCGACGGACACGACGACGAAGCGAGACACGAAGGACGACAACCAACGACCACGAACCTCCTAGAGGGAAGTGCCGCCCTCCGCCCGTTCCTTATCGCACCCGCGAGCGGGCGGGATAAGCAGCCTGACATAATCTGACCCACACCGCATTCAGGCGGTGCCACACGGAGCCCAGGCTGCACCGCCTATCCGCGATGGCGAGGCATTTGGATATTGCCTCGGCCTGACGGCAGGAGGGGGAGGAGGAGGAGGAGGAAGAGGAAGATCGAGACGGGCAATGGCGAGGACTCTTTTTGCAGCCCCTCTATGTCTTACCCGGAGGCCACGGACCCAAGCCTCTTTGAGCGAGCGAGCGCGCGAGAAGAAGAAGGAGGAGGCGGAGCGTAGAAAGACCCCAACAAACAGCACGCAGCATGAATCCACGGCCCCGGACCAGGACGCCAGGGGAGGCGAATGGACCAAACATGAGAACTTGGCCGACGAGGAGCGGATGAGGCCGCGCACCGCGACGAGGTGTGCGCTGGGCGCGACGAGGAGGCGCACGGCAGCTCAGTCAACATCTCGTTCGAGCATCTCGAGGTAGTCAGCCCAGTCGGCCGCCAGAACGACGTCGTCACATCTCACGTAATGCATCGGCATGAGACGCGGCTCGATTCAAGCAGGGCCGTCGCTGCTGCAGAGAGTCGGCGTGCCGCCAGATCAGCTCGACTCGAAAGGCATCAAGGCGTCCTGCCTTCTCGCAACAAGGCCGCCCTGATAACAAGGCCACAAAGCCGTCATCATGTTCCGCCCTTGGGCACGACGCTCACGGTGCTCCCCACGCGCTGCTTGGCCGTCAGGGTGGTGGAAATGACCATCACGCCGAAAGCATCCTTTGTGAATTTGGTTCGAGCTCGACGGCACGGTCACCTGATAGCTTGATCCTTTGCGCTGGTTACCGGGCGAATTCTGTCATCTTCTCGGTCATGCCGTCCACCAGCGATGCGGAAGCCGTACCAAAGATAGGGGCAACGCAATCTCGAACGCCCGCCGACATTGATTCAACGAGCAGAATAGCGACACAATCCTTGATCATCACGGGTGTCGGAATGCGCTCGGTCAGAGACTGCATCGGCACCTCCATGATCTCCAGGCGGCCCGCGTTGAAGGTAGCAATCTCCTCGAAACAAGATGAGTGTGGATGCCACGAAAATGGACACCCTAACGGTCCTAGCATTGAATTTACAATGTGTTTAGCATGCCAGAAAAGTGTTCTAAACATGTTTTGAACATGGCTTTACATGGTTAAAACATGTTTAATACATGTTTTAGACATCTGGAAATTATTTGGCAGCATGCTTCCGCTCCATTGATCGTCCTCCACAACCAGATGGCGAGGAGGACGTGGACGCAGCCATCGGGGCAGGGGTGGTGTAGGTTGCAGGCCATGTCCACCCTTCCCTCCAGGGTGCTGCGCAGCGTCGCGGTGGATGCGCTCTGCGCTTCCACGAGTTGCTGATGCACTTGCAACTGACGATCGTATGGGTGGACAGTCGCCTGCCACTAATTACTCGCAAATGAACTACTCGCAAATTGCCTGGATCCGCCCCGGGGGATTTACGATATCTTACATAGAGGAATACCTGTATATTTCGGACGGTTGCGAGTAGGCACTTTGCGAGTAGTGGAACGCGCTCGGCGAATGAGGGGCTGTGCCGACTCCAGAAGTAGCGGGGACGTGAAACACTGCGGCCGAGGGGAAAGATGCCACCGAGCTGCCCTGCGCACCCGCCAGAACCTCATTCGAGGCTGGCTGCGCGGTGTCAACTGTGCGATCGCCCTCAATCAGAGCTGGCAGACGGATCCGGCAGAGCTCCTGCTAGACCTCGCTCGGTAGAGCCACCGCCGGCGTGCAAGCGGATGACGAAACCCCACAGCTAGAAGCTCATGTCCACAAGCGTCGGCGACAGGCGTGGACAGACTCTGCCCCGCGATGTGCCAGCGCAGGTGGTGTGCGAAGTCAGGCTTAAAAGCTTGCCGATATCGCGACCCTGCATTCGCTTCCTGTTTTTTGGGGCCTCCTGAGGAGGAGGAGGAGGAGGAGGAGGAGGAGGAGGAGGAGGCCCTCGTCGCCAGGGCCGGATTCGCCCCGAGATCCTGGCCGGAAAGCACTCCCGGAGAGGTCCGTGGAGCAGCGGCATTGGCACCTCCTGGTGCAGTAGGGGCTCGACCTCAATGAAGGGGCCCCAGGACACACAAATAAATACACACAAATAAAAAGATCCCCCATATTTTCCCATATTTTCTGGGCTTTTGTCTTCCCCCCCACTTCCCGTATTTTCCCATATTTTGTGGGGGATCGCCGATTAATTGTGTCTGTGTGTTTCTTTCCCTCCTGACTCAAGAAACCTTCCACGAGAAACCCAACCCCGAGACCCCAGGACGTCCACTGATCGTTTTGGTGTGGGAGCGTCGCGCTCTCCATCGCAAGACCATCGGAACCCAAGAAACCCAGGGCACCCCGGAGGCAATTCAGGCAGGGTGTTTCTTGGCAGTGGTCTCCACTGTAAATACGAATCGCAGTATTCCCGATATCTTTCCATGTCTTCTGGGCTTTCGTCGTCCCCCCACTTGCCACACTGTCCCACATGTTCGTATCAAGCGACTTCTACTTGTGCCCGTCCTCCTGACCCGCCCTTCTCCCCTTCCCCCACCCCCAGTCCCCTACTGTGAGGTCGGGACTGACCCCCCTGCAGGCCGATTCTGGACGACAAATCAAAAACAAATACACCAAAAACATCCGAAAATAAGCAGCAATCGTCAAAAAGCCGTCCCCGGGTTATTTTTCTGCCATTCTCGAATGCCCCTCCTGCAGAGGGACACGCCCGACGGAGCCCCATACTGCGGCACTGCCACGCGCGAACCCAAAAGGGGGCATCGCCCCCCCCCGGGGCCCCCGCGCACGATCGCGAGGCACACGCCGCGCAAGGAGCACACACACACACACACACACCGGGGGGGCGCTGGCAGAACTTTTTTGTTTGACATCACATCCGCTCGCGTGAACCACCAAAGGGCGTCGTGGTATAACCGTACCATCAGTTATGATCCGCGACCGCGCCACAGGCACTGAGTGGAGTGCCCTCAAGTCCAGTGAAGCCTCGGAAGGGACACTTGCACAGAACTGGCAGAACTGGGTTTCTTGTGGGACCTGGTTTACGGTGATGTGTGTCCCGGGGGGCGCCCCCCGCCCCGTTCCACGGACCGGAACTGCCGGTCACCCCCCACAAGAACACGAGCTGCGGCAGACCTGGCTTCGTGCTTCTGGCTAGTTTAGGGGCTCTGGGGCCCCGCCACTGACCGGGTCTCCTTCGGGGTGTAGCCAGGACCCCAGGTGGGGGGACCCGGTTATTGCTTTCATTTGCCAGAATCACTTACTCAGGTCTGCCGCAGCTGGTGCTCTCCGGGCGGGGGGGGGCCCCCCAGTACACAACACGAAACCAGGCTCCACTGAACCCAGTTCTGCCAACGCCCGACCCTTACCTGGGGCTCCTGGCTATACCCGAACCGGGAGGGGCCCTCCTCCTGCCCGCGGGGCGAGCCCCGGCTACCGTGCGCGAGGAGGCCCCCCCCGCCCCCGGGGGCCCAGAGGCCGAGGAGCGGCTGGAGGGCCTGCAGGGACCCAGACTTAGGTCGGGCACGAAAAATCACAATATTCAAAAATAACCAAAAAAGATGCCCAAAGATACTCCCAAAAATAGTCCCCAGACTATTCTTTTACTATTTTTGAAAATTCCCCCTGTAGAGGGACAGGCCCGACTTAAACCCATACGCGATCGCGTCGTTAAAGAAATCAGGGCGGCAAGTTCTTCATTGTTTACGGCCTTGGGGGCCCTCGATGGGCCTCGGGCCCGCCAAAAAGCGACTCAGGACGAAAAACCGGTCCCGGGGAAAGGGTCGGGACTTCCAGGGACGCCGTCCTGAAACAATCAGGACGTCGCATGTCTGGGGATGGGGCTCGGGACGGGGGGACGCTCTGCCGCATGGGAGGCACCTCTTCGGTTCACTCTGGCCCTCCTCCTCCCTCTTCTGCCTCCAAACCCCCTGCTCGAGCCTATCCTGCCCCCGTCCCGCTCTCCCTCCCCTCCCTCCTCTCCAGGAGGGGCGGGCGGGGGACGGGCCTTCAGCTCCTCCGCCGCGTCCTCGCACCGCGCCTTTGCCGTGCTCAGCTCGGCGGCGTACTTCTCGCGCTGCCTGGGGGGCGGAGGGGGTGGGGTGGCGAGGAGGCATGGAGAGGAGAAGAGAGCGGGAGGGTCGAGGGGAGAACGAAGGTAGACGCTGGGGGGAAAGGAGGCAACTCTTTCGTTCCGGGCTCAGGGAGTGCTGCGGGGGCGGAGGAATGAAGGGGGGAAAGAAACAGGGAGCGCGAGAGGCAGGGACGAGGAGGCGGAGGAGGGAAAGACACGAGGCTTGCTTTCTCGAGTAGGGGATCAACTATAGAATTGGTTGCCCCAGAATGCACTTCCCCGTTGAGTCGACGGCAGACTATGATGCCCCGTATATATATATATATATATATATATATATATACGGAACGGTCGACCTATTTTCGGCAGACGCGAAGGACAACTCACGTTTGGGGTAAGTCAATGCTGTAGCGTCGACCCCCTACTCGAATCTCTGTGTTCGGAAGAGCTACTGTTAGGTCGGGCATGTCCTCCTACGGGCGGAGTCTGGAAGACAAATCAGAAATAGTCCAAACAGACCCCCAAATTGCAAAACATAGTAGAACAATCATCCCCATACTATTTGTTGTACTAATTTTGAATTTTACTCCTGTAGAAGGACGCGCCCGACCTTCGGACCGGGCGAAAGGGGGGATAGCAAAAGGGGGGGGGGGGAGAATCAGCTCACGCAGCTGATTCTGCCGGCGCCTCCCGGCGCTGGAGGCGCCCATGTGTCGAGGCATGGGCCCCTCGATGGGGCCGGAACCAGCTGCACGCCGCAGATTTCGTACCCCGCCCTTTCCCAATCCCCCCCCTTTTCGCCTGGCCCGAGACTTCAAAAGCTACTGCCCGGGGGGGAGGGAGGAAAGGGGGCGGATCAAACTTTCGGGTCGGAAGCCTCGGCGGCCCCGCCCATTCCCCACCTTCACGCCCACACCGATGTTGCTCCCATCGCACGTGAGGACCACATCCCAGACACAATTTTAAGTCGGGCCTGTCCCCCATACAGAGGGGATTTTTGACGAAAACAATTTATTCACTGCGTGGAGCTCTCCATATGTGCATCTACTCGCATGGACCTGTCCGCCGTGAATGTCTAGGCGCAAGAGCTTTCGAATAGAAATGGGCTTCAGTTGTGACGGTCTGGTCATGAATCTAACTGCGAATGAATTGGAATGTGAATGAGCCTCAGTAGTACGAGCGCGTCTCTGCGCATGAGCCTGGGGCCTCCTGGGGCCTCCTGAAACCTACTGGGGCTTCCTGGGGCCTCCCGGGGCCTCTTGGGGGCTCCTGGGGCCTCCTGGGACCTCCTAGGGAGTATTCGTGCCCCAGCAAAGGCCCAATGTACTCCGGATCCCTTAATAATCGTCCCCCGGGTCCGGTTTATTAAGGCGCATTTTGGGGAAGCAGGGGGGCCCGGTTTATTAAGGCGTTTCTTGAAGCCGACGTTCAGGGGGGGTCCGGTTTATTAGGGCGCCTTTTGGGTACTAGCCCGCGGAGTACTAACCATCATCATCATCAGCATCATCATCACCGTCGTCATCGTCATCGTCATCGTCATCATCAGGTTCATCATCACCAACATCATCATCAGCATCATCATCATGATCATCATCATCAACAACATTTTCAACATCATCGTCATCATCCTCATCATCGTCGTTATCACCATCATCACGATATGATGCGGCGGTGGCAATGAAGGTACTTCTGATGGCGATGACGACTATCGTTGTCGTTGTCGTCGTCGTCGTCGTTGTCGTTGTCGTCGTCGTCGTCGTCGTCGTCGTCGTAGTCGTAGTTCTCGTATCGTCGTCGTCGTCGTCGTCGTCGTGGCGCTCGCAATTTTGCTGGGGGGGGTCCGGAATATTAAGGCGCCCTCTGCGGGAGGGGGTCCGGAAAATTATGTCGCGAAGGAAGGGGGGGTCCGGTTGTTTAGGGGGGGGTCGATTATTAAGGGATCCAGAGTATAGCAACAGTCGTACATAAAACATTGCTGATTGGAGCCACATTTTTTTTAATGACAAGGCAGCCCGTGCAGCACGAACCGATCCTGCCGCCAAAATGGCGAGCCGCAAAATGCGGCGAAGAGGCCCGCTAACAGCGGCCTCCGAAAGCAGCGCGCACGCCGCGCTGCACGGGTATGCGCCGTCAGGTGAGGCAGCCGCACGAGCCACCATCCACCCCGTGCCGAGCCTGAACAGGCTCAGACCACCGAAGGCACTCCCCAACTCAATCACTCAGGCGCTTGCCCGTCTTTGGGTCCAAGCCCGCCCTGATGTTAGCGACCTTCAGGTTGCGCAGGCGCAGCGCATTGCCTGAGGCTGCGACGCACGTCTTGCCGAGCGTCCTGCGCTTGCCATTGATCTCCTTGGCGTACGCCTTGCAGCGCGTGCAGATCCTGAAGCCGTTGATGCTGAGGAGCGCATGGCCCACTCCTTCGGCTTCCTGGGTGCCTGATCCCCCAGGCTCGTCCACCTCCATGGCGTCCTGGGCGACCGTGGGGCCCGCGTCCACCCGGCCGCCAGCGGGGCCCGCGCGCAGGGCGCCCCGAGCCTCGCGAGCTGCGCGGGCGGCGGCCACCGCACGCATGAGAGCAGCTCCAGGCGAGAGGTCCTGGCCGCTGCTGCTGCTGCTGCTGCCCCCGCCAGCCGCTGACGCCTCTGCTGGCTGCTCGCGCGCGGCGCGGGCGGCGCCCACTGCGTGCATGAGGGCAGCGCCAGGCGAGAGGTCCTGGCCGCTGCTACTGCTGCTGCCTCCGCCTGCCGCTGCTGCCTCAGCTGGAGGCTCGCGAGCGGCAGCGACGGGGCTCGGCGCCATCTGCTGGGCCTCTGGCTCGGAGGACACCACAATCTCGTCGTCCTGCGTGCTCTGGGCCTCCTGCTCAAGCCTGTGCGCCGCTGCCAGCGCCACCGCCACCGCGCCTGCAGACGCCAGGGCCGAAGCAGCTGGCTTGCGCCTCGCGCCGCTTGCCACGGGCGCGAACGGCTTGCCAACGCATGGGTCCTTGAGCAGCCTCTTGATGCTGAGGTCGGTGTAGGCCGTCTTGAGGCAGGCCCTGCAGTGCACACCGTCGCCAGCCACCTTGACCACGTCGTGCCTGGTGACGCTGAGAGGCGGCCCTTTGTGAATAGGCTTACAGTTCGGGTCGATGTCCAGCTTCAGGTCAGCCGCCTCACACCCAGCGCGCGCGACCCAGTGCACGACCCCGTCCAGCGTGAGAGACCGCCGTTGCCAGGCTTCACGCAGCACGAGCGGTGCCCTCACTGCGGCAGCGACTGCCTTTGCAGCACGGTCGGCCTCCCAGTTGCCACGCCTGTCGCGGGCCGTGATGTCGCCTCTCTGAACCATGGCCGCAGAGGCGTGCGCCTTCACCTTCTGGATCGTGAGCCCCTGGGGCCCAATGCCGCCGAAGTCGTCCAGCGCCGCCCAGACCCGCCTCCAGATGCACCCCCAGGCAGAAGTCGCCTTGGTGGTGCCGGCTTCGCCCCTCGCCGTCAAGCCCTTTGTCGCGCACGTGGCGTCCAAGGCCGCGGTGATCGGGGGCAGGCTGTGGCGGAGGAGCACCAGACACCCCAAGAGCTCGGCCCCGTCGATGGACTGCAACGGCCCAGGCAGGGGAGTGCCTAGCGCCTTAACGGCCGACTCAGGTCCAGGGTCCCAGTCGTCACCGCCGTCGGGCAGCTGCACCATTCCGCAAGCTCCCACCGCCAGCGATGTCCCAGCGTCGTAGACTGCTCCGTCGGAGTAGACCGTGGTGTTGGAGAACGGGAAACCGTCGCCGCCCTTGAGCCACTGCACGTGCGCGAGGAGGTCGTCTCCAGGCGGGCGCCACTCGTTTAGGGGCTCGGGCAGGACCAGCCTCTCCAGGAGCGTAGTGATGGTCACGCTGGTGCTGAAGGGGACGAGCTTGCTGATCTCGGCTGGCAGCGTCAAACTCGGCCAGCTGTCCTGGCAGGCGGTGTGCCTGTGCCAGAGAGTGCCAGGCTGCTCTGGGTGCAGCTGGCAATACGGCGTATGCGAGAGCCGCGGAGCACCGTGGTACCTCCTGCTGTTCGGCCACTGCCCGAGGACGAAGACCGAGCGCGCGTAACCTCGCTGGCTGCAGTTGAGAGGTTCCCAGCCTTTGGCCAGGCTGGAGCTTCCAACGCCCTTGGCAAACCACCGCCGCAACTGCGAGACGAAGATGCCACTGCGAACGTCAGCGTGCGTGCCGTCTGCCAAGAGCTTCATCTGCCACGCCTTCACGTCCATCGTGATGCACTGCTTGGCATACCACGGGGAGACCTCCAGTAGGTTGATGATCGTACCATTCGGCCTGACGATGCAATCGAGCGCCCTGGGGTCGTAGCCGATCCTCCTCAGGGACATGACCACTGCGCCAAGCGGCCCGCGTACGTCTGCCCAGCAAGTAGTCGACCTCGCTGCCCACTCGAAAGCGGGCATGAGCTGCGCCAACGGCACCCACTTCTCCCACACAGCGCGCGCCAGCGTGAAGCAGGGTGCCAGCGTAGCTGCAAAGAGAGGGTCGATGGTGGGAGAGCCCCCCACCAGCAAGCACGCCGTGAGCGACTTCCCATGGGGATTCGGCTCAATGGCGTGCCGCACAATGCTACGCGCCTGCTGCAGCTCCGTATTGTTGAGCCCCGTGCAGTTGATCCCGTAGAAGAGACTGGGAGCCAGCCCAGTCGATACGATCTTAGCCGCTGTGGCCCTTCCTCTGCGTAGACCCAGGAGCCGTCGGATCCGAGGAAGGCGGAGTCTGTTCTGCGCGATGCGGTGCCGCCTGACGACACTGGACCGCCTGCCGCCCTCAGTGTAGTCGATGCCGAGGTTGCGCACTTCTCTGACACCGATGGCCCCAGTGGTCGAGCCCAGGTGCCTCTGGAGAGTGGCCCTAAGGCCTCTGCTGCTGGCCAGCACGCGCGACTTCTTGGCGGCAATGGACAGGTGAACCTTCGCCAACCCCTTCGCCACTGCCTTCGCGGCCATGGTGAGGTCCTTGGCCACTCGCTTCAGGCCACCCCAGCGCTGCAGCACCACGTCGTCGACCACGACAGCAGGTACCACCGTGGGGCAGGCCGCCTTCATCTCGTCGAGCGGCGTCAGAAGCATGACCTTCATGAACGTGGTGGCAAATGCATCCCCAGCCAAGACCGTCTGCGTTACCACAAGCTCGTCAGAGCAGCACGACTCCAGGCTGATGACCCTGGGAAGCCGATAGAGGGAGATCTGCAGCTTGGCCAGCCACAGCGGGAAATCGTGCTGCCTGCACGCCTTCCGCAGGTTGCCGTGCAGGATCTGCTCGAAAGCCTTCCACAGGTCCGTCATGACTGACGCCGAGGCCCAGTCCTGGCCTCTGTTCGGCTCGCCCATCATCTGGACCCATTCTGCCCGCGCCTGCTGCTGCCACACAGCCCTGTCGCAGCTCTTGCCTGAGCTGGCCCACCAGTAGTCTCTGTCGTGCGCCGCCTCCCAGTCCTTCGCGATGCGCCTGCGGAGCCTGCCGTGTATGCGTACCACCGCCCCCAGTAGCGCAATTGGGCGGAGCCCCCCGTCCGACTTGGGGATGAAGGCCATCTTGGTGATGAACGCGGGCCAGTCGCACTGCAGCTCGATGGCGACCAGCAGGTCGATGAGCGCCTCGATCCCAGCGTCGTCGAGCACGCCCAGCTCGCGCGGTCGCAGCGCATCGAACGATGAGCCGCTGGAGTCCCTGAAAGTGGCGATGACCTCCCTGATCTCGCTCACCGTCGGTCGGGCAGGTCGCTCACCGAGATCGTGTGGCCACTCGAGCGGCTCCAGTGCGAGCTCACTCCCCAGCGGCGTGGGGGGCCCTACTCCCCAGTACCCTGACCACTCCTTCACCAGGGCTTGGACTGTCTGGGAAAGCGTACGAGGCTCGCTCCCTGGGCCGCCAGAGATCCTGGCTTGCCAGCCCTGCGGAGGTTTGGTCCAGGAGTGGAGGGCCCCCGTACCTCGAGCGTGGTTCTCGGCGACCCAGTCCGCGAAGCAGGCCTTCGCCTTGTCCGCGTCCCGCTGCACCAGCTTGTCCGCCATGGTGGCGGCGATGAAGCTCGCTACCTGCAGCTGGGGCAGATCCATGGACTGCGCCGCCTGCGCAAAGCCCAGCAAGGTGATGTGGGCCTGCGTCGTCTCCTGCCTGGTGTCGGACTCGAAGTCAGGCTGCGCACTGCACAAGCGATCAAGCGCCTTCAGCGCCGTGTGCCTCTTCAGCTCGAGGTCAGTCTGAGCGGCATCCTTGAGCGCGATGGCCACGCTCTTGCACCATGACGTGGTGATGGCCACCCTTGGCAGCCTGGGCGCCGTTGGTTTCAGCACTTTGACCAGTGCCAGCCAGGGGCGCCGCTCTCGTCCAGCAATCTCGTAGTACGCGTGCTTGAGGCCAATGGCATCCAGCAAGTACCGCTCCGCGCAATGGATGAAGATCTGCCACATGCCGTCCAGCGAGGGCGACACCGCCATGCGGCCGCGCGCCTCCGCCCACCTCTGGGAGTGGTCCTCGGCGCAGCACGCCATGGGTAAAGGGTACGGGAACTTCTTCGGCACCTTCATGACCTGCATGTACCTGTTGACTGAGCTAGCGTTGAACTTGAGCTCAACAGGGAAGTGTGGCGCAATATCCCATCCAAGCTTGATCTCTGCATGTGCTTCGGAGATCACGTGAGAGATGACGAAGTAGTCAATCACTCTGCCAGACGGCCTGATGGTGCCGTCCGTTGGTGAAACCACTCTGCCTCCGACGCGCTCAAGGAAGCCTGAGCACTGCAGCTCGTGAGGCTCCATATTGAAGTCCCCCGCGATCACGAAGGGCTTGCCGATGGCCCGAATCGCCATCGCGATGCCGTCGAGGACGCCGAGGTTGTAGGCCGAGAGGCCTTCGCCAACCTTCAAGTAGACGTTGGCCCGTGCCAGGCCCCCAGGAAAGGGACCCGCCACATGCGCGACTGCCGCGCGGCCTGGCGTGAGCACTGTCGGCTGCCCCGCCTCGAACTCGCCAAGGCCCGAAGACCTCGGAGCCAACTGCAGGAGACCACCGTGCCCTGCGTGTCCCGCAAAGACGTCGGTAGCAGGGGTGGCCACCGCATGCCATCCCAGCCTCTGCAGCTCGTCGGTGACCTCGTAGCACCTCTCCTGGGACAGGTGCGTCTCCTGGACTGCGATGAGGTCGCAGCTCCTGAGACTGTCGTAGCCGAGGATGCTCTCGAACCTGCTGTAAGCGTTGGCGTTGATGGAGAGAGCTGTCCACCATCGCCCGCTAGGGTAGCTACCCTGAGGTCCGCGGCTTCTTGACAGAACGCAGGACCTCCAGGGCATCGCGGATCCTCTTGCGCTGCTCGTCGTCGTCGCCGCAGCCGCCAAGAAGCCCCCCAGGATCTTCTTCGCCCAGGAAGTCGTCGAAGTCGACGCCGCTCTCGGCAGGCGTCGCCCCCGCTGCTGGCGCCCCTGCGGCCCCTGCTCCGCCAGGCTGAGCTGCAGCTGGCTCGGGGCCAGGCGCTGCTCCACCTGCAGCAGCGGGCGCCCCTCCCTGCGGGCGAGCTGCCTTCGCCTCCTCAGCGAGCTCGTTGACCATCTTGGACAGCTGCTCGAGGAGGTCCTGGCCTGAGACCCCGTCGGTGTTGAGCGAGCCGAGCTTCTCCTTGATTGCATCAGGGCTGATGCCTCCGCCGTAGAGCGCGGCTGCCTCACGCTTGGCCTCCGCGAGCTCTTGCTGCAGCTGCGCGATGATCTCCTTGGAGGCGTGCACCTGCTCCAGCGCCTTGCGAGCCACCTCAGTCTCACGCTTAAGCCGATCCTGAGCGTCTGCAAGCTGTCGAGCCAGCCCGTCCACCTTCTGGGGCGCCGACTTCCCCACCAGGCCGAGAGCATGGGCCCGGCGAGCAGCATCCACCTTACCCCTCGAGGAATGCGTGAGGGTGTGCTTCGTCGCGTCCCACGTCTCCTGCGTGAAGGTGGCCCAGACCTTGACCTCCTCCGCACTGAGGGTGGTGCCAGAGGAACTCTTGTCTCCGCCAGCACTCTTGCCCTTGAAGAGCTTGCCGTTGTGCCCCCACTGGTTGCTCGGCGGCGCGTCGGCCCACTTGCCCCGAGACGGAGGCTGACGGAGCTGCCACGGCTGGTGCCAGGGCTGCCCTGCTCCGCGAGGGAAGCGAGGTCGCATTCCTCCGCACCCCGCCTTCGAGCACCGAGTGCGGTCGGCGGCGTGGTACTCACCACAAACGCACTGCCACTGGGGTGCCATGGCCGAGACACACTCAGTGTTATAAGTGCCAAAACGAGGGGAGCCGCGCGCGCCGCTGAAGGTCGAGCTCGGGAAACAGAGCTATCCCGTGTTTGCCAGGAGGCTTGCAGCCCCCCAAGCATGGGCAATCTATAGGAACACACGTAAAACACCAAGGACTCGTGCCCCAAGAGAGGCCCAATATATAGGAACATAAGTAAAACATTTAGGATTGTGTACACAGGAAAGGGACAATACATAGAAACACACGTATGACATCAAGGATTCGTGCTCCAGGTGAGCCCAATCTATGGGAGCATACGTCAAACACATGGGATTGGAGCCACTCCTGTTGCCTTCTGATGCCTCCTGCTCCTGGGGCCTCTCGGGGCCTCCTGTTGCCTTCCGAGGCCTCCTGGCGCTTCCTCTGGCCTCCTGGAGCCTCCTGTTGCTTCCTGAAGCCTCCCGAAGCTTCCTGGGGCCTCCTAGAGCCTCTTGGGACATCCTGTGGCCTCTTGAACCTTTTTGTGGCCTCCTGATGCCTCCTGAGACCTCATGTGGTCTCCCAGGGCCTCCTGGAGCATGTTAGAGCCTCCTGTGGCATCCTTCTGAAAATCTGTGCCCACGAGTCTGGCCACCGATAGACACATCCTCAAAATCTCGCCCATCTGGAGGTGAAAATAAACGCCTCGCTCGAGACATCCTCCAAGTCTGCTCCGAAAACGAAGGATGCTGGGCCAAACAATCAGCAAACCGCTTGAGACATCCCTACAAAACGGCCGCGAACGGGACCGTGCAATACCCCTCGGCGGCTCCCCTAGGGACGTGAAAATGAACGCCTCGCTCGAGACATCCTCCAAATCTGCTCCGACAACAAAAGATGTTGGGACAGAAAACAAGCAAACCGCTTGAGACATCCCCGCAAGACGGCCGCGAACGGGACCGTGCAATACCCACTCGGCGGCTCCCTTCAGGGACGTGAAAATGAGCGCCTCGCTCGAAACATCCTCCAAATCTACTCCGAAAACGAAGGATGTTGGAACAAAACACAAGAAAACCGCTTGAGACATCCCCACAAGACGGCCGCGAACGGGACCGTGCAATACACCTCGGCGGCCCCCCTTAGGGCCGTGAAAATGAGCGCCTCGCTCGAGACATCCTCCAAATCTGCTCCGAAAGCGAAAGATGTTGGGACAGAAAACAAGCAAACTGCCTGAGACATCCCCACAGCACGGTCGCGAACGGGACCGTGCAATACCACTCGGCGGCTCCCCATCCTCCAAATCTGCTCCGAAAACGAAGGATGTTGGGACAGAAACCAAGCAAACCGCTTGAGACATCCCAATACAATGGCCGCGAACGGGACCGTGCAATACCACTCGGCGGCTCCCCTTAGGGACGTGAAAATGAGCGCCTCGCTCGGGAAATCCCCCAAATCTGCTACGAAAGCGAAAGATGCTGGGACAGAGAACAGGCAAACCGCTTGAGACATCCCCGCAAGACGGCCGCGAACGGGACAGTGCAATACCACTCGGCGGCTCCCTTCAGGGACGTGAGAATGAGCGCCTCGCTCGAGACATCCTCCAAATCTGCTCCGGCAGCGAAGGATGTTGGGACAGAAAACAGGCAAACCGCTTGAGACATCCCCACACCACGGCCGCGAACGGGGCGTGCGTGGGTCTCAGCATGAGTAAGTCTGAATAGGAGTAGGTCTGAGTATGAGTAAGTCTGAATATGAATAATTTTGTGTCTGAGTAAGTCTGGGCATGAACAAATTTGAATGTGAGTAAGTCTGTAGTATGGGTAAGTCTAGGCATGAGGAGGAGAAGAAGGAGGATAAGGAGAACGAGGAGAAGTAGGAGGCGTCCAAGTAATGACAAGAACCCCATCTTAGGATATGGGGAAATATACTCACAAACTGCTCCAACATGGTCGAAACGTGTGCAAAAAATAGTCCCCAGGCTATGTTTGACTATTTTGGAACATTCCTTCTGTAGCGGGACGGGCCCGACTTAAACTTATGTTGCTCCTTTCGTACGCAAGGACCACATCCCAGACATACTTTCGAACACCCAAGAAAGCATCGAAACAGCGTCGAACGAGTACAGTCGGGGCGTTGACCTAAGGAACTCTGAATAAGGAACGAGGCACCTTTTCTTCCATAAGTTGAGCTTGGATTTCCCATCGAAAACATAAGGAACACCTGAGGCAAGCTGTGAAACACTTCAGGAACACGGCGCCCCTCCCCAACGACAAGGGTTCCTTCTTCAGCGACCCGACTGTACTTATGTTGCTCCCATTCGAGCACCCAAGAAAATCTCGAAACGGTGTCGAACGAGTACCGCCTCCCAGGGCCCGACGCGCGAAAACCCTCCAATGTCGGTACTATCCTGGTGCTCGGAATTCTTTCTGGTGATCAGGGCTATAATAGGTTGAAACATTATCAGCCCATGCACGCTTACCTGAAAGTTACGAAAATTCTGGGCGGAAGACATGGACTTCACCCCAAGCCTTCTCTTGAACAGTTAATCCAGGTCCAGATATACGAGAAGTTCGACAAAAAGAGTTCAGGGAAACCGCCAATGATCTAGGCCAGATTCTTAGTTTTCTCTTGCACGAAATCTGGATTCCATGGAGGCTGCTGTATTTTGGTGAAAAATCTCTGGTGGATGTAGAAGAACAATAGTGGTGGTACACTTTCAACTTTGGACTGGAACGCGTTCCTGTCGACCGAACGGAAAAAAAGGCTCGCGCACAGTCCCGCTTCCGACGACGTGGCCAGGGGGAAGAACGCGGAAACGCGGCCGCTCACCGGCGGAAGCGGAACTGCAGAAAAGCCTCGCGCGGCGCTGCGGCAAGAAATCCATAGGGCCCTCTCCCGGGCTGGCCGTGCACGAGCGGGAACGGCACAGCGTTCGCTGAGCGCGGCGAAGACGAAACATGCGACGCGCCGAAACAACGCTGTCAAATTCACACGCGAACTGCGCGGCGCTTGGGCGAAGATGCCACTTCGCCCATTTTAGCGCGGTCCGGCTGTCGTTGCTAACTTCACGCGATTCGGCACGCGAAATATGCACCGCGCCAACGCGGGAACGCCACTTTTATTAGGTGAATGCACATGGAGCTCCAGCGAAGGTGACAAGCGCCAGGTGGGAACTCAATCTTCAGGAAAACTGATCGCGGCGCCCATGCAAGAGCGACACGTCACCCTTTCGCGCGCGATGTGCGTCGCGTCCATTTCCTGCCGCGCATGTTGGAATGTCGGCATCAACTCGTCCATTGCGAGAGCGCAAGCGTAAACATTGCATTCTGTTGTTTGTCTGGAAGCTCTGATGGGAGGTCGCAGGTGTGACTCCTATCGGCCAGCTAGGTGGCAACGTAGGAGTACAGGTTGACAAGGAATGAAGATACGAAATGGGGTGAGAATTAGGTCGGGCTCGTCCTCCTACATGCTGATTTTTGATGACAGATGAGAAATAGCAAAATAATATTCAAATATAGTGAAGAAATGTTCGAAGCATCGTCCCCTGACTACCTTTGGCTATGTTTGAAGGGCATGCCCGACTTTAGAGTACACATTAACACGTAATGATGATACAAAGGGGGGTGAGAGGGAAGACGAGCAGAGAAATGGAAAGCGTGGAAGGAGCAGGAGGACCAGGGGAATGCGGAGGAGGGGGAAGGGGGAAGCGACAACGATGAGGAATGCCTGGGGCGACTGGGGCAAAGCCCCGATCCTACAATGAGGTCCGCGCCGAAGCGAGAACGCCATTTGGACGGACCGAGACTTTTTCGGATTGGCAACACAAATAATACAAATCAGATTGGCCCCGTGCTGTGTGCGAAAACATTTCGAGGAAGGGGTCGCGCTACTCTCCAGCCACCTTCGGGTGAAAGGAGAATGTGCTACTCATATTGAGTAGCCTTCGAAGACGAGGGCGGAATGTGGTAATGAACCGCCGAGGACACATGGGGAGGAGGAGGAGGAGGAGGACGGCGACGACGAGGACGCCGAGCGTCTCTACCGCTGAGTTCGATGCGTGAGCCGACTAGGCGCTGGGAAAAGGAGGAATATGAAGAAAAGAGAAGCCACCACGGGACATGATGCGGATAATTCGAAAATTGGTCATGGAAAGAGGGAGAGGAGAAGGGAAGGAACATAATGATGTTGATAACCGCGGGCATGGAAATTCACGGGTATAAGACGAAACCAGGACGAAGGTACATTCGGGTGAGGATAAACCGAGAATCTCTGAGATCCGGCGTTTCCCGATGATGTCGCGGGCGCCGCAGCCTTCTCAGAGCGTTCCGCTACGCCCTCAGAGCGTTCTGGAACGCTCAGGAACGGATTTATCGTCCAAGCCCCGTCCGAGGATAGGGGGGAGAGACAAGGAAACTGTGTGTTGCTTGTTTCTTCTGTTGACTGGTGTATGGCAGAATGGGCCATGCACTCATCACGTCAGTATAAGTTGCATGATGCTCCTTCCACAAGCGTTGCATGTGCTTGTTGTAACGGCTTCCAGGCGGAAAGCGACACGGAAAAGCTGGGAAAGCTAGAAGACACAACGTTTTTCATTCGGGTAGTCTCTGGGAAAAGCTGGGAAAGTTGAAACACACAGCTTAGGAGGAGGAGGAGAAGGAGGATGACGACGACGAGCGAACGGTCAAGGAATGTTTTGCGATTCTGGTGGTATGGTGGTGCTGGGGGGGCGACCATACATATTTACAAATAAATATATATATATATATATAGATGTTCGGCCCAAATTCTCTATATTGATATATACAAGACTGCATTGGCGCTTCGCGTCATTCACCTTGGTCCTTGAGTCTTAGCTCATGCTGGTCGTTGGCGCCATCCCTGGTGACCTTGGAAATGGGGCTCCTTCCCTGCGGTGGCTTTCGAAGGTCTTCGAACATTCGGGCGGTCCGTGGCCCTTCCTGGGCATCCGGGGGCTCCCGACAGGCGCGCGAAGGACGGGAGGGAGGGAACCTCGGAAAGCGAGGAGGGGGAAGCGGATGCGGGGGCAAACGAGTGATGGAAAGGCAGAAAGAGTTTTAGGAAGAGGAGGAGGAGGATCAGGAGGAGGAGGAGGAGGAGGAGGACGAGGAGGACCCAGAGGAGGAGCAGGAGGGAAAGAGATGGCGCCGTCGGGGGGCGGCGAAGAATTTTGATAGCGCCGCACCGAGGAACGCTGTCCAGAAGCCAACGTTTACGGTTTCACGTGTCAGTACACGCTTGCAGAAATGGTGTGCGTACACGCTTGCAGAAATCTTTCGCAGTGGATGACGACCAAAAGCCTTCGTATGCCCACACATTGCCCGCTCGTGGCTCAGGTGCCCCGGTGCGTAATGCGAAAGTATGGCAAGCCACGCGAATGAATGCCAAGCAAAACAAGGATGTCATGTTGCAGCGGGTCGCAACGGCGCAAGCGAAAATAACAAATTCTTGGGGAATGCACCGGATCCTGGGTTCGCAACAGATTTCTGGGAAATGTGGTTGCGAACCCGGGATTCGGATCACTTTGGTGGCAAACGCCGTGTGGGCCTTGTTGGAGCCCTGGTGGGCCGGCTTGGGGCCCTCTCGAGCCGTCCTGGGGCCATCTTGTGCCGTTTTGGGGAGCTTTGGCCCTCTAGGAAACGAGGGCCACGTGGGCCCTCCTGGTGGCCTCTGGGGGCCTCTCATGGCCTTCTTGGGTTTGTCTTGAGAGGAGGGCCTGCTGGGCCTGTTTTGGGCTCATTTGGGGCTTCCTTGGGCGGTCTTGGGGCCATCCAGGCCGTCTAGAGTCTAGAGGCTCTCTTGGGGGTCTCCTGGGCCGTCTTGGGGCGATGCCGGAAGCCTTTTTGGGTGTTTTGGACGCTGCGAAGACCCGAACAACGAAGATGCTGAAAATGCACGCTTCCGTAGGGGAACGGAGCGATTTCTATGTTCTGGGAATCCTGTTCAGGGCCTCCTGGGCCGTCTTTGAAGGCGACCCAAGCCAACCCCACACCCACCACATGACAATTCATATGTTCAAAACTTCTCTCTAGAGCCTGTAGCCTGACGACCGTCGTCAGCTGCATGTGCCCCAAGAGAGGCCACTGGCAACTTGCGAAACATGCAACCGCCGAGGGCCAGGAAAACATGAGTATAAGAGCAGAAGCGTATTAGATAAACACCCAACAGATTTTAATGCAAAACGGCCGCGAACGAATTAGCTAGCCTGGGACATTGGTCAAATCGCGCCATCGCGCACGTGCAACGGCGTACATTTACAAACACAGATACGTTTTTAGCAAACACGCGTAAATTGTCTTATAGAAGCGAAGAGAAGCAAATACAAAACATGCGTGAAACCGGAAACGTCGCGATTCGCAATCGTCGCCGTAGGGGCGTGTCAACCAAATCCACAAGCAACCTGGAAAAATTCTAATCGCATCCTGGTGGGTGTGGGGGTGGGTTGTTCTCTCGAAAGTCTTGGGGCCTCTGGAGGCCATCTGGGTCCTTGGAGCGCTCTTGCGCTGTCTTGGGTCATATTCGGCCTCTCTGATCACCGCTCTGATCGCCTGGGGTCTGCTGGCAAGAGCAGGCCAAGCGCCCTGGGAGGTCCGGGACGAGCCAAGGGACCTTTGGCAAGGGTGTCCGAGGGGCCCGGAACCCCCTGATCCTGGGGGTCTGGTTTTGGGGGGAGGGGTCCCACCCCCCTGGCTTGCACGAAGATAGGAAGAGGAAGATCTCTCAATACATATATATATATACACATTATACATACATATGTATGCATGTATGTATGCATATATCTGTATATACAGACACAGATCCCAGGACCTCCCTGTATTTTCTGGAGTTTCGTCTCCCCCTCCACTTCCCATCTCTCCCCTGGCGCGGATGACTCTCCTCGCCCGTGCTTTTTTTTTCCCTCCCAGTTCCTCCGCCCCTGCTCGGCAGGCCCGCGCGCGTGCGCTTCCAGAGGCGAGGGCGTCCGATCGGCGGCCCGGCCCGGGGCCCCCTTAGGGCCCCCGCGCCGCTGCGACGTGGATCGCCCCCGGGGCTGGGGGGGGCTTGCAGCCAGCCTGCGCCTCGCAAGGGCTCGAGGAGAGCAGCGGGGGGGGTCGGGGGCGCGCAGGGACACAGAAATAGATACACACCAGGAACAGGATTCCCCACATCTTTTTTGTATATCTTCTGGGTTTTTCCCTTCCCCCCCCACTTCCCATATTTTCCTGGGAGTCGACGATAAATTGTGTCTGTGTGCTTCTTCTCCTCATGACAAGCATGGATCAGCGATCCGTGGACTTGGCGCGCGGTCGCCAGATCCATGGATCGGAGGAGGCGCCCTCCCCAAAAGGCGGCCGGTGCCGCCTCGCTCGGCGGCGGAAATCCGCGATCTCCCACGGAAGCGGGACGCGTCGCTAATCCACGGCCTCCCTGATCCATGTTTGCGATCGCCTGAGCTTCGCAGGGGCTCGAGGATAGCAGCGGGGGGGGGGGAGCGCAGGAGTCCCCCTGGCCCTCCCCCTCGGCGAAAGCGCGGAGTTTCTCGGAGTGCCTCATGCACCACGAGGGGGCATTAGGAGGAAACGCCTGGCAGCGCCACCCGCCGTGCCGTGAAAGAGGGGGGCGAGACCAGCTACTCCGGATTTCGTAATACAGGGAGGGGGGTCTCATTTCGGGGGGGGTCTCTTCCAATCTATCTTGGAGGGCCTGGGGGGGTCTGGGGAAGACGTTTTGGAGGGTTCTCCCACGGGGGGGGGTCTGAAATGGCTTGTCTTGGAGGGTCCAGACCCCCTCCCTTTTATTACGACATCTGGAGTACAGTCAACCCGTGCAATGAGGACGCGCGGTCAGAATGCGGTGGCCCTGGACTCCCACGCCGAGGCTCTTCGGGCGGGGCTGGCCATCGAAAGTGGTTTTGAGGATGGACCGAAGCTGGCCGGAGAGGCAGGGATGCAAGAGTGCCCTTTGGGAAATACATCATCCTCACTATCAGGGTTGACGGCAGGTGCGCTTGCGCCTCCTCTGACATCCTACCCCTCCCTCACATCCCTTCCCATGGCGTTGATGTTTCTCGGTCCGCGGACGCGTGTCACGGCCGACCTGCGACTCCCACAGAACGACCGTTTCCTGTTGTGCGCCATCGGGAAAAATGCGAGCTGCGTGCACAGGAGGAGGAGGTGGCGGGTGAACAGGTCGATGTGCGGGGCGGAAAAGATGAGGACGGCAGATACGGTTCGCAACGGGGTGATCAATTTTGCTCCCTTCGCCTGTTCGTGGGGGTCAGCCATTTGGGGGTCAAGAAACGGTCAGGTGAATTCGTTGGGTTTTCCTCGTGCGCGGCTGCATTTGTCGCAATGACACAATCTTCCTCGATGGTTCCTGAAAAATCCGCCGAACCTGTCGGCGTGTGGAATGCGTTGTTCGTCGTGGTTGTTGTCCTCGTACGTACTCGTCGTCTTCTTTTCTGGGTCCGTCGCCGCTCCCCCCCCTTTCCCTGGGCCCTCGTCCTCAAGCGCGCCAGCCAAAGCGAAACGAAGCAACCCAGCCAAAGCGAAACAAGAGGCACGCGTGCCGAGGATCATACAATCACGGGTGGGGTGCAGGGAGGGATGACGACGGCGGCAATCTCTGGCCGGTGGGGGAGATGTGCGACTGCTGCGACATGACGGCCAATGGTCGGGGCGAGCCAGGTCCGTCGGTGCGCGTCGCCTCCGGAAGCGTTCTCGGGGCTTTTGAAGGGGCCCTGGGACACACAAATAAATACACACAAATAAAAGGATCCCCCATATTTTCCCATATTTTCTAGGTTTCTGTCTTCCCCCCCGCTTCCAATATTTTCCCATCTTTTCTGGGGAGTCGACGATTCATTGTGTCTGTGTGTTTTTGTTCCCTCCTGAGCTTTGGAGGGAGTCTTTGAGTTCGGCCTGGGGGCTGTCGAAAGGCGGGGAGAAGCTAGCGGAAGGCAGCGTGGAATGATGTCGGCCGGTCCTGGGCTCCCGCAGCGCACTTTCCTGGCCCGTGTTGGAACATTGTCTGTGGAGCCGTCTGCCAGGCTCGCATCCGTGTCTCCTGCTCCTCCTCTCTCCTTCCCTCTCCCCCCACGTCCTCGCACCCGTTCTGAACCTTCGGGGGCCTCTGGGGGCCCTGGAGCTCTCCTGGGACCCTTCGCAGACATTCCTGAGGCCCTCTGGGGACCATCCTGAAGCCCTCTTGGAACCACCCTGACGTTCTCCTGAGGCCATCTTGAGCCTCTCCTGAGTCAATCCTGAAGACCTGTGGGTCAGGCAGCCCTCATGAGGACATCCTCAGGCCTTCTGGGACCGTTCGAGGAGCCTCCTGGGATCTTCCTAGCCCCTCCCTCGAACTTTTGTGGGAAGCCGAAGGCTCCTCCTGGAGCCTCCTGGTACTTCCCTGGGACTCTCCTCGAACCCTCTGGGCAGGCGCCCTTGGGGAGCCCTGAAGTCTCCGAATCGGTCGCGAAACTGGCGGCACCAGACTGTGGGGCAGTTGTCGAACCACCAAAATCATCAGGTCCCAGAGCATTCAGTGACCCCTAACCCCAGTCCCGAACCGCCGAGTCCCCGAACAAAAAACTGCTCGGTATTCAAAATCTTCCGAGGAACTCCAGGGCCTCTCCGAGGACCATGTGGACTATCCTGGGTCTTTCTGGAGGCCTCTTGGGACCGCTGAGGCAGTCCTGGGTCGGGGCGCTGCGGAGGACATCCGAAGACCATCGTGGCGAGGCCCTCGGGGGAACAGAGCCCTAATTACTATCCCGGGGCTCTTCCGAGGCCTTCCAGAGAGACGTTTGGAGAAGACGAGAGCGAGAGCGAGGAGAGGAGCTCGCCTCAGCCCTTTGTCCTCTCTCAAACTCCTCCCTGCCGCTCCCCCCTCCTCGCCTTCCTCCACCCCCCCCCTCCAGGGGGGGGCGAGAGGGGAGGGAGAAAAGGGAGGGGAGGAGGGACGCAGGGCAGGGAGAGGAGGTGGGCAAGGTCGGTCGGAGTGAGCCAGGGGCGGGCAGGCCACGGGAGGGGGAGAGGGCGCGGGCCGGGACAAAGAGAGGGGAGGGGAGCACGGTCGGTCGGAATGAAGGGGCGGGGAACGAGGGAGGAGGGAAACGGGGAGGGGAGGAGGGGCGCAGGGCAGGGAGAGGAGGTGGGCACGGTCGGCCGGAAGAAGACAAAGGGGGAGCACGGGACAGGCACGTGGGAGGGAGCACGGCAGGCCAGTCGGAATCAGCCAGTGGCGGCACAAAAAACGGGGGGGCGGGGGCACGGTCGGTCGGAGTAAGCCGGGGGGGGGAGGGCTCGTGGGGGGACGCAGTAAGGCCACGCGACGGGGAGAGGGCACGGGACAAGGAGAGGGGGGGGGGGGGGGCACGGTCGGTCGGAATCAACAAAGGGGGGGCGAGGGGGGAGGGAAATGGGGAGGGGAAGGGGGGCGGAAGGCAGGGAAACGAGAGGGGCACGGGCGGTCGGGATACGCCAGGGGGGGCACAGAAGACGGGGGGGCGGGGGCACGGTCGGTCGGAACAAACAAAGGGGAGGGGGGGGGGGGAAGCCCGTGGGGTGAGGCAACGAGGCCACGGGACGGGGAGAAGGCACGGGATGGGGAGAGGGGAGGGGACACGCCCGGTCGGAATAAGCCAGGGAGGAGGGGCAAAGGGGGGGAGGGGAAAGGGTAAGCACGGCCGGTCAGGGGGCGGGAGAGGCCCGGGGGAGGGCAGGTCAGCCGGGAGGGGCCCGGGGGGGGGAGGCAAAGAGGCCATGGGGCGGGGAGAGGGCACGGGACAGGGAGACGGCCGGTTGGAATACACAGGAAGGGGGGGCGAGGGGGGGGGATGGGGAAGGGAGGGGGGGCGGGGGGCAGGGGAGGAAAGGGGGCACGGTCGGTGGGAATACGCCAGGGGGTCACGGGACAAACACAGGGGAGGGGGCACGGCCGGTTGGAACAAACCACGGAGACACAAAAGACGGGGGGGCGGGGGCACGGCCGGTCGGAATAAGCCAGGGGGGGGCTCGAAATAGGGAGGGGAGGGGGGGCGGAGGACAAGGAAAGAAGGGAGACACAGGACAAACAAAAAGAAGGGGGCACGGTCGGTCGGAAAAAGCCAGAGGGGCGGGCACGGAGGACGGGGGGGCGGGGGCACGGTCGGTCGGAATACAAAGGGGGTGCGAGGGGGGGAAGGCAATAGGCGGGACGCAGAGAGGGGAGGGGGCACGGTCGGTTTGAATAAGCCAGGTGCAGGTGAGGCGAGGAGAAGGGAAATTGGGAGGGGAGGGGGGGCGGCGAGAAGAAGGGAAATAGGGAGGGGAGGGAGGGCGGAAAGCAGGGAGAGGAGGGGGGCACGGTCGGTCGGAATAAGACAAGGGGAGGGGGCACGGGACGGGCAGAAGGGAGGGGGCACGGCCGGTCGGAAAAAGACAAGCGGGGGGGCACGGAAGACAGGGGGCTGGGGCACGGTCGGTCGGAATAAGCCGATGGGCGGGGTCGTGGGGGGAGGGCAACAAGGCCACGGGACGGGGGCAGCCCCTGACGTATCGACACGCATGCCAACGCAGATGGTCGGGGCAGCGCGCAGACAGCAGACGCCCCAGTACGCGGGCCAGCAGACGGACAGAGGACGCACCCTGGCGTTCACATTCCAGGGCACATGTCTTCGCACATCCCAGGGCACGTCGATCACATTCCAGGCGCGCACTCCGGAAGACGGAGACATCGGATCAGCGCGCAGACAGCAGACGTCCCAGCACACAGCCCAGCAGTCGGAGACAGAACGCACCCCGACGTTCACATTCCAGGACACGTGTCTTCGCTCGTCCCAAGGCGCGTCCAGCATATTCCAGGCACGCATTCCAGTCCGGCACTCGTCCAAGGGTGCGTCCAGCACGTTTCAGGCACGCATTCCAGTCCAACACATTCCAGGCACTCATTCCAGCAGACGGAGAGAGGACACACCCGGGCGTTCACAGTCCAGCACGTTCCAGGCACGTATTCCAGTCCAACACATTCCACGCACGCATTCCAGCAGACGGAGACAGGACACACCCCGGCGTTCAGTCCAGGGGACACATCTCTTCGCACATCCCAGGGTACGTCCAGCACATTCCAGGCACGAGCGAACGAACGAACAAGCCATGCGCCACAAAGGCGCGTGGGCAAAAACGTGCGTCTCACGTTGCTCAGCGCGGGTTCGCAGAACAAGCCGCGGGCAACGAGATTGCGTCATGCATGCTGCCGCGTGCATCCTGCCGGGGCTTCAGGGCGCGAAAAACAAGGATGTATGTTACATATGGCCTCTTGTCCCTTCAGGGCGAGCGATGGCGTCTGCCGCTGTTCTCCACAGCGCCGGGACTTTCAAGCTCTGCATGGATTGCTCGTCGCCACCACAATGTGCAGATGATAAGCTGTATAAGCACATGCCCATTCTTGTTTGGGCCTGCCTCGTCTTCTCGGGAAAGCATCCGTTGCTGGCCTCACGCCGCCGAGCTGAAAAGTCAGCTCTCGTAGGAATTCAGAATCTGGAGCGCGGCCTATCTTCCCGAAAAGTACGAGCTGCTGCTGTAGAAGTTGTGCGCTGTATGGTAGTTGTCCAGCTTGTTCCAGGACGCTGCTGTTGGGTATACGTGACGCAAAAGACGGAAGAATGTGTAATCACTTGCGTAAGCACCGCGCTTGGAATCCACCAAGACGTCTTCTCCCCGACTTGTTCGACCAAGTTTTATTCAGAGGGTGCATTAATTTTGATGTCACCAGCGCTTGAAATAGTTCCAGCTTCCGCCGAGTTCTGACCGATGTATGCTTCCATGCCCTGTCATATCTTACCAACTCCTTCCACGCACATTCAACTCGTCGATTCAATTCTGTGTTAACCTTGCCGTTATTGTATAATGTAGCCCCCTAGTACGTCAGACACTCCTTTTCCGCGATCAGATTCCCGCCGGCGTTCGCAAGTGCACGACGCTGTTGATTCGAACCATTGGGAACGTGTCCCAGTGCAACTCCATTCCCACATCGGCTCCCCCTGCAGCAATACGATCCAGAAGATGATGTAGGCTGTGTTGGTGCCGCCCAATGAGCAAGTTGTCGTCGGCGTGCAACAGCAGTTCTGGGTTCCCGGCACACATGTCGGATGGTTCTTTGTCTGTGGGCTTCCTGACAGCATCCCGCGCCGCAGCTGTCATCAACAGAATAAAAAATGTGACCGAGAACGCCCTTGAGAAATTCCAGACCACGGCGCTCGCTCCGATGATTTTGTCGCCCCCCGCCACGCAAAACCGCCGCACACTGTAGATATTCCCATTCAGTGCAAGCATCTTCGGTGGCACGCCGAAGCGGTGCAAAGCGACCAGCAGGGCATTGATGTTGATCGAAACGAATGTTTTTTTCCTGTCTAGGGCTACAAACGTCGCGCCATTATCCTTGTGGCCATGTGCGAGCTCGATCAAACGGCACACTGCGTGAATTGCGTCGGTGGTATCTCGTCCGCGTCTAAAGCCGCACTGCGTCTCTGTCAGCCGGTCTTCTGCTCCTGCTTGTTGGAGTCGGAATAGGAAGCTGGTCAGCAATTTCTACGCCACGCTCAACGAACTGATTGGCCGGTTATTGTCGCAGAAATGTGCAGGCCCCTTGTTCGTGTAAATCGTACTGACCCTTGCATGCCGCCGTGCTTCAGGCACGTTCTGTTCATGCCAAACTGCGTTGCCCAATTCCATGATCCATTGTAGTCCGCCTGGTGTACGTGTGTGTGACACTGATATCCAGCACTCTGCTGGTATGTCGTGTGTCCCGACGATTTTCCCATTTGAGCTTGCGAACTGCCGCCCCACCTTCCCTTGCTGTGAAAGCAGGCTCGTCTACCGGGAGGTCGTTCCCCAGCGGTTCATTGTCCACCAGCTTTGCTTGACGTACTCGCCATTGAACCTGTTCCAAAAAATCCGCCATCGTATCAGCTCGGTCGTGACTTTCAACAAGTCTTCCCAGAAGATTTTGTAGTCGTCCTTGTTTGCGTTGTCGTTGTGGTTTTTGCAGAGGGGCCCTCTGTCGATGCGCTGGAGGAGGGGGGGTCGCCACGACGGACCTGCAAGAGCGCCCCTAGACGGTCCAAGCCCCACGAGACAGCCCAGAAACGCCTAAGGACGGCCAAAGGAGGCCCTCAGACGGGTCAAAAGAGCCCCACAAGGACTCTCAAGAAGGCCCCGACAGGCCATATATTCATTGATTGTCGGAAAGGTTTTGTCCCCGCCCTCTCCCTCCCATTTCCGTCGAGAGCCGAGGCCTCCAGAATTGGTTGCTCCTACTCGCTTCCTCTTGCTGCTCCCCCACTCGTCCTCCTCCTCCTCCTCCTCCTCCTCCTCCTCCTCCTCCTCATCCTCATCCTCATCCTCATCCTCATCCTCATCCCCATCCTCATCCTCATCATCATCATCATCATCATCATCATCATCATCAGCATCATCATCATCATCATCATCCTGCTTTTCCTCCTCCTCCTCCGCATTCCTCTCGCTGTTCCCCCACTCCTCCTTCTCCTCCTCCTCCTCCTCCTCCTCCTCCTCTTCCTCCTCCTGCTCATCCTCCTCATCCTTTCCCCCCCTCCTCCTCCATCATCCGCCTCCTCAACCCGTCCTCTTCCCTCTCACTCCTCCTCCTCCTCCTCCTCCTCCTCCTCCTCCTCCTCCTCCTCCTCCTCCGACTCCAAACCCTCGCATGCTCATTACCTATCAGCGAAGACTGATAGGTTTCTAGTGGTGTCAAAAGAGAGCATCATGACTCCTCAGGGGGGTCGGGGCGGGACCCGGGGCGGCTGCCGCCGAAGCCGAAATCGCTTTGGACATCCTCGCAAAATCGCTCTTGGCGCTCCCAGAACTCCATTCCCGGGCCACATTTTGAATGCCCGGAGCCAACTGTAGGCCACTTCGTGCTCTTCGACTTCCCAGAACTCCATTCCCGGGCCACATTTTGGATGCCCGGAGCCAACTGTAGGCCACTTCGTGCTCTTCGAGTTCCCAGAACTCCATTCCCGGGCCACATTTTGGATGCCCGGAGCCAACTGTAGGCCACTTCGTGGTCTTCGAGTTCCCAGAACTCCATTCCTGGGCATGATTTTGAATGCCCGGAGCCAACTGTAGGCCACTTCGTGTTCTTCGAGTTCCCAGAACTCCATTCCCGGGCCACATTTTGAATGCTGAGGCAGGCTGATGCTGAGGCTGAGGCAGGCTGAGGATGAGGCAGGCTGAGGCTGAGGCCGAGGCTGAAGGCAGACTGAGGCTGAGGCTGAAGCAGGCTGAGGCTGAGGCTGAGGCAGGCTGAGGCTGAGGCTGAGGCAGGCTGATGCTGAGGCAGGCTGAGGCTGAGGCTGAGGCTGATGCAGGCTGAGGCTGAGGCAGGCTGAGGCTGAGGCCGAGGCTGAAGGCAGACTGAGGCTGAGGCTGAAGCAGGCTGAGGCTGAGGCTGAGGCAGGCTGAGGCTGAGGCAGGCTGAGGCTGAGGCTGAGGCAGGCTGAGGCTGAGGCTGTGACTGTGACTGCCGTTGCCACTGCGACTGTCCTCGCGAATGCGACTACGACTGCGAGAACAGCAGAATTCTACAACTGGTTTCTCATCTGAATCGTAAGGGGAATGCTTCCAGATATGCTCCTACACATCGCTGTTAGGTTGCTTTGCCGGGATAATTTTCATGTTCGTCGTCTTCAGGGTCGGTCGTAAGGCCTTCGCAACATCTGAGAGAACGCGATCCACCGCCGCTTTAACTACAGGAAATTCCCCCCCCTCTTCCTCCGGAACCCGGGGGTCCCCCCCCCTCGAAAATACCCCCCCTGCTGGACGCCCCCGCCCTTCCCCCCACCCCTCCCGAGGCTCCTTCGGCGCCCCGAATCCCCCCCCCCTCCCCTCCCCCCCCCTCCAGAAAACCAGAGGGGTTCACTACCGGTTCGAACCCCCCTCTCCAGAAAGCCGAAGGGCGGTCACTACCAGTTCGAAGGCCCCCCCCCCTCCAGAAAACCGGGGGGGGGTCACTACCAGTTCGAACCCCCCCACACTCACCGCCAGCAAAGGACTCCCGAGTCCCCACCACCGTCCGCACCACATCCCCCACTGCTGTCCCAGCACCACTGTCCCCACCACTACTGTCCCCACTGTTCCCACCACCGTCCCCACTGTCCCCACCAGTGCCCCCACCACTGTCGCACTGTCCCCACTGTCCCCACCACTGTTCCCACCACGGTCCCACTATCCCCACTATCCCCACTTTCCCCACGGTCCCCACCACTGTCCCACTGTCCCCACTGTTCCCGCTGTCCCACTATCCCCGTCAATGTCCCACTGAGCTGTCCCACTGTTCCCACCAGTGCCCCCATCAGTGTCTCTGTCCCATTGTCCCACCACCGTCCTCGCCACCACCGTCCTCACCACCACTGTCCCGCTGTCCCCACCACATTCCCACTGTCCCCACACCACTGTCCCCACCACCACCGTCCCCACCACTGTCCCACAGTCCCCACCGCTGTCCCACTGTCCCCGCTGTTCCCACCATTGTTCCCGCTGTTCCCACCAATGCCCCCATCAGTGTCTCACTGTCCCCACTCTCCCCACCATTGTCCCACCACGGTCCTAATCTCCCCACTTTCCCCACGGTCCCCACCACTATCCCACTGTCCCCACTGTTCCCACTACTGTCCCACTGTCTCACTGTCCCCGCCGCTGTCCCGTTGTGCTGTCCTACTGTCTCCACTGTCCCCACCACTGTCCCACTGTCCCCACTGTCCCCACCACTCTCCCCACTGTACTACTGTCCCACCACCGTCCTCACCACCGCCTTCACCACTGTCCCCACCACTACGGTCCCCGCCGCTGTCCCACTGTCCCCACCATTGTCCCGCTGTCCCCTCACCTGTGTCCCCACCACCACCGTCCCCACCACTGTCCGCACCACTGCCCCACTGTCCCCGCACCACTGTCCCTGTCCCTGTATCCCAGCCACTGTCCAACTGTCCCGTCCCGAGGAGCGGGAATTAATTGCCGGTGGCGAAGGGGGGGGGGGGGGGGGATTCGAACCAGTAGTGACCCCCCCCGTTTTCGAGGAGAGTGGGGGGGTTCGAACCAGTAGTGACCCCCCCCTTTCATGATGGACTGGGGGGGGGGTTCGAACCGGTAGTGATCCCCCTCAGTTTTCGAGGGGGGGGGGACGGGTTGGGGGTTCCCCCCCCCGGTTTTCTGCCACCAGCGGTAGAACACGCAGTTCCCAATGTCCTTCACGTGTCTTGGCCCCGGCCTGTTTTGTGCCTAGAGAACTGCTGTTTCGCCTGAGTTCGCCCTTCGCTAATTCGGACCCTCAGGAGCCTGTCTGGACCCGTTCCCCGGGACCGGTCTTTCGCCCTGAGTCGTTCTTGACGGCCCCGAAGGCCGGTAAGGGCCCCCAGAGGCCAAAGATCATGAAAACCGCTCGTCGTGATTTTTTTTCATGATCAGCGCCCCTCTAACGGGGACTCCACTACCGGGTACTTTGGCCAGTGACCCCGCGAACCTAACCCTCCCCGATGTGGGCAACGCTGCAATGCCACAAAGAGGCCCCAAAGTGGCAACTTTCGGCAATTTTCAAAAGTACCCGTTAGTGAGTACCCGTTATACGGCGCCGCTGACATAACTCGAGGGGGTCTTGGCCGGCGGGTCCCGTGTAGACACCCCTGTCTCGTGACCTCTGCCGGCGGACGGCCAGCACCGGCTGCCTGGCTGATATCGGCGGCGGCGCCCAAGAGAGCCCAAAAAGCTTCCCCTCGCGGCTCGCGCCGACCTGCAAGGGGCCCTGGGGCCCACAGGTAGATACACGCAGATAGTCGGATTCCCCATACGCTCCCGTGCTTTCTGGGTTTGTGGTATCTTCTCCCCCGCTCCCCATATGCTTCCATATTCTCCGGGGGATCGACGATTACAAATTGTGCCTGTGTGCTTCTTTCCCTCCTGCTCCCAGCAGCGCACGCGGGCGGCGCGGAGGCGGCTTGGCGGGGCGCCCTCCAGGCTCGCCGGGAGGCCCGCCCGAGGGCGCCAGACTAATGAGGTGCACGCGGCCGGGCTGTGAGCCGCGCGCCTGGCTTCCCCCCCCCCCCCCGCTCCCTCCCTCCCCCCCCCTCCTGCCTCTGTGCCACAGGGCTCCGCTGGATGGCAAAAAACGAACGTGCCTTTTTTCCCCTCCTGGCAGCCCCCAGGAGAACCCGTGCCGGGTCCGCCGGTCGACGGGGAGCCGCCCGCTTCCGACGCTCTCCGCCCTGCGGAGCGGAGGTGGGCCTTCGTGCGCTCAAGCTACGGATCTGGCCTTACGTCGGGCCCGTCCCCCCACAGGCCGATTTTGGACGAAAAATAGAGCATGGTCCAAACATACCCTTAGAAAATCCAAGAATGGTCCACAAATGGTCCCAAGACTATGTTTCATCACTTTGCTTGAACCTCCCCCCTGTAGAGGGGAACAGGCCCGACTTAGATCTGGCCTCTTGACGCTGCAACCGTTTCCTGCCCGGCGCCTCCGTCGTCCCCCCGCGCCGCCCAAGCCCCTGAGGCAACTGCTTGCTACAGGGCGATGCTGCCGCTCACACTACAGACATGGCACACTCACAGCCGCAGGTGGACTCGCGCGGAGGGCCAGCGCTCTGGGCCAGGGGGCCTCTTGGGGCTTTTCGGACGGCATCTGGGAGCCTCTTGGAGTTAGGGTCTCCTTGGGCTCTCTGCGGGCATCTTGGCTCCTTAACGCACCTCGGGGCAAACGTGAAACGTCTCCATCAGTCCGGGGGCTGGTTTTGCGAGGAGCGTGGTCCTTAAGCACGAAGCCGCCGATTTGGGATTCGTCGCCGGATTGCCAGAACAACAGTATCCCAAAGGAACAGTGCCTGGAGTTGCGATTCGGGGTTAGAGTGACGTGACGCTATCAGAGCTACAGCATTATGCTTGAGGTCGCTTCGGCATTTCCAAGACATCGCATTGAAGGTGTTTCTCGAAAGAGTGCAGACTGCCTCAGATCTTCACGTATCGTCAAGGACAATCTAAGGGACACTCCAGGTGGTCAAGACTACGAATTGTGACCTTCCAAAAAACTATGCCAATTCTGTGGAGCATGGGCAGCCTTACCTTGAGCAGACTATTTTATCAAGTGTGGCTAGCCCCACTGGTTATGACATTTGAGCCCTGTATACTCCGTACGCATCTCGCGGCCCCCACAATATTCAAGAGACTGCAGCCAAGCGAACCGGGAATTTCCATAACTTTACGTTCCGATGGCAGGCTCGAGCTCTGACCGTAGAACTGCTTCCTGAGACATCGGCAACTCTGGAGGCTCTATTTTGGTATGGCAGCGCTCTTTTTTTAACCAGGCGACCTGGCATACAGAATGCCTCTCGAAATCTTCTGCGAGCTGCGTTCATGAGCAATGGAGCATTGACTTGGCACTACAGAGCCTGCAGTCTCAGCGCCAGGCCACGTGGTTATAAGTCGCACCACGCCGCGCCACGCTCCGAAAAACTGCTAGTAGAAATCATCCTACTCATCGTACTCGGGAAATCCATGCCTCAATGCACAAGCTGACTGGCCGCTGCGCCAAGCCGCGCCGCGGACGGCAACCGTGTGAGTTGAAGCGAAGAAGCGGCGGAGGATGGGAAAGAACGAAGAAGCGGAGGAGCGGTTGCAGCCGCATGGCCGATGCAACCGAGACGCGCTGGAACGTGATGCGCTTGGTTGCCAGCCTTCGCGCCAAGCCGCGCCATTAAGGGCCACCCTGAGAGCCGAAGTTCTTCCACGCACCCCGCTCGGCAAATCCATCGCCACAAACAAAGATAGGACTTCTCGTCCAGTCTGCTGACACCATTGTTGGTTCACCTCACTAATCCAGATGGACCTGCTGGAAGCAATAGAAGTGCCAGAGAAGGGCAACGCATGAGGCTATCAGGAAGCACCAGAACGTCTTCACGACGTGTCTATATGACGGGAGCATCGAGCTAGCGATTATCAACGCCGCTCGTTGGTTGCCCTGCGCAACTGCGCGAACGCCCATCCGTTTGGCCTGACAGGTCTCTTACATGCTTTGTTCTGGCTGTCGGTTCAGTGCGAGTGCTCGTGACATGGGCCCCAGCTCCTCGCACAAAGGCTTCGCTTTGCTATGCTGCGCTATGCGAGAGGAAATCCACTTCGTGCTATAATGGGGGCCTCTCATGTTGATTCCGAGGAGACGGGGCTTGGACATCGCACCACATCGCCGATGCTTCCCCGATCCACTGGCGATGCATCAGCGCCATCGGCGTGGAGAAAACGTTGCTCCACATCGAGCCGCATCGCCGATGTATCGGCGATGTGGTGCGACCTTTCGACCCAACATACTAGGACACACTTTGGGAGGCCTGGACAGGATAGTACGAATGTGAACGCTAGTGCGCATGCTATGTATGCCATGCAGTTGCGAAAGCTGAAGCCTGTGCTAAGGCTGATGCTATTGCCCATCATGTGGTGTGCCACGCTACACGCAAACTTTGCCAAACTATCGTTTGAGATGGTATGTAATGCCACGGCACGCTATGCTAAGCAGTTAAGCAACACTGCCACATGATGCGGTTGATATACATAATTAAACAACGCTGCGCTGTGCTACGATGCCTCGATCTGCTGTGCTGCGCTCTGTCTGGCATCGAGAAGCGTCATGCTGCGTTGCACTCCACTGCGTTGCACCTAATCGGGGTCTCGATGGGTTCCTTAGGAGACCTGCCACGCTGGCGGTGCAACACCGAACAGCCATTCAAGCCATGCCGCGCAGGTCGTAACGTGCCGATGGCCAGCATCTTCTTACCCCTGCCGCCTCAAGCGCCTCGCACCTGCCACAATACAGAACGCGGCTGACCCGCGTGCAAGCAACGTCGCACAAATTGGCTTCGTCGAGGCATTCTCGGGCTGAGGGCAACGGCGTGGAGGGGGCCTCTGCTCTGGACGGCGCCCTCTGGAGCAAGAGGCGGGCGGGAGGGGGCGGCACCAAGCTTGAGGAGGATGGTCATTCGGGGTGCCATGCCATCTTAAAGTGAGTGTGGTCGTTGTATCGTTTGTTTCCCTGTTAGCTCGACGGCCCGCAGGACCCTGACGGCTGTAGTAGAGCGGATCGCGAACCATTCAGAACTGTGCTTTCTGATGTGAGGCCCGAACTCTGAACCTTGAACTGTTTCTCGAGACGTCTGCGGCCCTGGAAACGTGTCCTTGTGTAGGGGGACCTCCTCACTCGTGCGCAGGCGGTCTCGCACAAACTGCGCAAAAAAAAACTTCTGCGAGCTGGAACGGAAGCTGCGATTATGAACAGTGGAGCTTCGTATGCGCAGAGCTGCAGGCCGCGTGTGCGGCTCGGTGACGTCGCGCGGCAGGCTGCCAGGCGATGCCAACAGCCCCACAGGTGGCACAGAAGGCAGAGGTGAGACACACGAACCGCCGAAGCCGACACGCAAAAGATGCAGGCCGTCGCACCAAGCCGCGCAACATTCCGCAACACTGCGAGTAAAGGAAATTCATGCATCCTAGTCGCCTATTCGCCCCCCCAAGCCGCGTCGACTATGAGCCGTGCGAGGCGAGGAGGAGTAGGAGTAGGAGGAGAAACAGTAGCAGCCGCATGGCCATGGTGACTGAGATGCGCTGGAACAATCTGGAACGTGACACGCAAGGTTACCAACATTCGCGCCAACCCGCGCCATTGAGGGCAACCCTGCGAACCGAATTGGTGTGTACGCACCCCACTCGGCAAACTTGCTGCCGCAAACATAGACAAGGCGTCTAGTCGTGAACTTGCGCGGTCATGGCCCACGATGGAGAGCAGAACATTCAACCCATCCCAGTCGCGCTAGATAGCAACATTTCTGGCTCATTGGGTTCATTCTACCGAGACCGCTGAACGCGGTAGATGTTCAAGAGTGAACGTGGAAGATGGGGCTGAGCGGACTCCCCATACCGTCTACATGACGCGTCTGTATGACAGAGGACTCCACCCAATTCGCTCAACGACCTGGTCAGCCAACACGGACACGTAAAACTGCGCTTCGAAAAAAAGCTCGCTGGCTCTCTGATGCAGGCTGTCACCATTGTTTCAGCCCTGCCGGCCCAGATGCCCCGCACTTGCCACAAAACAGGAAGCTGCTGACTCGCGTGCAAGCAAAGCCGCGCCAACGGTGACTTCGTCGAGGCGTCCTCGGGCTGAGAGTAACGGCGTGGAGGGAGCCTCTGCTCTGGACGCCGCCCTCTGGAGCAAGAGGCGGGCGGGAGAGGGCGGCGCCAAGCTATAAAAGGATAGTCACCTGGCAGATCAGGGAAGCTCTTGTTGCTTCGTTTATTTCACCGAAGCGACCCCGCGGAACACGGTGGATTTTCAACAGAAAGTGGGGATAGGGCCGGGAGGACTTTCCATACCGTCTACATGACGCGTCTGTATGACAGAGGGCTCCACCCAATCCATTCGGCGCCCTGGCCAGCCAATACAGATGAATAACACTGTGCTTCGAAAAAGAGGTCGCTGGTTCTCCGGTGCAGGCGGTCAACATTTTCGCAGCCTTGCCGACCCAGATGCCCCGCACTTGCCACAAAACAGGAAGCTGCTGACTCGCGTGCAAGCAAAGCCGCGCCAACGGTGACTTCGTCGAGGCGTCCTCGGGCTGAGGGCAACGGCGTGGAGGGAGCCTCTGCTCTGGACGGCACCCGCTTGAGCAAAAGGCGGGCGGGAGAGAGCGGCGCCCAGCTGGAGAAGGGTCATCGAAGGCAAAAAAACGGCAGAAATCGGTCTTGAGGCGCGCGCCCAGAGAAGACAAGATGTCAAAACTTGGATGCGGAGACTGCTCAGACGCGCCGACCTCCGAGCGCCGGACCCCAACGCTCAGAATCACCTGCCACCGGCACCGCCTGCGACGCCCGTTGCCGTGGGCTGTTCACCCATTCGGACGCCACCCGTCTCCGTCCTAGGCCTCGAGGCCTTCTGGCGGGGGCGTACACGGCAACTGCGCGCACTCCACGGCGCCGCCCACGAGTGCTGGACCCCTCCCGGGTGGCTCAGGAGCGCGGTCGCGGGTGCACTGCGCCTGTGGGCGAGCGTATGCCCAGCAGTCACGGTGGGTCACCCCGCGGCCGTGCAGGTGGCAGTCGGGGCACGTGGCGCCGAACTTGCAGGTGCCCCTCTTGAACACGAAGTTGCAGAACCTTGGGCGGGCGGCCGCCTCGCCACGCAGGCACCGCCCCTCGGGCCGGCAGTCCTCGCACCGGTCGAGGGTCTCGACCAGGGTCGCGTCGAGCATGCGCTCCAGCGACCTCGGCACGAGCCAGCCCTTGGCCTCCACTTGTGCTGTTCCCTACCGTACTCGAGGGCCACACCCCAGAAATAACTTCGAGCACCCGGAAGAGTATCGAAACGGTGTCGAACGAGTATCGCCTCCCTGGGGCCCGACACGCGCGAACGCTCAATTTTTGTCGGTACTTCCCTGGTGCTCCAAGTTCTTCTTTGGCGGCCATGAGGCTATAGAGTAGGCTGGAACATCACAGGCCTCCATGTGCTGGAACCACGCGGGCCTGCACGTCAGCGTGACGCACCGCCAGTGGCCGCACCCGTGGCGCACCTCCTGCCCGCCGCACCCCCCGCAGGCGGTGCCGCCGCCGCTCGCTGTCAGCTCGCTGCCCGCCAGCGGCGGCTGCGCGAGGCGGGGCCGCGGCTCCAGCAGCGTCAGCGCCAGCGGGGCCCGCGGCTGCGCCGCCGGCGCGGTGGCCGCCGGCGGTGCCCCGCGGTGCACGGGCGGCCCGGCGGCCCGCGCCGAGGCGTCGAGCGGCGCTGCCTCGTGCGGGGCGCCCGCCGCGCCCGCGGGGCGCGGTCGGCCCCGCGTCGGCCCCGGCTCCGGGCCCCGGGGGTCCGGCTGCGGCCCCGGGGGGCCCCGCGGGAGGTCGAGCGCCCCCCCCGCGGAGGAGGCTCGCCACGGCCTGCCCTGTGCGGCGTCGCTGGCCCGATCCCTGCCCGCACGGGCGTGGCCTGGGCACCACTGGCTGCCTTGTGCCCCCCCTGGATGGAGATACAGCTGTCCCCAGACGTGCCCGCGTCGGGAAAACAAATCAGGAGGGACGGCTTCTGGCAATTTTCGGCCCCGGGGGGCCCTCGCCGGGCCTCGGGACCGTGAAAAAACAACTCAGGACGAAAAACCAGTCCCGGGGAAAGGGTCGGGACTTCAAGGGACGCCGTCCTGACAAAATCTCAGGACGTCGCAGGCGTGGGGTCTGTTACCTTCGGGTTTCGAGGGGTCTTATCTTAGGTAGGGCATGTCCCCCTGCAGGCGGATTCTAGATGAAACATAAAAGATACTTAAACAAGATTTCAACTACTCAAAACTTCCAAAAAATCGTCTCCTGCATATTTTGGGGACTCTTTTGGAATATTCCTCCCGTGGAGGGACACGCCCGACGTACGCCTTATCCCCAACTGGGGTGGTGGGATGGTGGGTCGGGGATCTTCTGACCCGGGTCAATCCAGACCCAGGTCAATCAGGCCCTGCAGACTTCAAGATCCTGCATCCAAACCCGGGCCAGCGCGAAGGATCCTGCAAGATCCGGCAGGATCCTGCACCACGGCCCGGGCCCATGCGACCCTGGCCCTGCAGGATCCTGCAAGAGAGATCCAGCGCTCTGGCTGACTCCCGCTTGCATGGGCCCCCGTCCCAGGGCTGCCGAGTGGGGCCGGGATGCCCTGGGCCCGGTGGGGATGTAGGGGCGGGCGCAGCGAAGCTGACCTGTGCGTCGGGCGCCGCGGGGGTCCGCGGGCGCGCCGCCGCCGCCACGGGGGCCGCCGGCGCTGCGCCGCGGCGTCCCGGCGGCCCGGGGGGGGGCCTCGTGAGGTCGAGCGGCTCGTCGGCAGGGCAGGCCGGCGGGGTCCGCGGGCGTGCCGCCGCCGCGGGGGCCGCCAGCGGTGCACCGTGGTGCCCTGGCGGCCTGGAGAGGTCAAGCCGCTCTTCAGCGGGGTGGGCCCCCCGGGGTCTGACCTGTGCGGCGGGCTGCCCTGCGCCGCGCTCGCGCGGGCGCGCCATGGCCCTCAGCCGCAGGGGGCGAGGCTTTTGGAGGCGCCCAGAAGCGGGTGGCGCGAGAGGGCGGCTCATCCTGAGATCCTGGTGGTGCAATGTTTCTACACTGGGCGGTTTCGCCTGCTTCGGGTCCCGGAGCACTGCTTGTATCCACCCGGTTCGAGACGTGGGGCAGGGAGATGAGATCTCTAGGGTTCCCGTCGTGATGTTTGTTTTGCGATGTTGTGTAAGGGCCTGGCCCCGCAGGCTTCTAAGAAGGCTTCTTGGAAGCCGAGAGGGCTTCTGAGAAGCCCCCCGTGCATTCTTCGAAGCCCCGCCGCCACCTTCTCGAAGGCCGACGCCCTCGCGCCATTCCCCCCCCAATGGCCCCCGCCAAGAAAACAAGAGAGGAGCGGAAGGGATGAGGAGAGGCTCGGGGCAGCCTGTGGAGCATGAACCTGTGGACAACAACCAGCCCGAGCCGAAAGGGGCTACCCACCGACAGCGGGGCGAAAGGAGCATGGCGGCGGAGGCCGGCAAAGGGCAGGCCGTGAGGACGGGGACGTGCGGGGGCGGGGCGGGTCGAAGGGAGCTGGCAGCGAGGCCTTGGGCTCTGCTTACACGGGGGGGGGGGAAGTTTGCACCTGTCTCGTGTTTTTCTTGGGCCCCAAACGGGGCCCCTTTAGTGCACAAGGAGGCACCTTTGTTCGCCCTCCGCTCTATCGCCCCCGCATGACTAGCTAAGCGCGCCCCACGGCTCGCACAGCAACTGCTCGCCAGTGTCCCGGATCCGCCTCATGCGGGCCACTGCACCCATGCGGACGTGTGCTTTTCGAGCGTCTGCGAGAGAGCACTCTGCGGGCAGTGGCACGCGCTCGGTGACTGGCGCAGCGCCCGACGATCGTCGGGGCCGGCGGCGGCCTGCGGCAGCGCCGAGTTTGGGGTGGTGGGCTTGTTTTCCACCACCACCACCATAAGTATTTAGGAGGGGGAGGTGGTCCTCCTCCTCCGCTCCTCCTCCTCCTCCTCCTCCTCCTCCTCCTCCTTTTCCTCTCCTCCCCCTGTTCCCTCCTCTCCTCCTCCTCCTCCTCCTCCCCTCCTCCTCCTCCTCCTCCTCCTCCTCCTCCTCCTCCTCCTCCTCCTCCTCCTCCACATCCTTCCTCCTCCACATCCTTCCCCCCTCCAACTTCTGGTGGTGGTGGTGGAAGACAGGCCCGTCATGGTGGGGGGGGGCGGGAGCTGCGACAGCCGAGGGCGAGCGCGCGCCACGGCGGGAGCTCTGGGGCAGGGCGGGGCCTCCGCGCAGGGGAGGGGGGCGGAGGGGGGAGCGCATGCGGGCGGCCGGCCCGTTTTCCCGCCGCGGGGGGGCGCCTCGCTCGCGCGGTGCGGCAGGGGATCGGGATCTCTGGAGCCGCGCACGGACGGTCAGATCTGGGCGAAAACTGCTCGACCCGAGCAGGTCGGACGTCGTGAAACTGCCCCGACCTAAGCAGATCGTTGAACTGCTCCGACCTGAGCAGGTCGCTAAACTGATCCGACCTGAGAAAGGTGTGCTGCAGTGGCACAGGAAGGCACGACGATGGCCCCCTGCGGGGGGGGGGAGCTGTCCCCAGGAAGGGGGGGG
>CAUYUJ010020973.1:0-47500 GCA_963575745.1 Prorocentrum cordatum | reverse complement strand
AAAGGAGATCGTCACTAACAAGCTTCGAAACCATTACTGCTAGTAGGAGCACGGGGGCTCAAAGAAAAATGCGCACGATATATGGACGACGCGCAGGAGCATTGCGCGTCGCACCATGCTGCGCCACACACCGCCACCCTGCAAGTCGATGTGCACGCGCCTGCTCGACAGCAGCTGGCTACTGACCGCTGCACCAAGCCGCGCAGCAGACCGCAGCCTTGCGCGCTACGACAGGGGGCGTTTTGGCGTCTTCCCACGACGAAGAGGAAAACAGGTGAGGGGGGCGGCGAGGAGACGGAGGAGCAAGGTAAACCGCATGGCCGTCGCCGTGGATACGCGTTGAAAACATCATACACGTGGAGTACACAGGCGTCGCGCCAGGCGGCGCAACAGACCGCAGCACTGCGAGACGAAGTTATGTCACGCATCGTGATCGCAGTGTCTGCGTCATTACGCATGAGGTGGAACCAGAGATGCGCTGGAACCTGGTACTAAAAGACTTGTCACCGGCAGTCGCGTGAAGCCCCTGCTAAGACCGCGAGATTGCCGATTGAAAGGGATTGAGGGGGCTCTTCCCGCGATGAGAGGGAGGGACCCGAGAGACAGGCATTACGAGGAGGAGGAGGAGGCGGAGGACCAGCGTGAAACCAAGATGCACGAGCGATGATGCAGTACACCACCCCGTCCCAAGTCCCCCGCGTCAGACATTCCTGAACGCCTGCCTTCTCATGTTTGGAGGCTTGGAAAATCGGCACCAACACCAACACGAGGGGCTTGCCTCCACCAGGGAAAGATGATCCTAGAGTTTGGTGTTGGTGGTAATCTTTCGGCCACCCGGGAAGCCCGAATGTTACCACCATCGCCGAGATCGGGATCTTCTTCCCTCGGTGGAGGCGCGCCGCCTATATTGGTGTTGGTGTCGACCTTAGTTGAGCAGGGACCGACCGTCCCGGCATTCCTTTAGGCCTACCACGACATGTTCTTAGAACCCAACAGTGTTCGAATAACAAGAATGGTGCTCTTAGAGCCTATAGCCGACGTGTTCCAAGAAGACAGTCCCATACATAAGTATTCTGAGAACATTGCGTGGGAACCACAGAAGGCTCTCAGAACATTGCTCGGCAGGCCCAAAGGCACGCCAGGAAGCCTCGCCACTGCTTGACTCAACGCCTCCGACACTGCCCGAAGCGCCCCCTTCAAAGAAAGGAACTCCACCCGCCTGCCCGTGGGTGCGAAGGGGCCCTGCTCTGAACATGAACCGCCGCGCATGCTTGCAGCGCGTCACAACGCGTACGACAACAGCGCCTCCTCCTCCTCCTCCTCCTCCTCCTTCTCCCCCCCTGCCCTGCTCCTCCTCTGCCTCCTCTTCCTCCTCCCCCTCCTCCTCCTGGCGCGTCACCGAGGCGCGCCAAGTCGATTACTCCGAGCCCGCGCCCGCGCTCGCGACGCGGAGCCTCGCTAGTGCGGATCGCACAGCAGGCTGTAGTTCAAAGATGTGACAGCCAGCGAGGGGCAGGGAAGCATCGGCCAGAGAGGCACGAGAGGCGGTGGCGGCATTGAAGAGAAGAAGGCCAGCAGCAGCGGGCTCGAAATCAGCGCGACAGGGATAGCACAGGCCGAGACGAGCAATGGGAGAATCGAGGAACGGAAGCGGCTGGATGATGAGAGCAAGCAAATACTGGAAAACAGGGCAGTACGCCCAGTAATGCAGGAGAGTGTCGGGCCCGCCACATCCCATCATGCATCCTCGCTGGGAATTGTCGTGCATACGAGCTGATGTTACCCATGCACCTGCTATAGTTTTGAGTACTGCCGAGCTGAAGCCTAGTGGGAGAGCAGCAAGACACGCCTTCACCTTAGTCCAGTTGATGCTTGGAATTTCGCCCCGACGGTCGGGAAACCAGCCCAGGAGGCGAGAGGAGAACATCGAGGGGAGGGGGTCAGGAAACAGAGAGCACTGGAGCGAAGCAGAAATCACACGCTGGACCTTCGGTTTAGGCGGCATAGGCTCCGAATTGCAAGGGCTCGGAGGGTTGAGACGCGCGCGAGCAGACTGCAAGGCTTGAGAGCCAGCTTGCGCCGATTGGGCGTGGTCCGAGAAGCCCGCAGCGGCCTGGGAGAGATTTTGCACCAGAGGAGGGGCTTTCCACCAGGACGGGCTGGGTTTTCCTTCTCCGATCTCCTGCAGGGTCAGGTGATCGAGAGCCGCCCCGCGGAGAAACTGAAAAAGCGGTTCCCATTCAGGGGGCGTCACCAGAGCAGTCCGCATCAGGGAGGCTAGGGATAGAACAACTATACTGTTCACGGAGGGTCCGCCCCAGGAGGAAAGGGCGAACCAGCCAGCGCGGGAAAAGGAGCAGTGAGGCACACGAAATAGAGAGGCGAAGAGGGCGTGCTCCGAGCGAGTGGGAGGTCTAGCACGCGCGATGGCGCAGCCTCGGGCAAACCATTTCCGAGTGGGCCCAGTCCAGCTTTCATTTTCGGTCCCAGGACCGAGCACCAAACCGAGGTAAGTCAAAAACGGCGCAACCTGGAACGCGGCCCACTCTGGAAGCTGCGCACGCAGCCAAGCCGCGATCGTTTCGCTGAGCTCTTGTGAGAACTCGCTTCCCAGGGGGGTAATGAAACACTTGGACGGCTTCAAGGTGAGACCTGCGAGACGGAGACTCAGGTCAAAGGGCCGCTTCAGAATACGGAGATCGGCGAGTTGACGAAGTGCAGCGCCCACGTCATCAGCACAGGCCCGAGCGATGCCTTTCTCGTGGGGAGCCCGGCGTCGGTCCCCGCCAGGCTGAGAACGAGCGCGAAGGGAGGCATCGATGTCGGACAGGAAGGGATTCGAAGCGATGGCGTAGATCATGCCTGATGCGGGACAGCCCTGGATGATGCCACTCTCTATCTTGAAGGCGAAGCGGAGCGCGTTGTTGGTGCACACGAAGCACCGGACAGCACTGTAGAGGATCTCGAGGAAGAAGAGGAGCGGGGAGGGGATGCGAAGACGTCGAAGGCACATTAGCAGCCATTCATGCGCAATCGACGGGAAGGCCTGGCCGTAATCGAAACTGACAAGGACTGGCTTGTGCGAGATGGCTACATTTGGGTCCGTGGTATGCATGCCGTACACCCTGGAGTATGCATCTAGCTCGAGTGTGTTGGCCCCGAAGTTCCGACCGCCCACGAAACCGCGCTGTATCGGGGTAATGGAGGTATCCAGAGTTTTGCTGAGTTCGCGGCAAACGATTCCCGTGATGATCTTGTTCGAGGCGCTTTTGATACCAAGGGGGCGAGTCTGGTTGGGGCCCCGATGAATGGCGACTTCGTCGGAGGCCTCGGAGCCTTTGGGCACGGGCACCTTGCGGAGGTCACTGAAGGAGGCCATTGGGGGGTTGCCGTTGAGAATCAACCGCGTCATTTTGTCGAGAATAAGAAAGCCTTCAGGGTGCCCTTGCCACGCAGCAAACGGGAGCCCGTCGGGGCCAGGGGCCGAGTGCTCGAGGCCCTGGATGTATGTCTTCACGGAGCGAAGGGAAGGAGGGGGCAAGTCCATCAGGTCAGGGGAGACGCCGAAACGGTCGAGGTACCTCTGGGCGCTCTTGGAGTCGATCTGCTTTTTCGAGAATACGGAGGACCAATGCTGAGATAATACTCCCATCATTTTTCCAGGCTCCGTGCAGACACCGTCCCCGCAGCGCGCGCCACGAAGCGAAACTCGGCGGTCAAACGGACTCCATAAGCGACTGCGTTGAACCACAGCGCGGAGTCTTTTCTTGAGCTTCCGCTTCTGGTTCTCTGAGTGCACCCTCGTCAGGCTGGCCCTGATCTCAGCCTGCTCGCGCTCAGAGATACTCCTGTGGAGCTCGGCAGAGACCTGCAAGAATTCAAAAACGCGCAGGAGGGTCACCGTGCGCGCGAGGACGTCAACGTCCAAGTACTGACGGGCCAAGAAGTGCGACGCTCTGAGTCGTTCTGCTAAAATGATATCCTGCCTCCAAACCGCTCGACTGATGCTCTTGACAATCAAAAACTTGGTATCTATCGACCCGGGGCGCTTCACAATCATGGCGTCCCCAGCAACAGACGCAGCCTCCCCCATGATCCTCGTCTGGCACTGGAGGAGAAGAGGTGGGGAGAGGTGGCAAGTACCTCCCAGGGCCCCAACAGAACTGATGTATTCCTTGCACTCGGGCTGGAGGACAACATGTTTCGGGATGGGGCGTTCGCCAGACGGGATCGGAGGACTACCAGCGAGGCTGACCACGAGCGGCGCGTGGTCTGAGAAGCCCTGGGCGTGGGGGACCTCTGGGATCTTACTGACCTGGCCGCTGGTAAACAGCTGGTTGCAGACCCGCCCCCCCCACCCCCCCCCCCCCCCCCCCCCCCCCCCCCACCCCCCCCCCCCCCCCCCCCCCCCCCCCCCCTCCCCCCACCCCCCCCCCCCCCCCCCCCCCCCCCCCACCAACACCCCCCCCCCCCCCCCCCCCGCCCAGGAAAGCCCACGCAGATCCGAACTATGGTGTTCAGGGTTCCCAGCGCGCGGTTGTAGTGGGCGGGGTCAGGGGTCTCGATTTCTGCCATGGAGCTGAACACATGACTCACAATCGCGTCCCTGGAAGCGCGCCAATCTCGAAAGGTATCTAGCGGGTCAATGGAGGGGTCTGCGTCCAGCGAGCGCGGGGCCGAGTCGGCCAGATTCACATCTCCAGCCACGATAACCAGCCTAGTAGTGGGCGAAGAGGCGGCATCAGCGACACGAGCCCGAAGAGCCTGAGCAACGAGGTGCCGTTCTCCCACAGAAAGCCCACGGATATTAACATTAAAATGTGATGTCCAGATGCCCTCGGGGAAACCGGAGAAGAGCTCCAAAACTCGTCCTGGAACCAAGACATTCTTTTGAACTAGGTGAGGCCGAATCGGAAGATGCTCGAAGTTGGGGTACAGGGTAACGACTCCTCCTGATCGGATGTTAGGGCAGAACGAAGAGGCGAAAGAGAAAGCGGAGTTGGAGAAGTAGGCGAAGTCCCGCAACTCAGTCATCGTGCCGTGGGTCTCTTGGGGCGAGATGATCGATCCAGTCTTCCACAGCGAGCGCGCAAGTGCGAGCTTCCTGGAGCGAATGGCGGCCTTGCAGTGGAACAGCGCCTGGGCGTTCCATGTGGCCAGCGAGAGAGGGGTCGGAGAGCCGTGCGAATCAGTCCACTGCGCCAGCAGCGGGCTAAACACTCCACGTCGCCTCACTTGCGGACTTGAAGCCAGCCATGACGCCACCAAGGATCTTGGTCTTGTCGATCCCCAGCGCGTTGAGGTTGGCGAGGCAGAACGAGAGCTTGGGCGGTGCTTCTCCAGCCTGTGGTTCCACATGTACCAGCGGCTTCCACTGGCACGAGATCTCACCCTTGTCTTTGTCACTGTAGAAGCGAAGGTGCCCGTAGTGGAGTTCGAGCTCACGCCGAACACGTTTGAGGCCGAGCTCTCTCTTGACCTGGGCCACGTTCTTGTCATCAGAAATGAATATCTCCTGAATGGAGTTGTCGGGGGCCTGGCACTGGAAGCGCTCCCATGTCTGGTCATGTCGACGAAGAGCGCCGAGGGCCTGCTGGACTTTCCGAAAGGCATAGGGGACAGAACCATTGATCCGCAGGATGTACCTGTTGGAAACAGGTTCGCCTTCCACTGAGAAGTCAGACTCGTTGAGCTGGGCACGGCCGAGCCAGTCGGAGAGCGCAGCGAGGACTCCAGCTTTGGCGCAGGACAGCTTGGTGCGGAGCAGAAGGATGGTCGGGTCGGTATTGCGATTGAAGCCAGGAGCGGCAGCAGGAGGAGCAGGGCGAGCAGCTCTGATGTCGCGGAGGGTCTCCGTGAGCGAGCGGATCTGGCCTTCGAGGACGTCGATGCGGGCTTCTTGGGCAGACTGGCGGCATTCCACACCGTTGAGCCGCGCCTCGATCCTGTTGTCAATGTCATTCCAGCTGCTTGTGAAGGTGTTAGTGAGCGTGGCCACCGAGTTCTGGACGTTGGCCAGGGCAGCGAGCATGCTCTTCTTGGTGGTGCCCACGTACTCCTTAAGGCTAGCAGCGTCTTCGGGGGCAACAGCGTGGGCGATGCGTTGCTGTTTCGCAGCATCTTCTGCAGCGGCGACAGCGGCAGCCTCCTGTGTGGGGAAGGTGCTCGCGAGTTCCCACTCCTGAGCGATGCCATCGAGCGAGGCGGCGGAGGCAGCAGCGCTCATTGCAGGGCCAGCAGGGCTGGCTGACGGGAGAACGAATGTGGAAGTGCTCTCGGCCTCCGACCGAGAAAATGGCGCCCTCCTGCGGGCAGACTTGGGCCCTAACCGAGTACACCCTCACGACCGAGAGAGGGTGGCTTCGGGCAATGGCCTTGAGCCAAAATGGCTACGGACTCCCCCTCCTCCTCCCTGCGTGATCATCATCTCATCCTTCCCCCCCCTTCCTACCTCCCCCATCCGCCCTACCCACCCCACTTCCTCTTCCCCCACCCCACTCCTCCTCCTCCTCCTCCTCCTCCTCCTCCTCCTCCTCCTCCTCCTCCTCCGCCTCCTACCCCCCCCGCTCGTTCTCACCTTCGCCGGCCTCAGGGTCGGCAGCACCGGCCGCAAGGCCTTCGAAACACCATCACTCAGTTCGGTGGAGTGTCCAGCGAGACACACGGCTCCCGACAGCGGGGCCCCAATCGTCGCATGCTTGTGCAAATGTTGCGGACGCCACGACAGTGGACACCCTAAGAGTCCCATCATCGAATCACAGACGTGTTTAACATGTCGGACACATGAACAGAACATGCCTACAGCATGCGCTTGAAGGTTTAAAAACAGCACGTGTTTTAGGCATCTGGGAACTACCTGGCAGCATGCTTCCTCGTGTTTGGTCGCCCTCCACACTGCCGAGCAGAACTCTCAGACGAGAGCCACACCTTACAGAGATGGGGAGCCCTCCGTCCGTGCAGAGCGGCTGCACGCGCTGCAGCTCCTGGACTTTCTCGAGCGGAGGCGCTGCTACGAGAGCCTCGTTCTGTCCTCCTCCTCCTCCTCCTCCTCCTCCGCCTCCGCCTCCTCCTCCGCCTCCGCCTCCTCCGCCTCCTCCGCCTCCTCCTCCTCCTCCTCCTCCTCCTCCTCCTCCTCGGCCCCCCTCCATCCCTGAAGCTGTCAACGTCGACCACTGGGTGCCAGGGAAAGGGCTCGAGGACCGTCAGAGGTCGGGCGAGGACAAACAACACCGAAATGAGCAGGGTCGGAGCTTTTGACCTCTGCGGGCCCCATCCTGAAGTTGTCAACGTCCATCCACTAACTGTGAAGACGACGTGCGCGGCGCTACGGCGAATGCCCCATTTGGACCCCCCCCCATCCATCATGGAAGCGGCTGCAGCTTTCAAAACGAAAGGACTTCGTCCTAGCCGATGATACAGAGAGACGCCCGAAGTTGACAACAACGCTGGCTATTTGTTCGTCTGAGCTGATTGGCTGTTCGCGTATCCTCACCTGAAGCACAACTGTGCGCGGCGCTAAGGAAAAAACCCATTGAACAACAATATCCCAATCTCCATCCTTGAATCGTTCGCAGAAGTTCGAGACGAATGCGCGCGACGCTTTAGTGGGAGCCCCATCCTCAGAACCAGAACCCCTCCTTCCCGGCAGCTGCTGCAAATCTCAAGCTCCCAAATCATGAGTGATGGAGAAGTCCCAGGCGAAGCAGCATGCCCACCTCTCGTCGGCAAACACGACAGGGAGGAGGGACTGAAGGAACCTCGCATGATCGACGCGCCGGGCGTGCGCTTGAACACGAGACCCAAGGTCACGAACCGTCGCGCCAAGCCGCGCCACAGGAACCCACCTCATCACCTCGAACACAGATCACAGTTGCCTCACCCCCCCAACAAGTGCCAGCCAGGCACGATGTCAACACACCGGGCAGGAACAAGAGATCCGTGCGACAAAGTGTGTGGACACCTGCGCGCGTGGGTGCGAAGCCTGATGTGCGCAGAAGACGCGCATCTATGGATCAATATTCTGTGGACCACTACCCATGTGAACAGCACATCTGTCGACGACCCTGTTGGTGGAACCGTGCGCGCAGAACACTGTGTGTGGAAATATGTGTACGCGTGGAGCCTTTCTGTGCGTGAGTCCCCGTGGGTGCGACCATGCTGGATTCCGAATGTGTGTGGCCCGAGGTACGAGCCTGGGGCCCCACAAGTGTTGAATCTCGGCTTGGAGCAAGCGGGGTGTTTCCCCTGTGAATGGAGTCCATGCGTAGTGGTTGCGCGGTGGGATAGCTGCTCGCGACAGCGGCCCGACCCGCGCAAGTCATATACCCCAAATGCAACCACTGCTTGTGAATATTACAGCTTCTTCGTGAACTCGCGCTACCGTGGTCCCCAATACTGGCTCGCAACATGGACTACTGTGTAACTCATTAGAAGCACTCGCTGGCTCCCATGCGCAGCCGTGCCACACGACAACCTCGCACTTGCCACAAGACGGGAAGCAAGCGACTCCAATAATGGAACGCCAGCACACGGTGACGGTGACTGCGTCGAGTGCGGACCGTTAGTTGCGAAGTAGTGGTTGCGCAGGTGCAGGAACCTGCTCGTCTCCAGAGGCCGGACGCCATCCCTCTCAGGACCACAAAGGAAGATGTCTGGTAGGCGCGAAAGCCGGGGCGCAGGAGCAGGAGGGTCGAGTATGAAGTCAAGTAAACGAAGCCTCCAAGGAAACGAGATCAAGCGCTGACCGCATCGTGCACGGAGTGACCGTCAGCTCCAAAAAGTTTGACCGTCAGAGCCCAAAAGATGGAGTCATCCACCGACAGCGCCTGGACGCCATCCCTCTGGGCGGAGGCGGTTGAGAGCGTTTCCTGTTCCACCAACCCCCTTCTCACCCTTCCGAGAAGGGTTTACACCCCTTCCCCTACCTGCTTCCTCTGGGTCTTGGCAGGGGGTGCGGCAAGGTGTGAGAGGGCAACGTTTAGCCCAAGATACCTCCAAGAGGTCCCCTCAAGAGGGTATCAAGAGACACCCAGGATGACCCAAGAGGGACTCCAACATTTTCCCCAAGAGGCCCCGATACCGCCCCAAGACGCCTCCAAGTAGCCACGAAGCCTCCCAAGGACGCCCCCGAGCTCCTACGCTTGGCTGACCGAAGCAATTTGCTTGGATATCGTTCCTGGATGGTCTGATGAGGGTACGCGAAGCGTCAAGAATTAAAAAATCCGCGTTGGAACTGGCGCGGCTTTCATACGCGCTGGAGCTTCAACTCGGCGCAATTTCGTCTGCACTCTCAGCGCCAACCAATGGTAAGGAGGACGTCCGGTGCCGCGAATTCACGAGGGCACAAAACCAAAAAAGCAGAAAGAAGGCGAGTCAATTCGCTGACACGCCGAAATCGGCAGGCCGCAACTGTATCGCTAGGATACTGGGCGTCGCACCAAGCCGCGCAACATGCACCGCAATCCTGCTGGTCGAAGTGCTTGCGTGCATCAAACTAGCCAGATCTCTGCGCTTATTTGCGCAGAGCTCGACCAGCACTGCGCCGCGACGCAAGCTGCACGCATGAGAGCAAGGCGGGCGGATGAAGTGCTTCTTCCCTCGACGGAGCGGAGAGCGAGTGAGGGGGATGACGAGGAGGAGGGGGATGCGGAGGAGGAGGGGGAGGCGAAGGGAATCGGGTGGGGTGGAGGCGAGGTTGAGAAGGGCAACGGGAACCGTCTGCTTAGCGCAGATATACCTGCAAAATCATAAAATCGGGTCTGCGAGGACACTCGAAAAAAACACGAGTCGGAATGGGCGTTGCGATTGTGAACGCTGGAGCCTCGGCTCGGCGCAATTCAGTATGCGCTCGCAGCGTGCCAGGCCAAGCGGCCCTCGTAAACAACTTTTCGAACGGCGCCGAGGCCAGAAGGAGAGCTGTCATTGCGGCGAGGCCAAGCGATCACGTAGGAATGCAGAGCGTCGAGCCAAGCCGCGCCACGCACCGCGATCCTGCGAATCGACTCCGGATGCCTCCCACTCGCCGAGTCCATGCTCCGTTGCACATGGCGCTGGCAAACGAGGCGTGCTGGAACATGAGACGCAAGGTATCGTCACCGGCCGTTGCGCGAAGCAGCGCCACGTACCGCAGCCCTGCGAGTCGAGGTGATTCCGTGAGGCCCTCCTGACAAGCCCGCCGACAAACAGAATACGCCACCGCGCTTGACGCGGCTGGTGCGTGTCGGCCCCCTCGCTTTGGTTTTAAGCACGGCCTCGCCTCTTGCGCAGCACCCACCCGCTGGGCCACCCGGCTCATCGGGCCCAGCACGCGCTCACCTTGCTCTGCCAGATCCATCCACGTGCCGCTTTCCGCTCAGGCAGTGGAGCGGTGGTGACGCACAAACCAAGGGCTTGGGGAACGGAGCTCCAAAGCATCTCTCCGGAGGCACCTCCGCCCCCCCCCCACCCCTCCCCCTGCACGATGCGAGCATCCGACAAGCGTGACGGCACATTCGCGCGGAATCGCGACATGAAGAGCAGAAGTAGCTTTGCAGTGAACTCACGCCACCTCGGCCCGCGACGTGCGCGGGAAGGCGAGACTTTTAGCATTTCTTTCGGGAATCCACCGCCTGCTGCTCAAGCGACAGAATGATACCCTCGTTGGGTGAGTCCTGGACGCTCATGTCTGCAGCTCTCCTGTGCGCTATGTGTCGCTCGGTGTCCGCTGCGTGAACCCACTGAACGTGGCCATGAATTCAAAATTAGCGATTTCGCCGTTGAACTCCATAGTTCTCCGGCGCAGGCGGCCAACCTGTTCTCAGCATTGCCGCACTAGAAATTGGAAGGACTCGCTCATGCCACGATACATGAATCTGCCGACTCGCTCAAGACGGAGCCGGCACAAACGGTGACTGCGTCGAGGCCTCCGCAAACTCTGCGCGAAACGCTATACTCGACGGCGCCCTTCAGAGCAAGAGGAGGGTTGGACATAGACTTAGAGCAACAAGGTCGAACCAGGATGGGGAGGATCATTACAGTAGGGGCCCGACCACAAGAAACCTTCCACAAGAAACCCAAGCCTGAGACCCCAGAGCGTCCCTTGATTTTTGGTGCGGGAGCAGCACGCCTTCCACAGCGAAACCGTCGAAAGCCAAGAAACCCAGGGCACCCTGGAGGCAAGCAGGGTGTTTCTTGGAATGGGACCCCCACTGTAGACTTCGAGAAACGAGCTCGAACCAGGACGAGGAGGACCATTGAGGCGGCCTTGGAGAGCATGGGCGCCCCCCTCGCAACGGCGGGAGATACCCCCCCCCGGGGGCAGAGCGCACGACGGCGGGGCTCGCAGCCCGGGGGGCTCCTGCCGCCACGACGCCCGCAGCCCTACACGGACCAGGAGTCCTCCTCCGGCAGCGGCGGCGCGCCCTTCGTGGCTGGCCGCGGCTGCGGGTGCACCTCTGGGGGCGAGTGCAGGCCGACCAGCCGCAGCGGCAGGGGGGGATTGGGCGGCGCGTGAAGGCTGCACGGGCAGGTCGTCGCCGAGGGGCCCCCGCCGCCCGGCCGGCCGGCGGCCGCGCCCTGCTGCGCTGCGCTGTCTCCCGCGCCTGGCCTGCCCAGGTGGGTCACCCCGCGGCCGTGCAGGTGGCAGTCGGGGCACTTGGAGCCGAACTTGCAGGTGCCCCTCTTGAACACGAAGTTGCAGTACCGGGGGGCGCCGGCGTCGGCCCGCAGGCACCGCCCCTCGGGCCGGCAGTCCTCGCAGCGGTCGAGGGTCTCGAAGAGGTGCGCGTCGAGCATGCGCTCCAGTGACCTCGGCACGAGCCAGCTCTTGGCCTCCATGTCCTGGAACCACGCGGGCCTGCACGTCGGCGTGACGCACCGCCAGTGGCCGCACCTGTGCAGCATCTCCTGCTGGCCGCACCGCTCGCAGGCGCCGCCGCTGTCGCTCGGGGCCGGCGTGGCCACAGAGCCGCTCGCGCCCGCCGTCGGCGGCTGTGCCAAGCCCGGCGGCGGCGCCAGCAGCGCCAACGGCAGCTGGGCCCGCGGGTGCGTTGCCGCCGCGGGGGCCCCCGCGGGTGCGCCGTGGTGCCCAGCCAGCCCGGAGGGCCGCCGCAAGGCGTCGAAGGTCTCGCCCTCGTGGAGGGCACCGGCCGCGCCCGCGCTGCACGGCCGGTCTCGTGCGACGGGCTGCCCTGCCGGGCGTGCCATGGCCGCCCAGGGCAAGGATAGCGAGGGGAGGCGGGGAGGGGAAGGACCCAAATCTCCGACGAGAAGCTTTTTCCTCGCGGACCCAGTTGTTATCGTCAATCGCCTGGCGCTGTTCCTCGCGATCCCGGCCTCCGGGGCCATCAGGAGATGAGCCTGGGGCGAGGGGGATGAAGAATGACATGAACATCAGAACTCGGAGGTCCGCGCGGATTTCTAGGATCCGCGCTGGACCCCCCTGGCGGCGCCTCTGGCGCCGCCCCTGGCGCGCTCCGCGCACCATTCTTCGTTCCCCTAGAAATGCTGTCCCTGGGGAAGGGGTCGGGGCTTCTGTGAGGCCGGGCAGTGGGAAAACCTGTCGTCGGGTGTCTGGGGGAAGGAGAAGGGATAGGCTCTAAAGCATGACGCTACGACAGCTGCGAATAAAAGGCAGCTCGAGCCAAAAGCACTGATCACCAGGAGGAGGAGCAGATAGATCATGACATGACGGCGACGAATGGCAACCAGCATGGCCATTGACCATTGGCACTCGGGGACAGGGCCAATGGATTGAGGGTGACAGCCGCTGCGAGCAAGCAACGACATGGCTGGAGATAGTTTGGGGCAACAGTGACCGAATGGAGTCGGCGTCCGCGGAAGGCAAGCACCCGAACTGCAAATAGTCGCGGACCAGCCCAAAGGAATCCCTGGTGCCCAGAGGCAACGGGACAAACGAGGACAAATGGAGGCCCCGAGAATTCAGCCTACCGTGGAATCCCACCGACCCTTTGCGGCGTGAGTGGTTCGGAATCAAAACCTACAACAGCCCGGCGACAATCAATGGTTTTGGCCCCCTCGGGCTCTCCTGGAAGGCCTCTTGGAGACCTCTTGGGCCGTCTCTGGAGCCTCTTGATCTGTCTGGAGGCCTTCTTGGGAACCTCCAAGCCTCCAGGACGGCGTTCGAGGCAATCAAGATGACACCAAAAGATGGCCCAATATGGCCCAATACGGCTCAAGAGGCTCACAAGACAGCCTCGATGCAGATCAAGAAGCCCCCTAGACGGCCCACGACGGCTCCAAGAGACCCTCCTGGAGGGCCCGAGGAGGCCAACACCATGAATTGTCCGTAGGTGTTTGTACGATGTTCAGGTTCTCGCCTGTCCGACCACCCAAGACGGCCCAAGGGGCCTCCAAGAGTAGAGGCCTCCAAGATGGCTTCAAGACAGCCCAAGAGACCCCGCAGAGGGCTTCAAGTCGGCCCAAACGGTCCAAAGATCACCAAAGGGGCTCGCAAGAAGACCCCAAGACGGCCGTGAACGGCTTCAAGCGGGTACCAATACGACCTGAGAGGCGCCCAAGTCGGCATCCATAGGCGTCAGACGGGCCAAGAATCCACTAAGACGTCCCAAGGAGTCCCAAGAGGCCCCAAAGAGGCCCCTTGAGGCCCCTTGAGGCCCCCACGAGGCCCCAAAGAAGCTTTCAGGAAGCTCCCAGGAGGCCCCCAGGAGGCCCCAAGAAGGCCCCAAGGAGCCTTCTCCTCCTCATCCTCATGTTCTCCATCTCCTACTCCTCCTCATCCTCCTTCTCCCTACTGCGCGGACGAAGACGAGGTCGGGATTACGACCCGCCCCAATGCAGACTACTCGTCGGAATTGCGCTGTTACTGCACTCAGCCTCCTTCCTGCTACACTGTTGCACAAGCACAGCGACGGGGTTTGCCGCAGGCAGCTTGACAAACTTCCCGGCGGCGCTGCATGCGGCAATCTGCGACCCCAGGGAGGACAGGGCGCGGGAAAAAAAGACAGCGAACTGCCCCTCCAACCACGCTCCTCCAGGCTGTCGTTCCGCTGGAGGCCTCCCAAGTGGGGCTCGAGTGGATGGGGTAGACGGATCTCGTGGCATCGCCGATGCATCGGCAACGTCGGCGCCGCATCGCCGCCGTTCCCGTCGAGAACAGCGAGCTCCACATCGAGACGCACCGCCGATGCATCGGCGACGCGACGCGATCCCCCGACCTCATCTGCTCGGACCCCACCGCGCGGCCTTCGGCCACGACGCGCGGAAGCGCGGCCGCACTTTCTCGCGCTGGCCTTACGTCGGGCGTGTCCCTCCACAGGGGGAATATTCCAAAGTAGTCAAAAAATAGCCTAGGGACAATGTTTCAAGTATTCTTTACCAGTTTGGAATATTTTGAAGATATGTTTGCTTTTTCGCCCAACATCGCCCTGTAGGGGGACACGCCCAACCTAACGCCAGCTCCCCCCCCCCCGGGCGTGGCCGTGGGCCCCTCCTGACTCGCTCCCATGTCAGCTCGTTGTCTCGTCGTGGCCTCCGCGAGCGGCGAACAGACTTGTATCCACACGTCTCACGGTGTGGATGGTTACTCGGGCCGGGTGAAAGGGGGGGAATAGCAAAGGGGGGGTTGAGAATCAGCTCACGCAACTGAGTTTCCCGGCGCCTCCCGGCGCCCGAGGCGCCCATGCATCGAGGAATGGGCCCCTCGGTGGGGCCGAAACCAGCTGTATGCAGCAAATGTCGTAACCCCCCCTTTCCCAATCCCCCCCCTTTCGTCCGGCCCGAGTTACGGGGAGCGATCCCGTGCATACGATGTCGCATGGATGAGTCCCGCGTGGGGCATCCTCGCAGAAACGCCCCGTATCGGGAGCGGCCAAGAGGGGGGTGTCCAAGAGGGGGGGTGCAAATCATGACCGGCGGCATGTGCGCGGCCCAGCGGGAGGGCCAGGGACGTAATGAAACGAGAACAGGCGCCATGAAGGGGAAATATCATTGCCCACGCCATGATATCCACACACCCCTAATCATCACCCCCCTCTTTTGCCGCCCCCGACCGCATCTGGCCCGGGCCGCGAGGCCCTGTGCCCGTGGATGGACACGTTTCCCGCCCGCGAGGCCTCCTCCTTCCCTGCCCTCGCCTGCCTTCCTCTCTCGTGGCCATCTGTTCCCTCTCGCCGGCGTCTCTGATGTTAAGTCGGGCCTGTCCCCCTACAGGGGGATTTTGGGCGAAGAAAATAAAAATGCTTGAAACATACTCCCCAAATGCTCAAAAATAGGCGACAAAATAGTCCTCAGAATATTTGTTGGACTATTCTTGAATATCCCTCCTGTAGAGGGACACGCCCGACTTAACTCTGATGTCGGCCCCTCGCCGGTGCCAAACTGCCGAACATGAGCCTGCACAACGGCGCCTGCTGCTGCTGCTGCTGCCCTCTCCACACGGCATGGACTGTCCTCGTGAGCTGGGCAAAACCCGACCAGATAAAACTTGCAAACGTTGTCGTCTTTGAAGTTGTTCCCTTTCCTAGCCGCAGAAGCGTGAATGCAAACAACACGACAGACTGGTGGGACACTGCATCCAAGACATGATGATAATACGCTAGACTGCTCAATACTTCCGGGCGCTTGAGCGCACGCTTGCCGAAACAATTAGCAAACCAACTCGTCAAATATGTCAGACATGGTGAAAGCTTTGCCGCCAACCCACAACTATTGACAACTCACAGTTCGTAAATGGCGTAGAAGAAACAAAAAACCTGAAATGATGAGTCGTCACAATCAGTTACTCTATATAGCATTGGCATGCGAAGCAGTGTAACTTAGAATGCGCATTGCAACAACCCTAATCACCAAATTGCGGTGGCCGATTCACAAAACGGGAAGAGCACACAAACGTCGAAGAACTGTTCAGGAACATGCAGAAGCTGACATGCCACACGTAGAGGAGATCAGGCGAGCTTGGACGATGTGCAATCTACGGCTCTCGAGTGCACTGCAGTCAACCCGTATAGTAAGGACGAGCGATAAGGATGCAAGGGCCTTGGACGCCCAGTTCGAAGCTTTTCGAGCGGGGCGCAGCCAACGAAACTGGCCGAGGATGGGCCAAGAAGGCAAGGGTGCAAGGGTACCCTTAGGAATGCTGCCCATCCTGACTATGCGGTATGACTGTACGCCTCTCGATTGCACTCGATTGCACTGTACATTACTTACCACGTGAACCAACACATAACGCTCCAGGAGATCCCCTGTGCCGAACGACCAGAGGGCGCGGCGCGTGGATCACCAATGAAGGGGCCATGGGACACACACATAACTAAACACTAATGACAGGATTCCCAATATGTTCATATATTTCCCAACCATCCTGTGGTGTTGGGTCCTCGTTTTGAAGAGACGGTGCCCCGCGTCTCCTTCCTTCCTCCCGCTGCCCCCTCCCTCCTCCTCCTCCTCGTCTCGTCATCGTCATCATGCATCGCCATCATCTCATCATCATCGACCATCATCATCATCATCATCTCATCATCATTCATCATCAGCCATCACCATCACCAGCACCATCACCATCACATCACCATCATCACATCATCACCATCATCACCATCATCACCATCATCATCATCATCATCACCATCATCATCATCATCACCATCACCAGCCACCATCTACGCTATCATCATCATCATCTCATCATCATCATCATCATCATCAGCATCATCATACATCATCATGATCTGAGCATAGATCATGATATTGATCATGATCATATCATGATCATGATCATGATCATGATCATGATCATCGCAGCGCCATCGTAGCGCCGCGCCGCGCCACTCACACTTTTCGTGGCCCCATAGGGAGCTGCCACACTCATTTCGGCGAGTGCTGCGCCCGCAATGCGGTTCCACCCACATGCTGGCATCACCCCTCACACGCTTCGTGGCGGCCCATAGGAGCTCACCGAAGGCCCAGTGGCTGCGCCCGCATGCGTTCCACCCCCCTTTGGCACACCCCTCACACAGTTTCGTGGCCCATAGGGAGCCCCACCGAGGCCCCATGGCTTGAGCCCGCTGCGGCTCCACCCCCCATTCTGGCACACCCCCTCACACGTTTCGTGGCCCCATATGGAGCTCCACCGAAGGCCCCAGTGGCTGCGCCCGCATGCGGTTCCACCCACCATTCTGGCACACCCCTCACACGTTTCGTGGCCCCATAGGGAGCTCCACCGAAGGCCCCAGTGGCTGCGCCCGCGTGCGGTTCCACCCCCCATTCTGGCACACCCCTCACACGTTTCGTGGCCCCATAGGGAGCTCCACCGAAGGCCCCAGTGGCTGCGCCCGCATGCGGTTCCACCCCCATTCTGGCACACCCCTCACACGTTTCGTGGCCCCATAGGGAGCTCCACCGAAGGCCCCAGTGGCTGCGCCCGCAAGCGGTTCCACCCCCCCTTCTGGCACACCCCTCACACGTTTCGTGGCCCCATAGGGAGCTCCACCGAAGGCCCCAGTGGCTGCGCCCGCATGCGGTTCCACCCCCCATTCTGGCACACCGCTCACACGTTTCGTGGCCCCATAGGGAGCCCCACCGAAGGCCCCAGTGGCTGCGCCCGCATGCGGTTCCACCCCCCATTCTGGCACACCCCTCACACGTTTCGTGGCCCCATAGGGAGCTCCACCGAAGGCCCCAGTGGCTGCGCCCGCATGCGGTTCCCCCCCCATTCTGGCACACCCCTCACACGTTTCGTGGCCCCATAGGGAGCTCCACCGAAGGCCCCAGTGGCTGCGCCCGCATGCGGTTTCACCCCCCATTCTGGCACACCCCTCACACGTTTCGTGGCCCCATAGGGAGCTCCACCGAAGGCCCCAGTGGCTGCGCCCGCATGCGGTTCCACCCCCCATTCTGGCATACCCCTCACACGTTTCGTGGCCCCATAGGGAGCTCCACCGAAGGCCCCAGTGGCTGCGCCCGCATGCGGTTCCACCCCCCATTCTGGCACAACCCTCACACGTTTCGTGGCCCCATAGGGAGCTCCACCGAAGGCCCCAGTGGCTGCGCCCGCATGCGGTTCCACCCCCCCGTTTCGGCACACCCCTCACTCGGTTCGTGGCCCGGGGGCGCCACCGAAGAATATATCCACACTTGCGGTATTCACAACTACGTATGGTTGGGTCTTTCGTCAGGCTAATTTCTGGTTTTTTGTCATCACCCCCACCTCCCACATGTTCCCATATATTCTGAGGAATCGACGATTAATTGTGTCTGTGTGTTTTTCCCAACCATCCTGTGGTGTTGGGTCCTCGTTTTGAAGAGACGGTGCCCCGCGTCCTCATCTCCTCTCCTCTCCTCCTCCTCCCCCCTCCTCCCTCCTCCCGTCATCATCATCATCATCGTCATCATCATCACCATCATCGTCGTAATCGTCATCGTCATCATCGTCGTCATCATCGTCATCATCGTCATCATCACCATCATCGCCATCATCATCGCCGTTGTCGCCACCATCATCATCATTGTCATCCTCCTCATCATCATCATCATGAGCATCATCATCAGAATCAGCATCATCATCATAATCATTATCATCATCATCCTCCGCATCATCACCATCACCATCACCATCACCATCAATATTACCATCATCATCATCATCATCATCATCATCATCATCATCATCATCATCATCATCATCAGCAGCATCATCATCAGCATGCGGCCCCTGCACCCATTTCGGCACACCCCTCACACGTTTCGTGGCCCCAAAGGGAGCTCCACCGAAGGCCCCAGTGGCTGCGCTCGCATGCGGTTCCACCCCCCATTTCGGCACACCCCTCACTCGTTTCTTGGCCCCAGAGGGAGCTCCACCGAACGCCCCAGTGGATGCGCTCGCATGCGGTTTCCACCCCCCATTTCGGCAGCAAGACTCCCCTCCTACGTTGTTTTTTTTTTTTTTTTTTCGTGGCCCCATAGTGAGCTCCACGCGACCCCCATCCTAGTGGCTGCTCTCGCATGCTGTTCACCCCCTTACCGCCCCGCCCCATTTCGGCACACCCCCACACGCTTTCTGTCTCCATAGTGACTCCCACCGAATGCCCGTGGCTGCGCTCGCATGCGGTTCCCCCCCCATTTCGGCACACATTCCCCCTCACACGTTTCGTGGCCCCACAGGGAGCTCCACCGAACACCCCAGTGGCTGCGCTCGCATGCGGTTCCACCCCCCATTTCGGCACACCCCTCACACGTTTCGTGGCCCCATAGGGAGCTCCACCGAACGCCCCAGTGGCTGCGCTCGCATGCGGTTCCACCCCTCATTCTGGCACACCCCTCACACGTTTCGTGGCTCCATAGGGAGCTCCACCGAACGCCCCAGTGGCTGCGCTCGCATGCGGTTCCACCCCCCATTCTCGCACACCCCTCACACGTTTCGTGGCCCCACAGGGAGCTCCACCGAACGCCCCAGTGGCTGCGCTCGCATGCGGTTCCACCCCCCCATTTCGGCACACCCCTCACTCGTTTCGTGGCCCCATAGGGAGCTCCACCGAAGGCCCCAGTGGCTGCGCTCGCATGCGGTTCCACCCCCAATTCTGGCATACCCCTCACACGTTTCGTGGCCCCATAGGGAGCTCCACCGAACGCCGCAGTGGCTGCGCTCGCATGCGGTTCCACCCCCCATTTTGGCACACCCCTCACACGTTTCGTGGCTCCATAGGGAGCTCCACCGAAGGCCCCAGTGGCTGCGCTCGCATGCGGTTCCACCCCCAATTCTGGCACACCCCTCACACGTTTCGTGGCCCCATAGGGAGCTCCACCGAAGGAATATATCTACAAGTGCGGTATTCACAACTACGCATGGTTGGGTCTTTCGTCAGGCTAATTCCCCTCCTGAACATGTCACCAGAAATCCCCAACGACAGCACGTTCAACATTGTCCACCGACAGGGGAAACCGAGAACAACCAGCCACCATAGCCAAGCCAGCCCCTGGCAGCCAAAAACACATCGGAGAACAATACAGAACAACTGGTACCAACCGAACACCCAACGGCTAGGTGAGAACAACCACATATACGCGAACCAAGCCGGACCCATGGCGCACAGGGTGCGGCAAGAGCAGGTGAGAACACTGGGCGCCCCAGGCTCAACGTCCAGGCACAGCGTGGAGCACCTGGGCCAAGCGAACCCCTAGCGGCCAGATGCGACAAAAACATCTGAGAAAAACGCAGGACACACTAACCAAAGAAATACCCACCGCTGCGGCAAGAAAAACAGCCAGGAACAAATACCTGGCACCACGGGCGCGGCATGAAGATCTGGGGGGCGAGGAAAAAGAGGTCTTACGCGAGAGGATACGACGGCCTTGCGTGATGGCGTACGTAGGCCGCCAGCGGGGCACACCGCATGGAGAAGAGAGCGCTTGCGCGCGGTCTTACGCATGCAACTTGCGCGCGAAGGTCCGTTCAGCCCGTCCCGTAGTCCGCAGCACACGATCGACCAAATCCCCGACGTCCCTGACGCAATAGAACCAACGGCGAACAGGTGTGAACACCAGATTCACGCAATCCCTTGCGAACGTCGGGGAACAGCTGGGAGTATCAGCTCATGGCGCCCCAGGAACATTACCGACACGTAGCAGAGACCCACTTATTGCAAGCACTGCATGTGGAAATCAATTGGCAATGCTCTCCACCGCACAATACATGGTTAGCAATCGCTCGGCACTGGCAAAACTCTGATCGGATCGCCTCTTCTTGGCCTCCTTCAAGCCCGCGTTGCGGTGGCCACCCATGAGAGAGTCCAACAACTTCCTGAACGCAACGCTGTTCCCAAGGAGAGATAAGGCATGCACAAACGGCCTCAGTACCCCCTGACACGTTGAGGAGTGACAGAATGTCAAGTGCTGTCTGCCAAGGTTCCTGTATTCTAGCACAGGACCCCCCCACGTAAGTAAGAAGCTGTGGATTCACTGTCCCGAGGCCACAGCCCCTTGTAAAAGCGATATCCCCGCGTCCCAAGCTCCCAAGACGGCCCACGCAGGCAACACATGACACCACGATGGCCCAATATGCCTCGAAGGCAACCCAAGATGAACCCACGGCGGCCGGACATGGCCTCAAGATCGCCCAAGATGCCGCCAAGAGGGCCCACAGGGCCACACGAGGACCTCCAAGAGGGTCCGAACAAGCCAACCTCATGTATGTCTTCAGGTGGTTGAAAAATGTTCGCATTCTCGCCTTTTCGCGCTTCGCTCAGCTAAAGACTGCCCAAGACGCCTCCACAATGGCCCCACGACGGCTCAAGAGGCCCCCAAGAGAGTCCCACGGATGGCCCAAGATGACTCCACGATGGCCCAAGAGGCATCCAAGACGATCCCAAGACGGCCCAAGAGGGCCTCCCGTCGGACCCAAGAGGGTCACAAAAGGCCATTCGACTGCCGAAGATGGCACCAAAACGATCCCACGACGGCCCCCAAACACCCACCATAGAGCCGTGAGGTCCTCAACACGGCCCAAGAGAGCCCCAAGACAGCGTAAGAGGGCCCCAAGACGGCTCAAGAGGGCCCACAGGGATGCCCAAGGCAGCGTCTCTGGAGACCGAGACAGGACCAAGACGGCCCAAACGAGTTCCATGATAACACCTCAAATAGTAAAGACGAAAGGTGTCACATGTGACGGCCGTCCTCCTCCTCCTCCTCCTCCTCCTCCTCCTCCTCCTCCTCCTCCTCCTCAGGTACCACACGTAACGGCCTCCCGGGCCCTTTCGAACGATCGCCAAAAACAATGCGGGGCTGGCACGGTGGCGGGACTTGCCGCAGGCAGCTTGATATAAGAACCACAGTCATGGAATCCCACAAGCCCTCGACGCGTAGGTGGTTGTACGAGATCGTCTCTTCTGCACTACAAATCCCCGCCTTCCGTTGCTCGGGAGAGGGCGTTGGGCCTGGAAGGGGGTGAGAGGCGCGATCGGTCAGTGTGTCCAAGATGGCCTTGGATGGCTACGCGAGGGTCCTAGATAGCCCAGTCTTGCCTTTCAGAAGGCCAGGGATAGCCGAGCATGGCCCAAGATAGCATCCGACAGACCTCCACGAGGCCCCAAGGCAGTCTGAAGAATGTTCCAAGTGCCAGTCGAGCCGTCCAAAGTATCCCCCAAGAGGCCACAACCCTTAAACAACCGAAAACATATCAATGTGATTCGTCTTCTCGCCGCTTGGCGGCCTCAAGATGGCCCCAGGATGGTCCAAAAGAGCCCCCAAGAGAGGCCCAAGAGGGCCCCAAGAACGCCCAATAGTGCTAAAACAGTGCCCCAAGAAACCCAAGAGTGCTAAAACAGCGCCCCAGCGACAGTGGGGGGGGGCGTCTTAATTGAGTACCCCCCTCGTTTGTAGCCATGGGGCCCAATGTTGCCCCAAGAGTCCTCGAAGACTCCCCCCGGCCACCACAACAGAGCCCCAAGAGTGCCCCAGAAGGTCCCGCAAAGGCCCCCAAAGAGCGACTTTTTTGTCTCCAAGAGACCTCCGAGAGCCTCCCATAACAACATATCCGCGACGGCCGCCTCGTCACACTCCTTGTTCTCATTCGTTCTTCCCTTCCGTCCTTTATTCCTGCCTCTCCTCCTCCTCCCTTCTCCTCCTTCCCCCTCGCTCATCTTTATCATCCTCCTCCCTCTCCACGTCCTACGACTGCTGCTTCGACTACTACTCCCAAGGTGGTCCCATGAGGTGTGTACGAGGCTCGCGACACAAAGTGCGGGTACATCGACTATGGCCTACACTGATGCGCCTGTGCACGCCACCCCTCCCCCCCTGTAGGTAGAATGCGTGTTCCAACTCGGTTCGTTGTCCGAACAGATTCCAATTCGTGCGTCCACTCTTCCCCGATCAGGGGAAACTGCCAGGGAAACCTGTCCGGGCATCCACACAAGACCCCATAACGGTTGCAAGCGGGCCCCACACTCGAAAGCTGGAGACGGTCCCCTCTGGGAGAAATGGCACGAACGAAACGCCAACGCGGCCCAATATTGCCGCCGCGGCATGTGAGTCGTCGTGGAATTCTTGGGCACATGTCCCGCTCCTGTTCTGCGCCCCCGCCACGCTCCCAACGCGGCTGTTCCAATGCGTGCTAAGACAATCCCTTGATCATGGACGCGCGCCTGGGCATCGTTTCTGCATGGACTGGCGTTCTACCGATCGTTGTGGGCGGCTGTTCCAAAACATGTTCTTACTTGCTATGATAATGTCGACTCGCCTGACGATAGTTTCTGGATGTGTTGGTTAGGTATCATCTTCGTGCTTTTTCTCCTGCTCCATCCCTCTCCGCATCCTCTTCCTCCCCATGCCCGTTCTACCTTTCCCAATGACTGTTCCTGGTTCCTCTGCTTCCTCCGTATTTTTCCTCCTGCTCTCTTGGCCCAGACCAGAGGCGCTTCCAAAAGAACTCGAAGGAAAACACTCCTCCCCTACTCCTCCACTCCTTCCGCCTCCTCCTCCGCCTCCTCCTCCTCTTCCTCCTCATCGTCCTCCCTCTCGTCCTGTCCCTCCTCCACCCAATGTTTCCACGTTCGCACCTCTACATTACTACCACCGCACACGCTAACACACGTCCACCATGATTGCCCACTCTGACTCACTATAGGTGCCTCTTCCTCCCATGTACCGTCAATTCTCCTGGGCAGCGTTTCTGAATGGGCTGGTGGGCTAAGCGAAGCGCGAAGACATGAGTATGCAACTGCGTTTCTGCGGAGCAATGATGGCATGATCTCAATCCTGACACGAGGTTACCAGCACGGCCTTGGGCGGTCACAGGATTCTGCTGCACTATCATGGCAAAATTGTTGGGGCCAGTTCCCAAGACATGCGCTGTTTGTTTTAGGGCCTGTCGTAGACGCCTGTACGCATCATCATATTATGGTAGGGACCCCCCAATCTGAGCTCGCATGAACATTTGGGGCCACCAGTGCGCAGGAACTCGCAAAGCTAGTAATGGCCTTTGGACAATCTGTGGATAAGAAAACCTAGCCCAGAAACGTTTTGAAGGCCTATGCCGTCCCAAAGCTCAATGACGGCGCCGTCGGTCAGATAATCTTGACTCAACTCTTGGGCCATGGCTCGGGCAGTACCCGCGAGAGACAAGACCACTCGACGCGCTTGCTTGTGCGCGGGGGCATCCGAACCTAGACTCCACATCGTAACATCTTCCACCCAACGTCGAAAATGATACGTTGCTTCCATGTCTGGGCCCCAAGCTGGGGCCACCTTGACCAAACCATGGGGAGGGATGCTGTGGGGTTACCCCGAAAGCCCGTGGGGAAAGGGAGGGAAGTACCACTCCAGGTGGTGCCCCGCAATCTTTTGCTCTTCGAACCGTACTCAAATCCCTTATGGCTCATGGCTGTTCTGAAGAACCCCCAAAGGGGGGGGCGCGGATGGCAGAGCCCGCTCCGCTACCAACTTGATCTGTGGGATGGGAGATGCTTCGGTACGCAATGCAGAATGCATGTATGCAAAACTATGACAGAAGTCTGTGCCGATCGACTGCGGCGCTACTGCGCTGCCTCCCTGCACCTTTCCTCACGTGCTCTCCTAACTCAGACAGCAACATCCTCCTCCTCCTCCTCGAGCGGCGAGCACACTGTAGAACCGCAGCGCCACCCCGTCTGGCGTTCTTCACGAACGCGTGAAGAAGGCGTGCACCTCCACCACGGCCCAGCACCCCGGCCGCGGCGACCAGGAACGCCCGGCCGGCTAACCACCCAACGCGTCGGCCAGCGCGGCGACCGCTGCAAACGCACGCTCCCGGCCGGGCACATCCCGCAGTTGCTGGCCGGTGGCGGCCTGCAAGGCGACGCTGGGCACAGCGCCCCAATGCGAAATTAGCGCCCCCGCCGCCACCTCGGCTCTGGCGTCGTGTCCGAACTGGCGCGCTCTCTCGCGGGCCAGTCAACGTGGGCGCTTTATCGGGGGCGGCCACGCGGGGGGCGTCCAAGAAGGGGGGGGGATACAAATCATGGCCGGCGGCATGTGCACGGCCAAACGAAGGGGCGAGGGACGTAATGAAATACGAAGAGACGCCTTGAAATCAGGGGAAGAATCATGGCCCACGCCATGATATCCACCCCCCCTACTCATCCCCCCCCTCTTTGCCGCCCCTGACTTTAGCGCCACGAGCCAATGCCGCCCACCCGGTTCCACCGGAATGGGGAAGGCTGGCGCGGCGGAGCGGCCCACCAGGTAGCGTTGGCGCTTATCCGCTTCGGCGTCGCGGTGAATGGCGCCGTCGCGCGCCGCCGCCGCCACGTCCAGCGTGCGTTGTTGCTGTTCCTGCTCCTGCTCCTGCTCCTGCTCCTCCTCGTCCTCCTCCTCATTAATGCTATCATCATTCTCATTATGATTAGCATTACCAGTAAAACCATTAGTCGTATGATTCGTAGGAGTATGAGTATTATGCTGCTTCTAGAAAGTGCTACCCGTTTGCGTTATGCATATAGTTAGCCGCACTACTACTTTTACTATTCGTTTTGTTAGTGCGAGTATAATGTTGCTAACAGTATCATGATAATTCATCGTATTACGACCATCACATGATCATTAGTATTAATATGAGTATTAATACTAGTGATAAGAGCAGCAGCAGCAGTATCATTACCTTTCGGGTTGGCATTAGCATCGTGTAAAATTTCGACAAACAATGACAATAGTCGCACTATGAGCTGCGTCACATTTAACACCCAACAGACTATTCGCATACTCGCTGTACGTATTATTAATACTAACATTAAAACTTGTAACATCAGTCATAACAGTATCAGTCGTACGTTCATTAATATTGTTATCGCTTTTGTTACTTGGTATTCGCAATATGAAAGTCCCCATGCTACGTTTACCAGTAGTACTATTACTATGCGTAGCCGTATTAGTAAAAGTATTAACACTGTTGCCTGGATTGGTATCAGTGTTAGACATACGACTACAAATACAATGAGCATAAACTATAATAGTAATACTACCAGTATTACGGATCGTATTCTGTCAATTGGTAGTACGAATAATATAAGCAATACTAGTATTACTGATCGCATTCCTAATGCTGTCTGTTATCATTATTACTCTTATCAAGATAAGTACTAACATTAGGCATGTGGTTCGTATACGTCTTCATATTTTTATCACGATTGAATTTTCATTGCCCTGCGTCTTCCTAGTTTTACTCGTTTTAGCTATTCTCGCAGTGGTATTCGCAGTATTGCGAATAAAACTCGTTTTGTCATTATGACTGTTGTTCGTCATATTGTTCTTCCTAGTCGTCGTATTACATTTGTTATTCGTCGTAGTAGTACTCCTCTTAAGTATAGCATCACTTCGGCTATTAGAACTGATCTGGTTCATATTATTCATTCAATTTTGATTAGTATGCGTGTTAATATTACCCCTCCACCTCCTCCACTTCCTCTCCCTCCTCCTCCGCCGCCGCCGCCTCCTCCTCCTCCTCCTCGATCCTAAATATCCCTGTCACAATCCAGGACGTGTCGGTCAGGCGGACTGGGCGTTTGGCCTGAAACTTCCTCACAACTAGTGATCCTGAAGCTTGGAAGTCGCACCAGCTCCAAGGATGGAAGGCGGCCCGTTTTCAAAATGTGGTTCTCGCCTTAGCGCCGCGCACATTCGTCTAAACAGTATGCAGCAATTTGAAAAATGGGGACGGCTGTTTTCAAGCTGTGGCTCTCGCTTGAGCGCCACCCACATTTGTGCTTATAGTCTGCCACAAGTTTAATGTTGGGCGCCGGTTTTTTATCAAAGTATGGCTCTCGCCATAGCCCCGCGCACAGTCGTCTCAATAGTCTGCGACGGCTTCAAAGATGAAGGGCGGTTCCATTTCAAAATGTAGTTCTCGCCTTAGCGCGACGCACATTCGTCTTGAAATCTTCCACGTTCGAAAGCTTCGTCGGGTTGCTAAATAGTAGAAATGGTGTTCTGGCGCGAATTAACATTGCCAGCACGCAACAATTAGATTGTCTCACGGATTGAAGTCCAAGGAATAGCGCTCTGGCACGATGTAGGCGTGTCAAGACGCAAAAAACGCGAATGTCATGCTGATTCGCGGCGTTGAAGTCTCAGGGATTCTGTTTTCGCATAGGTTGGGATTCTATGACAGCTGTCTTCTCAAGGGGTACTTGCCGCAACGAAATTCATTTCTTCAACGGCCCAGTGAAGTGGGACTTGGAGAAAAGGTTGATTGCAACATCATTTACACGTCTTGGGTCATTTACCCTTTGCACCACGCATAACTGCTCGTTCTTGATCAATGTGCGCATACTGGTGAACACACTACCAAAGAAGCCAACAATGGAGCCAACACGTCATCACAACATGAAGGAACCATCGTCCAGTATGGGCCTTTCAGTAAGCAAAATAAAGACAGCATGCCGAGTGAACAACGTGTTCGATAAGCGTGGTGACACGCAAGACAGCTCTGCACACATGCCAGCATGAAAGACATGTATGCCAATCTCTGATAAGACTGAGTGCATGGCACATGATAAGACAACTGGAGGGGAATGGTTACCGCTCTGTCGAAATATGCGCAGTTGAAGCCACCAAGCTTCTGAGCGTGCGTGGCTTATAGCGCTTCCTCTTCCAACACCCAGTATCCCTTCGGGGAGGGGTTCGCCACTGCTCCTTATACCGCAGATCCGTAGATGGTATTAATATGACTGCACTGTGGATGCGTAATATGTGTGATGCGAGCTCTGTGGTGTAAGTTATGTGGTGCGACCAATGAGCTGCACGCGACATTGTGAAGATTATGCTATGCAAGCTATGTGGTGCAAGCTACGTGGTAAGCTATGATATGCAAGATAGTGTTTGCGAGCCACCTGGTGTATTCTGTGTGGTGCAAGCTACGTTGTGAAGGCTGTGTGGTGTACGCTATGCGGTGCAAGCCCTTTGGTGTAACATGTGCAGTGTGAGCCATGAGGTGCAAGCTGTGTGCTGTAAGGTACGCGGTGCAGGCGGTGCCAAAGGCTATGCAGTGCAAGCTATGTGGTGCAAGCCTGGCCATCGCTCGGACGTCAATTCCCTGTGATGTTTTCGGTTTCGCGCGTGGCTTTTTCGCAGGATGATCCAGGATGCTCCTTCAGAATCCCCGCCGAGAAAAAAGTACACACGTCCGAGCGATACCAAGAAGCTATGTGGTCCAATGCAAGCTATGCGGCCGCCCAGCGCACGAGGCGCCCATGAGAGAAGGAGGAGGGAGGAGGGAGGAGGGAACATTGGGAACATTGGGGTAAGATGACAACGTAGGTCAAAAACAGTGCCCAGAATGCAAGTGCAGAAACTTACAAGATCAGGAACCCAAGGCCGGAGGAGGGAGGAGGGAGGAGGGAGGAGGGAGGAGGGATGAGGAGGAGGAGGAGGAGGAGGAGGAGGGCAGGAGGAGGCGTAATTAGGAGAGGGTAGGGAGGAGGGTGGAGAGGAAGAGGAGGAGATGAGGAGGAGGAGGAGGAGTGCATCAGCAGCAAGTGCAGAAAGCTTACAAGACGAGGAACCCAGGCTGGCGAGGGGCAGGAGGGAGGTAGGGAGGAGGGAGCGGATGAGGATTGATGAGGAGGAGGAGGAGGAAGGGGGAGGTGGAGGAGGAGGAGGAGGAGGAAGGAGGAGGAGGAGGGAGGAGGAGGAGGAGGAGGAGGAGGAGGAGGAGGAGGAGGAGGAGGAGGAGGAGGAGGAGGAGGAGGAGGAGCAGCAGCAAAGGCAGCTGGGCTGCCGCAGGAGGCGGCCGCCCGGCGCACGAGGCGCCCATGAGGCACCAACGGGCGGCCACGGGCGAACACGGGCGAACCATCGACACGGGGCAGCCAGCGGGTGGCCACGGGGCCACCCGGCGCACGAGGCGCCCCCACGGCGCCCGAAGAGGCCACAGGCGCGCACCGCGGCCACCAGCCGGGCACCGGGCGGAACTCCGCCAGACCCGTCCGACCCCCGAGGGACACTGGCCATCGCTAGGGGGAAAACAAACCTACCTCGCTTTTGACCACCCTCGCTTCCAAGAGATACCAACCGATGCCAAACTACGGCCTGTATTGGTCAGGCCGTTTGACGAGGATGCGCGTGGTATGACTTGGTTTTGCCTGGAAGCGAAAGCGGGGTAGGTAATTCACGCTCTGAATCGCTCGGACGTCCATCCTCTGTGTTGTTGTTCGGTTTCGTGCGTGTTGTCTTCGCCGGATGGTCGAGGATGCTCCTCGAAGGTCCTCGCCGAGAAAGAAAATGCACACGTCCGAGCGATGCCGGGGACACAAGCTAGAACCTTCTCTTTAGAGGAACGAGTAGCTTCAGAGCCCCAAGTGCAAGCACCGCTCGGGTCGGGCGAAAGGGGGGGATAACAAAGGGGGGGGTTGAGAATCAGCTCACGTAGCTGATTTTCCCGGCGCCTCCCGGCGCCGAGAGCGCCCACGTATCGAGGAATGGGCCCGGCGCCGGGGCCGAAACCAGCTGCATGCAGCAGATTTCGTCACCCCCCCTACTTTCCCTATGCCCTCTTTTCGTTCGGCCCAAGCTTCGGAGCCCCGAGTGCAAGCACCGCCTGGGGAGTACACATGCTTTCGCACACACCGATCCTGGCCAGCAGCTTCCTAGGCCCCAGCATCGGTGCATACACCACGCGAAATGGTTAAGAAATCATGGGTTAAGAAATTCATGGTCTCAGAACTTGAATAAACACCCAACAATTCTATCAAAATCTTGGGATTTGCATTGAAACATTAAGAACAATCGAGACTCTGGCCGGAAACTTAAGTTTTCTTAAGCATCGCCTAAGGTGTACACCCTCATGGCTTGATGCACCAAGCTTCGCAAAATCGAACCCCAGGATTACCTGGAGTCTGCCCCGGCTGGCCTTGCACTCTGGATCGATCCCGGACGGCCCCCACGGGTCGAAGCTGGCCCTCCAGAGGCAAAATCGAGAGGTATCGGGCGCGATGCCTACCCACTACCCAAAAGCACCCTCAACAGAAACTCCCAGACCGCTACTGGGTCTGTCAATTTTCAATGACAAGGGTCCACATGCACACACACACACACACACACGCACGCACACGCACACACGCACGCACGCACGCACGCACGCACGCACGCACGCACGCACGCACGCACGCACGCACGCACGCACGCTCGCACGCTCGCACGCACGCACGCACGCTCGCACGCACGCACGCACGCACGCACGCACGCACGCACGCACGCACGCACGAACGCAAACACGCAAACACACAAACACACACACACACACACACACGCGTCCCCCCAAACTGTCGGAGACTCTTCGAAACCGTCTTGGGGACGATTCGGGGCCCTCTGGAGCCGCCTTAACTGCGGTTTGGGATCGATCAGGGGACTCTGGCTGGTTTGTGGGCCAGAGGCCTCGTAGACGTATCTTGGGGCCTCGTTGGAGGTCTCTCGGCGCCTGATTGAGGCCTCTTAGGGGTCTCTTGGAACCTTCTCGGAGGCCGCCTGGGATCACTTGGGTGCTTTTTGGGGCGCTCGTTTGGGCCTCCCGGTGTACTCTTGGGGCCTGTTGGCGGCCTCGGGAGTCAGATTTGGGCGGAGGGCTCCAAAAAGGCAGCTCGGATTCCCCCTTTTGGGCCCACCTTGGGGCCCTCTTGGGTCGTCCTCGGGGCTTCTTGGCCCGTCTTGGAGCCTGGGCAGTCCTGGGGCGATTTTGGAGACCACCTGGGTCGTCTTGGACACAAGCTGGCGCATGTGCTAAACATGTAAACTCTCTGAAAAGAGAATGGGGCGATGTTTGCTTCTCGAGGCCCTCGTGGGCTCTCTTGGGGGTCCTCTTGGCACGGTCTTGAAGAGTCGCGGACACCTCTTGGGCCCTTTGAAGAGCAGCCTGGGCCGTCGCAGACCCCTGGAGGGTGTCGTGGGGTGGCTTTGGGTCGTCTTTGATGGGCCTGTTTTCCACCACCACCACCACCACCACCACCACCACCATAAGTAGGAGGGGGAGAGGGTCCTCCTCCTCCTCCTCCTCCTCCTCCTCCTCCTCCTCCTCCTCCTCCTCCTCCTATTCCTCCTCCTCCTCCGCCTCCTCCTCCTCCTCCTCCACCTCCTTCCCCCCTCCAACTTATGGTGGCGGTGATGGAAAACAGGCCCATCAGTCTTGGTCAGCCTGGGCGGCAATGTGATGGCTCTCAGGGGCGAATCTGGGCCCCCCAAAGGCGGGCCGGGCCCCTGGGCCTTCCACTTGACGTCGGGGTCGCGACCCTGGGGCCCCTGGGCCCAGCCATGTGTTATGCGTATACTTACTCATACCTGGATCACTCGTATTCGTTTACACTCGTACCAAGCTTCGTCGTCGTTGGTGTCGGACTCATACGGCTCGCTCACACTCAGACTCACTCACTCTCGAAGACTCGGGCGAGCCCGAGAGGTGCGACAACATAATAACAGGAGCATGCTGGACAAGTTAGACGTCGGACCACAAACAGTGCGCAAGGCTGGACGTATTACCCCAGGGTTGGACAAGCCAAGAACGTTTGAGGTGTGCTTCCCACGGCCAGACAGTACTCGAGGAATCACGCAGGTGCTGGAATCGTGGCCAGCCCGAGTCATCTTTGCCATGCAACTTCCCTTAGAAGTTCGTTCTGGGGACTCTCCTGGAGCCAATCGCTCCACTCATGCGTCGATGCTGCGTCGGGCGTCCGTCGACTTGGGTCGCACTTGAGGCGAACTGGAGTCGAAGAGAACCTGTCGATGGGCCCCAGGGAGGCCCCTGGATCGAACACCAACCTTCCCCGTGCTCGCCCCGCTGAGCTGGGCTGACGAGCTCGCCGTGCGACGGGCAGCCGGCCGGCGAGAGAATAGAAGCACTCCGTCCTGGCATCATCCATCCCTGCTGCAGCGCGCCCGGGCGCTCCCCGGGCGAGCGCGCTCCGCGCGATGGGCCCGCCGCTGGGGGCGGCGTCGACCAAACAGCTGAGCGGTGCGGAGAAGCCCCCCGGGGAGGAGCCCAACCGGGACGGGTTCCCGTGATGACGGCAACGGGGTCCGAGCTGGGTGAACCTAGAGAAGATCGCTGAAGATGGGGGGATGAAGGCAAGTTCTTCGAGAATCAACACCCAAACTTATGTTGCTCCCAACTTTCTTAATTTGGAGTCCCGAATCGGTGCGGTGACAGACCGTGCGGTGACCTCGAAATCCCCCAAGACCTCACCGCACGGTCCGTCACCGCACGGTCTTGGGACCCTGGAGGCCCCTGTCGCCCGATACATCCTCGGAGAACGACCCGAGTCCCAAAACCGTGCGGGGACCCCGAATCCCCACCGACTCACCGCACGGTGTGGTCACCACCCCGTTTGGGGGCCCCCGACTTAAAAACCACATCCCAGAAGTAATATCGAGCACCCGGAGCAGTGTCGAACAAGTGTCGAACAGAGTATCGAAATAGTGTCGGACGAGTGTCTCCCAGGGCCCGGCGCGCGAAACCCCCTCGAGTTTCGGTGTATTGTTTGGGGGCTCGAAGTTCTTTCTGGTGGTCAGGGCTACAATTTTGGACGTCCGAAATGGGTACCGAAAAAATGGGTACAATGCCCAACAGCAAATGTTGTCCCAAACCAACAGCGGCCGCTGTTGGGCAGGCGGCCTCCTGTCTCGAATGGACACAGGCCGCGGCGGCGTGGACAGCGAGCCCTGTTCAAAATGAACAAGATCCGCTGTTGGGCATCGTACCCATTCTTTCCGTGCCCATCTCGCGCGTGCAGATACACGAGGTTGGAACACCATAAACCCGAACCCCTCCCGGGGTCGAGCCGGCCAGCTCTTCCAGCCGCGTCCCAGCCATGGCGACGAGGGGCCCCCTCTCCCCCCTCCGTGCTGGCCGGAGCCAGTGCTGGGCCACCTCGGCCCCCCGAGCTGGCTCCAGCTCTGGGGTCATCCAACTTCTGCGCCCCTCTCTCTCTCTCTCTCTCTCTCTCTTCTTGTGGATGCCATGGCAATAGGCACTCTAATCCGCCGGCCCCCTTGTGGGGCCACCAGGCTGTAGGCGCGGGTTTGCAGTTTCCTGTACCAGTTGTAGCTTGTAGTTTCCAGTGTTACAGTTCTGCTTCTTGCTGGTTACTGTAACTAGTTGACTTCTTGCTGGTTACTGTAACTAGTTGATTGACCGCGCGAGGGGGGGGGGGAGCCAAACAAGATTTTAGCGTCCTCTGGGCGCGTTGTCTTGAATTGCTGGGGGGGCTCGAAATCGACACCCTCACGCAGATCCGCGGGGTCAGGGTCCAAAAACACAAGGGATTTGCCACATTTCTGAAATTCGGTGCCACCCCTCACGCAGATCCGCGGGGTCAGGGTCCCAAAACACATGGGATTTGCCACATTTCTGAAATTCGGTGCCACCCCTCACGCAGATCCGCGGGGTCAGGGTCCAAAAACACAGGGGATTTGCCACATTTCTGAAATTCGGTGCCACCCCTCACGCAGATCCGCGGGTCAGGGTCCAAAAACACACGGGATTTGCCACATTTCTGAAATTCGGTGCCACCACTCACGCAGATCCGCGGGGTCAGGGTCCAAAAACACAAGGGATTTGCCACATTTCTGAAATTCGGTGCCACCCCTCACGCAGATCCGCGGGGTCAGGGTCCAAAAACACATGGGATTTGCCACATTTCTGAAATTCGGTGCCACCCCTCACGCAGATCCGCGGGGTCAGGGTCCAAAACCACATGGGATTTGCCACATTTCTGAAATTCGGTGCCACCCCTCACGCAGATCCGCGGGGTCAGGGTCCAAAAACACAGGGAATTTGCCACATTTCTGAAATTCGGTGCCACCCCTCACCAGATCCGCGGGGTCAGGGTCCAAAAACAAAGGGGATTTGCTACATTTCTGAAATTCGGTGCCACCCCTCACCCACATCCATCGCAGGCGTGGTAAGCCCAAACTAGCGAGTACTCCATTCGGCCCTTTAAAATCCAAGGTGTGGTAATCAAAGGTAACAAGTACATCAGACCAAACTCGTAACCATACACCGTCCTTACCATCGGATCGCCCTGTGTGGTAACCCCTCTTGTGATTAGTTGGTTTTGCCGATTGCGAATCGGCCTCGCATGAAGTTCAGATACTGCTGCACGACAGCGCCAAAGCCTCATGACTTAGCTCTTCCATGGCCCATTCTCCGAGAGAGGGGGCCGGCGGCAGGGGGCGAAGCCCTTACGGATTATCCCAGTGCGACCCTACCTAGGAGTTGGAGCATTTAGAAAAGCAACATCTACATCTACACCGACGGCTACATTTACATCTACACCTGCATCTACATCTACATCAACATCAGCAGCTAGACTCACATCTACATCTACATCTACACCTACATCGACACCTACATCTACACCTACATCCACATCTACACCTACACTACGTCTACATATACATCGACATGTTCGCATTGGTGTTGCTTTTGGTGAACATTGCCTTTGCTGTTGCTCTTGCCTTTGTTTGTGTCTTTGCCTTTGATTGTGCGTTTGCGTTTGCTGTTGTTGTTGCGTTGCTGTTGCGCTGTTGTTATGTGTTTGTTGCTTTGCTATGATATGATGGGCTATGATATGCTATGATATGCTTGGTCATGATGTGCTAGGAAATGATGTGCGAATGCTGCGTTAAGCTAAGGTAAGCTAAGCTAAGATGAGCTATGCTAAATCAAGCTCACCTAGGTTAGGCGAAGCTGAGCCAAGCTAAGCGATGCTAAGTTAAACTAAGCTAAGTTAAGATGAGATAGGCTAAGCTAAGCTAAGCTAGGCTAATCTAAATTGAGGTAAGCTAGGCTAGGCTAGGCAAAGTTAAGTTAAGCTTAGTTAAGATGAGATAACCCAAGCTAAACTAAGCTAAGCTAAACCTAAGCTAAGCTAAGCTAAGCTAAACCTAAGCTAAGCTAAACTGGGTGAACCCAGGGGGCGCGACTGGGGGAACCGCGGGGCGGGGACTGGGGGAACCGCCCGGGGCGCTTTCCACTGCCCGGCTCCTTTAAGCTAGAGAGTAAGAACCCTTCTAGGCAGAGCCTAGGTAGGCAACAATCCGAATGTTGAATTAAACATGTGTTTAAAGAGTGTAAAACATGTTCTAAACACGTTTCAAACATGTGTTTAACATACTGAAAACCTGTGCGACGTCTTTCAGACATCTGGAAATTAGTTGGCAGCATGCTTCCTCACCATTGATCGTCCTCCACACATGTAAACAAAAACGCTGGGAGATTTATCCGTTTTCGAAAACGATCACTTGTTCTGCTTGGAGGTCAGCTTCCCCTCCCCCGTTGTGTGAAGTGTTGCTCTTTGTTGTGGCTTCTTCGTATGTTTGGGGCTGCCCTTCTGTATGTTTGCATATGTGTTCCTGTGCGGGGCCGCCGCTTTTGTTTGTTTCGGCTCTGGCTTGAAACGTGGACAGCGGAAACGAAAAACGCCCAAAAGCGTTGTTGACATCAGGCTCTCGTTAGGTCGGGCATGTCCTCCTACAGGTGGGTTTTGGACGAGAATTGAAATACGATAAATACTCAAAAAGGAGTCTCACACACAGCAGAAAATCGCCCCAGGACCATCGTATTACGATCTTTGAGTATTCCTCCTGAGGAGGGACACGCCCGTCTTAAGGCTCTCGCCTCGAGCGCGGCGCGATGTCGTCTTCGCGCTCTCGCGCGGCCACCCCGGAGAAGGACCGCTGCGCGACCCAGGCCGCGGAGCGCGGCCCCTTGGGGGGGGACCTTCGGAAAGGCTCCCGCTCGCAGTCCTCCACAGCTTTTGGCGCGCGCGGCAGCCGCCTCCGTGGAGGAACGGATCAGGGCTGAACCTGAACGGTGTTTTTCGTTTTCGTGTTGTTTTCGTTTTCCCTCGTTTTGTCACCAATCAACCTCTACCGCAAAACAAAAGTCGAAACGAAGACGGCCCACGAAATCGCCAAAACACTGTTTAGGTCCAGCCCTGGAACGGATCCCGATACCGCTGCTCGTCCTGGAGAGCCCTCGTCGCCACAAGAGGATTGCCCTCGAAATTCTGGTCGGAAGGCACTCCATGGGAGGTGCGGAGAGTAGCGGCATCTTCGAGCCTCGAGGGCAAAATACGGGATGACACGCACGCGCAATTTCAAACTCCGCGCGGATTTCTAGGATCGTCGCCAGGGAGGGGGGGCCCAGCGCCGACCCAAGAGCTCCGCGCGGCGCCCCGAAACTTAGCGACTCCGCGAATTTGGACGTGGACGCTTCGGGCCTCGCACACGGTGGGTGGCGCACCAATGCGCAATACGGCGGGCATGTTCCTCTATTCCCGAGGGGCACGCCGTCTCACTGCCCCCCAACAACCGACGCCCCGATCTCCCTATGTCTTTCTGGTATGATGCAGATGTAGCGCAACAGGTCGTCACCTACATGTGCATCTGGCCAGGAGAGCCCTGCGTGATGCCGCTGCGGATCTGGGAAGAGGATGTCAGCAACCCCTGCTGCGGGGCCATGCCCGATAACAACTGAATTGGACTTGCCATTTGCTGCTGCCGGCTTCAACGTCTCGAAATACTGCGTGATGAGCAGCAGTTCCGAGACCTTATCGGAGGAGAGCTGCCCCGAGGTCCCAGAGGTGACAGACCTCTTCAAACCTTCTACGATGGCCTCGCGCTGTTTGGCAATGCCGTCGCCCTTCAAACGGACTGCTTCGCAGCCAACTCTGCCTTCTTCACCACACGGATCTTCTCTGCAACAGCGGCCTGCATCGCGGAGGCGTATCTGCTTGTTGATCTCGTTTATGGAATTCAGAGCTTCCTGGCTGGAATTCAACTCTATAACAAGGGCCTTGATGATCTGGAAGCCGTACTCGTTTGAAGGTTTCGTTGGCAATGCTTCGTCCAAGATCATTTTCGGCACGGTCGACCGCACTACATCGGAGATATACGAATCGATACGTCCGCTGACATTGGCGAGCCTATCCGCTACCGTCCTCTCTGGACTCTGAGGTGAGAAACTGTCCGTCGGCTGCCTGGTCGGATGTCTGCCTGGGCTACCACCCCTCCAATCCCCCCCAAAACAGATCGAACCCTCCCCACACCACGCCCTGCGACGGGCCAAGATCGCCCAAACAGGGCTTCAAAACGGTCTCGAGAGTCGTCAACGGCAGCCGCATTGCCATCTCGAAGCATAACGTCCCACAATAAGTTCGACTGTGTCAATAATCATCGAGTGGGGGCTGATGTCCCATGGTGTTGTGGATGCCATGACAATGGACACTCTAACAATCCGATCAGTGAGTTAAACAGGTCTCTTTAAAACGTGTGAAACATGTTCTAAACATGCTCAACACATGTTTTAACATATTTAACTAGAACCACGCGCGCGCTTCGCGCGCGCTTAGGTTCTGTCGAGTCACAGACCCAGGAATCGTTGTGAGAAGAAATTGGTGACGCGAACCGTCGTGGGCGCGTCCTTGGACGTCTGGGGTCTCCTGGGGCCTCTTGAGGGGCCTCCTGGGGGCCTCCTGGCGGCCTCTTGGGGCGGAAGGCTCGAGCTTGCGGTTCGTGGTCCCCCTCTGGGCCCCCTCTTGGGCCCGTCTTGGGGCCCTCTTGGGCAATCTTGGGCGCCTCTTGGGCCGTCTTGGGGCCCTCTTGGGCTGTCCTGGGGGCTTCTTGGGCCGTCTTGAGGCGGTCTTGGGCGCCTCGTGGGCCGTCCTGTAACGTCGGAAAGCCCCCAAAGCAACTTTGTTGAAACATGTACGTTTTACGAAGGGAATGGGCCAACTTTTGCGTCTAGGGGCCCTCTTGGGACGCATGTTGAAGCTTCTTGGGGCCTCTTGGGGGCGTCCTTGGACGTCTGGAGGCCATCTTTAGCATCTCGGAGCCCTCTTGGAGGCCTCTTGGAAGTTTCTTGGGCCGTCTTGTCTGACCGGGGAGGCCTCCGGCAAGCCCCGACGAGCCTCCGGGCCCCCCGGGGCGCACATTTGTGGTCGGGGTCCCGGCCCCGGGCCCCCGGACCCGGTGTGGGGGCCTCCTGGCGGCCTCTTGGGGCGGAAGGCTCGAGCTTGCGGTTCGTGGTCCCCCTCTGGGCCCCCTCTTGGGCCCGTCTTGGGGCCCTCTTGGGCCATCTTTAGCGCCTCTTGGGCCGTCTTGGGGCCCTATTGGGCTGTCCTGGGGCCCTCTTGGAAGCTTCTTGGGCCGTCTTGGGGCGGTCTTGGGCGCCTCTTGGGCCGTCCTGTAACGTCGGAAAGCCCAAAAGACAACTTTGTTGAACATGTACGTTTTACGAAGTGAATGGGCCAACTTTTGCGTCTAGGGGCCCTCTTGGGCCGCATGTTGGAGGCTTCTTGGGGCCTCTTGGGGGCGTCCTAGGCTACTCTGGGCCCCCTCTTGGGCCCGTCTTGGGGCCCTCTTGGGCCATCTTGGGCGCCTCTTGGGCCGTCTTGGGGCCCTCTTGGGCTGTCCTGGGGCCCTCTTGGAAGCTTCTTGGGCCGTCTTGGGGCGGTCTTGGGCGCCTCTTGGGCCGTCCTGTAACGTCGGAAAGCCCAAAAGGCGACTTCGTTGAAAATGTACGTTTTACGAAGGGAATGGGCCAACTTTTGCGTCTAGGGGCCCTCTTGGGACGCATGTTGGAGGCTTCTTGGGGCGTCTTGGGGGCGTCCTTGGACGTCTGGGGTCTCCTGGGGCCTCTTGAGGGGCCTCCTGGGGGCCTCTTGGCGGCCTCTGGGGGCGGAAGGCTCGAGCTTGCGGTTCGTGGTCCCCCTCTGGTCCCCCTCTTGGGCCCGTCTTGGGGCCCTCTTGGGCCATCTTGGGCGCCTCTTGGGCCGTCTTGGGGCCCTCTTGGGCTGTCCTGGGGGCTTCTTGGGCCGTCTTGGGGCGGTCTCGGGCGCCTCGTGGGCCGTCCTGTAACGTCGGAAAGCCCAAAAAGCAACTTTGTTGAAAAATGTACGTTTTACGAAGGGAATGGGCAAATTTTTGCGTCTAGGGGCCCTCTTGGGACGCATGTTGGAAGCTTCTTGGGGCCTCTTGGGGGCGTCCTTGGACGTCTGGAGGCCATCTTCAGCATCTCGGAGCCCTCTTGGAGGCCTCTTGGAAGTTTCTTGGGCCGTCTTGTCTGACCGGGGAGGCCTCCGGCAAGCCCCGACGAGCCTCCGGGCCCCCCGGGGCGCACATTTGTGGTCGGGGTCCCGGCCCCGGGCCCCCGGACCTGGTGCGCCGTTATATGTATAAACATATTTGAACCATCGTTTAGGCATCTGGAAATTATTTGGCAGCATGCCTGCTCTCCATTGATCGACTTCCACAACCACGGTGAATCTGGACAATGTGCTTCCACGGTGTGGCCCAGTAGTACCTCGGGAGCTTCTCAGAGAGGCGTATAAAAAGGCTCACAATACATCCCGACACGGCCGCAGGAGAGCCCCGCATCAGCGCAAGCCGACCACAGAGCCCCCACAGGCGCTTCGCGATGCGAGAAGCACGAACAGCCTCGCGCTCTCGCGCCGTCGGCCCCTGTTGCCGACAGCCCAAGACCGCGCCGAGAGGCTCCAAGACGGCCCCAGCGCCTGCCCGGGCGACTCCAAGAACGTCCAGCCGAGGCGCCCCCAACAGGTTCCCAAGAGGCCTCCTGGGGCCCTCCCAAAGAAACCCTCGAGAACCCCCTCCCAAACAAAAGGCAACACAGATGCAACGACACGGCTGCGCGACGCCACGCTGCAGAGCTGCGTACTAGACGGCCACACGCTGGTTCTACCGAGCCCATTCGCAGACATCGGTAAAACCGCCATGCATGCGTTTCGATGCTGCGCTGGAAAGGTGGCGGGGTCTGCCGCAGGCAGCTGAATACATGGCTGCCTCTGCTTGCTCTGGATTGCTGCTGAACTGAAATCTTGACTAGAACGAACACGTTGGTGTTCGTCTTGGTCTCGACGAACACGTCGTTCTGCTCGACGCGGTTGATAATGGAGCGGAAGGCCATACAGCAACCCATTACGTCAGTACGTCGCACCTGCCGACGTACAGGCCAATTCTGGTCGACTTGGTGAAGCTCCCAGAGAACTCCACGGCGTAACTCGTGTCCTGCGGCAGGTTAACGCAACAATTGCAGCAAAGTGTGCATCTGGACTCCTGTCTCTGCCGGCCCGCCATCGCCTGGCCCAACAGCGCAGGGACTGCAGTGCGAGGCGCCTGGACGCTGGCAAGATCGTTTGCTGGCCAGCCGTGGAAACTGCTGCTTGGAGCAGGGCTGAACCTAAACGGTGTTTTTCGTTTTCGTTTGGTTTTCGTTTTCCCTCGCTTTTGTCGTCAATCCGCCTTTAACGCAAAACGCTGTCGAAACGAAAACGGCCCACGAAATCACCAAACACATCGTTTAAGTCCAGCCCTGGCTTGGAGCCGACACACCGCGCGAGCTGAAGACAGCAGCAACGGCACCAGCACGAGGAGAGCCACAAGCGAAGCCGTCTCCGAGTCTGGCGGTAGACCAGCGGTCAAGAAGCGAACCGAATAGTAAACAAATATACGCGTCTGGTTTTGGAAGGCACAGATGCGCAACAAAAATTATCTACCCGTGCAGCTCCCTTTCTGCGGAGAAGGCCATGGCCCTCTTCGGGTGAGCCATGTCAAAGGAGGCCGACATAGTAGGTGACTGTGGTGCGGGGCTTTTGTTTGGATGTGATATTCTGTACTATCGAGGCAATACTGTACTCGAGAAAGTTGACACATGCGATCGCTGAGGTCGACGCTGGGACTGGGGCGCCGCTGAAAGGCTCTGTCGCTGAGTTCACAAGTCCTGACAACGGGGAGGGGCGGGGGGCCCTAGACTCATCGAAGAGGCCGGCCGCAGGACGATCCTACAGGCCCCGCCAGACGGGCCCCCAGAGCACTCCAAGACAAGCATGCAGCCCTTAGACTGCCCAGAGAGAGTCTAAGACTGCATCGAAATTGCCTCTGGACGGCCAGAGGCGCTTGACGGCCTCACAAGGGGCTTGCTTCCCCGAATGATTCTTTGAAACCGATGGGGTCAATACCTGAACAACCACGCATGCTTAGCTGCTTCTGCCTGTGCCGCAGCAGTGCTTCTGACGATCGCCCCCTCTCGCTAATAACCGGAGCAAAGTAGGCATGCAAGCCTGAATCGTCCAGCGGGGTGGGAAGAGCGCACATAGTACAGTTAAGCATGCAGCGGCACATGGCATGAACTGCTACGGTGTCTGATACAACCAAGAAGGCGCGAGATGCCGTACAAGGCTCTGTTAAAAAGGGAACACACATTGGTCAGCGGTGCTGGCGGCCACGTGCCCATAAATCTATATATATATATGTATATATATATATGTATAATTCGTCGCCTGGTTTAGCAGTCCTTCGGGCAAGCCAGGTTAGCGAACCAAATGCTGTGACGGCTCACTCGTCTTTTCCGCCCCACGCTTTGAACCTGCCTAAGTCGTGCGCACAGATGTAATCCAAGACGTGATCGTGAACAAGATATTTCAGGGACTTCCCCTGCTGTAGCAGCCGCCGTACCAGCGTGGAGGACACATTGTTCTGCACGCTGGGATCGAACACAACGATGTTCCCACTGTGCCTGGTCAGCAGCGGGTCGGCCGCGATTACCTTTCCTATGTTGGTGCCCTCGCGATTCATGCACACAGCGCCACACTGGCCGAGGATTGTCTCCTGGTCTTCCTGGGACCACACTGGCTCACCGTTCTCGTGGAAGGCTGTGAACGACTCCAGCAAGTCAGCGCCACAGACCAGCATTGCCTTTGCTCCAGGGTGCAACCTATCAACTTCCCTCTGAAACCTGTCCCTCAATACCAACGCAGTGCGGATCCAATCTGTCTGCGCACACTCCCAACTGTCCACCTGCAACCAGCTGGAGTCTTGAAGAGCAAGGCCGACCATGTTCACGCGGTGGTGCATCGAGACCAAACTCTTCTTGCCATACTTCTCGTGACACGGGGATAGAAACCCTCCCGCAACATGGTACCCTCGCTCGACCATTGCGTCCCTCGCATCCTCCAAGAGGCGCAGGTGGAACGTTGTTGGGGGGCTGAAAGAGCCACACTCAACGAGGACAAAATTAGGCTTCCCGTCGCTGGAAAATCTGAGTTTTTCTGTCCGGAGTCGAGTGGCCGTCACCAGGGCGCCATTGTGTGGAAACAATGCGAAGGACACAGACGCCTGTGACCTCCCACCGCATAAGGTCGCGACCCTGATAACGCTGCCCCCCATCACTGCTGCCACAGCAAACAATATGGCGAAACCAGTGTACGTGCTGACTTGGCGCATGGCATGCTGGGCCAACATTGGTGCTACTGAGATGCAGACCTGTGTTTGATATCAACATGGGGACAAGCTGAGCAGGGAGGGAGCCCGCCACTACGCACGCGGCGTGTTGCGCGCGACAGACCGCTCGGATCACACCCCGGACCCAGAGGGCCCTGCTGATTGTCCCAAGATGGTCGATGTCGGGTCTAGGATGGCCAACGAAGCAACATTTTTGCCACACGAGGCTCCTACATGGCTTCACGAAGGACCACTGAGAGGGGACTACACATCACGTCGCTCAGGTGATTGGGTGTGGTTGGCACGCCATTTTCATCAGCGGCTGCACAGGCTTCCAAGAGGGCCCAACGACTACAGTCAAGTGCTCCAAGAGGGCACCAGGAGGGCACCCAAGACGGCCTCCAAAGGCGTCAGACGGGCCAAGAGCCCCCTGAGACGATCCAAGAAGCCCCAATAGTCTCCTAATATACCCCCAAGAGGTCCCGAAGAGGCCCCCCAGAGGCCCTCAGGCGGCTCCCAGGACGTCCCTCGATGTTCCCAAGAAGCCTTATCCTCCTCGTTTCCAGTTCCCCTCTCCTCCTCAAGGACGAGGTCACGACCACCACCAATTCAGACCTCTCGCTGAACTCCTGCGGAGCGTGGCCTCGACCTCCCTCCTACCGCGCGGACGACGACGAGGTCGAACTTACGACCCGTCGCAGTTCAGACAACTAGTCGGAACTGCGCAATTCCTACACTCAGCGTTATTCCTGCTGCGCTGTTGCGCATGCTCGCGGCAAGCTTGTCATCCAGGACGGCCCTCAAGACCCAACACGAATCCGCCGACCCCTTGGGGTCACGACGTGTGAGATGCTTCCCCCTCCACAAACCCCTCCCCCGGGAGCCCGGTCTGGCCGGTTTGGAGGGGGGGGGGGGGCAAAGGTGTCGGCCGCACCCTTGGAGCCTCAGGGGGGGGCCCCAAAACGAGCCAAGAGGGCCCTCATAGGCCTCCCGGACGGTCCAAGAGGGCTACGAGTCGCCGAAACATTGTTCCAAGACGCCCAAGATCGCCTCCAGACAGTCCCAGAGACCCGCAAGACGCCCCAAGAAGCCACCAAGAAGCGTCCCAAGATGCCCTCCAGAAGCAAAAACCGTCCCATTCCCGAGGGGAAACGTATATCTTTAGCACATTCGCCCCTTGGGCTTCCACGAGGCCCACAACGGCCCAAGAAGCCTTTTAGATCGACCCAAGGCAGCCCAAGAGGCCCCCAAGAGGGCTCCAAGGGCCCCAAGACGGCCCCAGAAGCTTCCAAACCGACCCAGGGTCCCAGGATGGCCCCAGGAGGCCCAGAGGGGGAACCGGAGTGAACATTTCGAGCGCTCGGCCCGGAGAAACCTGAGGAGGCGCCAGTAGGCCCCCAAGAGGCTCCCACGAGGCCCCCCAAGAGAGGCCCAAACGAGGCACCCAGAGGCTGCAAAATGGCTCGCACGAGGCCTCAAAGGTTCTGCCAGGAGAGCCTGGAGAAGCCCAAGAGGGAGCGGCGATCCGCCAACCGCTTCCGACGAAATCCCAAGAAACTGAAATCCCAAGACTCCCTAGAAATTCCGCAAACTCAGTTTTTCACTCTTTCTGCCGCCCCAAGGGGTCGGCGGTGCGGCGTCAGCCAATACATCTGAACAACAAACGCACAAGATGCCTCCCACACCACGCGGCTCTCAGACCCTCCAAAACTGCTGCCAGACACCCCAGGACGCCAACCTGGCCCCAGTCCAAGCGAGCCCAAAAAGGGCACCGAGAGGGTCAGGCCCATATGTTCAGCCGCGTGTCTAGGCAAAATCCTCGAACACACGCTGGCTCAAAAATCGCGCGCCAAGTTTCCCCGATGGAGCCCCACCTTCCCAAGCGCGGTGGCGCATGTGCGCGGTTGCGTAATTAAAAAATGGATAGACAGGAAAGGGGGAACAACTATTTCCCAATGCGTGAAGGGGGGAAGTAGTGGGGGGAAGTTGAGGGAGGATCGGAAGAGAGCGAAATGAGACAACAGAACATCAAAATCGGTCCTGGGACCCATCCTGGCGTCCACACGCACCAATCGTCCGAACTGCGTCTGGCCGTGGCGACGAGGGAGCCTCCCGAAGGCCAACTACCGTTGTCCCAACTCGCCCTCCTCTGAGGCAGGGAGGTGGAAGGGGAGGGATGAGGCACCGGCGATCTTGCAAAGACGCAGCCTGGGGACCCAACGCCCCCATCGATGGCAAGACGACGGCGAGCGAGCACGGCCGGCGAGGACAACGACGACACAACCGACGACGAACACACCAGCGCCGCTGAGCGGGGCCGTCGGAGGCCGACGAGAGCCGCCGACGACGAGAGCCACCGTCTACGAGGCCGAGGCCGAGGCTGACGCCGCCGCCGACGACGACGACTGCGGCGGCGGCAGAGGCGTCGGCGGCGGCGGCGGCGGCGGCGACGACGACGACGACGACAACGACTGGCGCTCCCCGCCGCGCGCGCGCTGGCTGGCTCGCCTGGACGCTCAAGCCCGCGAGCTGGCCTGGCAAGCCCGGGCCGGCCGGTGCGCACAGGACGCAGGCGGCCAGCGGGAGGCGCCGGTTCGCCGCGGTGCAGTCGGAGCATGGCCACGAGAGCGGGGGCAGGTCTGAACCATAGTCGGCCCGTGGAGGAAGGATGGGCGATAAGGATGCAAGGGCCTTGGGCGCCCATTTCGAAGCTTTTCGGGCGGGACGCGGCCAGCGACAACGGCGAAGGACGGATCGAGGAGGCAAGGATGCAAGTGTGTACCCTTGGGAAGGTTGCCCATCCTTACTATGCGAGAAGGTTGCCCATCCTTCCTACGCGAGGGCAGGTCTGAGCCATATCGTCAAGTCGGGCGTGTCCCCCTACAGGGGGATTTTCGACGAAATCTAAAAAACAAAACAAAACAAAAAACGCGCAAAATGCCCTAAAGATCTTCAAAAATGGTAAACAAACAATCCCCTGACTATTTTTAACCTATTTTTGAATATTCCTACTGTAAAGGGACAGCCCCGACATAAAGCACGTCTGAGCCATATCGAGTCGCGACCGAACCAGCTTCGAGCTTTTCCCCATCCTTGAGATTGACAAGGCCAGAACGATTCCAATCTTCGGGATGCGCCCTCAGAAACTCAGGGATCGGCACTGAGATCAAGCGATGCCCTTCCCAGGGATAGCGAAATGTTTCGGGCAGGTAACGACCTAAGGCCTCCCGAGGGTCCCACGCGCCTCTGGAAGCCTTCAGAATGCTTCCGAAGGCCACCGAAGGCCCTGCGAAACGATGCGCCAATCCGGGCCCTTCTCGGGAGCCCTCATGACGCAAGCCTGAACTGGATCGACTCGCGAAATCGAAATAGTTCGGCAACAAAGAAGATCGCCAGCGGATCGCCTGGAATCGGATCGAATCGAAACCGAATCGCTAAAGGCTTCCTACATGAGGTTCGAGTAGGCGGGGTGGGATAATTGTACCGCATTGCCGATCGCCGATGCATCGCCGATAAATCGGCGACGTCGGCGATACATCGACGCCGGCATGGAGAAAGTCTGGGTCCACATCGAGATGCATCCCGGATGCACTGGCGATGCGGCACGACTCACCGACACCATCTACTCAGGCACCACCAGGGAGGCCTAGAATCGCCACGCGGGGCTCTGACTGGACCTGGCCGATGCTGGTGAATCCAACAGAATCGAATCGGGATCGCGGTCCAGGCTGGCGAATCGAATCGCATCGAATCGGATCGCAGGTTTAGGTCGGGTCTGTCCCCCTACGAGGCCTAGAATCGCCGCGCGGGGCTCTGACTGGACCTGGCCGATGCTGGTGCTGCTCGGTCCACTCCCAGGATCCGCCACCGTGCCCCGAGGCACGAACTGGGGTGCTCTCAGGTAAAAGGCTGCAAAGAATCGGCGACTACAATGGGTGAGGTTTGCGAAGGGTGCGGTTTGCCTCCCGTCTTATCTGTCCCTCCCGCCCCCGGGAAACGGATGACACTGTCACTCAATGCGACCGAATCACATGACACTGTCGCTCCTTCTAGTACAATGGAGCACACATCGAGGATGACAGTGTCGCTCGAAACGACGACAGTTATGACATTGTCTGTCACAAAGGCCCTGTAAAGGCCGTCACAAAACAACTCGCAAACCGCACCCCGGCGTAACCGCACCGCACCGGTTGTAGGCGTGCTGGTGGCGTGGCCTCTGCCGGCGCGCCAGTGGCGCGAAGTCCCTAAGAAATTAAATACCTAAGCCGAAAGAAGCAGGTCAGGCGGCAGGCGGCCGCCGGCCAAGTCCTCCCCGCCGCCCCAAAAAAAACCTGTGCCCCCTATGCAGTTGCTCCTAAACGGAGGGAGCTCGGGAACGAGGGGCATGAGGGTAATCATCCCTGCGACGCTAAGGCCGTTCTGGACCCTCAGGCCGGCCGTAGACCCAGGCTCAGATCGGCGCTGGGAGGGTCGCGCTTCCTGCCTCGTGAGCAAGATCCCAGAGGCCTCGAGCGGCAGCTTGAGACCCGCTTGACGTCGGATCCACATCGGACTGATGTCGGGTTCACGTCGGACTGCGTCGGACTTACGTTGGATTCATATCGGATGTACGTCGGACGTACGCCATAACATCGCCGCGCGAACACCGTTCCATACCTGACGAGGCGGACATGCGGACTGAACAGTAGAACTATTGCGCGCCGGGCGAAGCGTCCAACATTGTTGGTGGACGCCGGGAATGGGTACGGCAAAGATGGGTACGATGCCGAACAGCATCCGCGGGACATCAATACGCCAGATGCTTGTTTCGGGCCGGGCGAAAGTGGGGGACAGCAAAGGGGGGGGTTGAGAATCAGCTCACGTAGCTGATTTTCCTGGCGCCTCCCGGCGCCGGGGGGCGGCTATGCATCGGGGAAGGGGCCCCTCGGCGGGGCCGAAACCAGCTGCATGCAGCAGATTTCGTACCCCCCCCCCCTTCCCCTATCCCCCCCTTTCGTCTGGCCCGATTGTTTGGGGGACCATCCTGGAGCCAATCGCCTCTCTCATGCTTCGATGCGCCGAACGTCCGTCGGCTGACGTCGAACCCGAGTCGAGCTCGAGCCGAGCTGGAATCGAAGCAGACGCAGACCAGAGTCAAACAGATCCGCCAGGTGTGTCCCAGGAAAGGAAGGGGCCCTGGGACACACGGATAAACAGACACAAATCTCAGGATTCCCCCATACTTTCCCATACTTTTTGGACGTTTGCCTTCCCCCCCCCACTTCCCATATCTTTCCGCATACTTTCGGGG
>CAUYUJ010020972.1:137167-147028 GCA_963575745.1 Prorocentrum cordatum | reverse complement strand
GCCTTCTCGGCAGGCGGCGGGACTGCGCAGAGGCCCGCGCGCCTTCTGGGGAGGGTGCTCTGCGTCTTCGGGGAGAAGGCCCAGCCCGGGAGACTTCCCAGAAGGCCGGGGGGCTTCCGGGCGCTCTGGGAAGGCCTTCTCCTTCTCACTTCCCCCCCTCGCTCGCCGACGCACGGTGCGAGGCGGTGATTTTGTCCGCAGCCACCTCCTGGGAACCGACGTCCTGATGCACCAGCGGGCGGTGTACATGGATATTTAGGTTGGCCACTGGGGGCCCGAATGTATAGCCATATCCACCGCCTGTGGAGGTACGCGAAGATCGATCCCCCAGGCGGTGGTTGTGGACAAGTCCCCGCCTCGGATACAGTTGTCACAAAAACACACAAGTCATACACCAGAGGCGTGTGGACGCTAACAGTACTGTACAGCGCTGTGCTTCCACGTGCGCTGATCACCGTCGTCGTCGTGCTGACAGTATTGTGCAACGCTGCGCTTCCACGTGCTGCGGTCGTCGTGCTACCATGACGAGCGCGGAATAAGGAACGAAGAGGGGCGTTCCTGGCCTCACGGAGAGCCTCGGCCGTGAAGAGGTTCCCCGACCCGGTTAGATCTAGCAGGAGCGGCTCAAACGCCGAAGCCCCTGACGAGCCCGAAGCGGTTCTGAGTCCCAACGTCTCGGACACGGGTATGGGCACGCCCAAAATGGTAAGAGGGACGCAGGAAAGGAGACCATGCCCAGCAGCGAATACTGTCCAAAAGCATATCGCAGCGAATATTGCCCTACCGGGCTTCGTGCATGCTCGTCGATGACATCAGTCGTCGTTGCCCCCTCGCCTGCGCTCCTCCTGTCTACAGCAGGGAGCAGAAAGTCACCTAAGATGGTCCTGCGTCCTCCTGGAACAGGGCGCCCTGCTTCTATCATCGTTCGGCCTTCCCCCCGCCCTCCCCAAAAATGCCTGCCCCAGAAGTTGTGCTCTCAAGGGCCCCAGACAAAGTAGGAGGACGAGAAGAAGGAAGTAGCGGCCGACGGACACGAGGAGAGGAGAAGAAGGAGGGGGAAAGCAGTGTTCACAAGTTCTCGTGCGGTGTTCAGGGGGGGGCGGGGGGGGCGAAGAATCCCGCAGAATCACGAATGTCTCCGAAGGAGGAAACACGAGGAGAAAGAGGATGATGATGACGACGACGAGGAGAAGCGAAGATAAGCTGGAGGAGGACGAGGGAGAAGAAGACGAGAACGACGACAACTTCTTTGACTCCTTTGAGCCTGTATTAGTATGCTCACTCCGGACGGTCTAACAGTGCCGCTCTAAAAGGTGAGGTGAACGTGCTGGTTGCGCCGTGATGGACGGCGCACTATCCATGAAGACCTCAGTTCGGCCCCGTCATCGCTGCTCCACGTGAGAGGCGACCGCTCCCTGACAAAACGCACACAAAACGACGACGACGACGACGACGACGACGGCGGCGGTGGCGACGACGACGGCGACGACGACGGCGACGACGACGGCGACGACGACGACGACCACCGACGACGACCACCGACGACGACGACGACGACGACGACGACGGCGACGACGGCGACGGCGACGACGACGACGACTTCCAAAGTGGCGTCCTCTTTGCCGAGAAAGGCCTCGGCGATGACGCTGGAGAAGGTGCCTTCGCCTCGGAGCGCGGCGCTGCGATCGGAAGGCCGGGCCCCCGTGGCCCGGGGGCCGCGATCGCTGCCGACGGGAGGGCGGGGGGGAGGGTCATGTCGGGCGTGTCCCCCTACAGGGAGATTTTCGACGAAAAATAAGAAATACCAAAAAAATACCCCAAACAGGTCAAAAAATACTCCAAAAATAGTCCCCAGACTATGTTTGGACTATTTTTGGGGCTATTGTTGGGGTATTTTTTCATTTTTCGTTGAGAATCCCCCCTGTAGGGGGACAGGCCCGACATAAGGGGAGGGGGGGGGGCGAGGGGGGAAAGGGAGCGAGGAGGCAAGACAAGGCACGGGAGGAGCAAGCAACCACAAAAAAAGAACTGCGGAAGCAGCAACGCTCGGAGCTCCGCGCAGCCTTCTCTCGGAGCTCTGCGCCGAGGGGGCGGCGCCAGGGGCACCGCCAAGGAGGCCCCAGCGCAGATCCAAGAGATCTGCGCGGAGCTCTGAAAGTGTATGTTTGTGTAGCTTGTTATGCTTGTGTCGGTTGCTCTTCTTCGAGGTCAGGCGCCGCGGGGGGAATCCGACACGTCACTGCTGCCCTTCGTGCCTCCCTGGCGAGGCTCGACGCATGCAGCGACCAGCCGTGCCAGCGGCGCGCGGAGTAGTCGGGGAAGGACGAAGGTGGCTGCCCACCTCGGGGGGAACGAAAGGGGGGATAGGAAAAGGTAGAGAGAATCAACTCACGTTGCTGATTTTCCCAACGCCTCCCGGCGCCGGGAGGCGCCCATGTATCGAGGAATGGGCCCGGCGGCGGGGCCGAAACCAGCTGCATGCAGCAGATTTCGTAAACCCCCCCTTTCCCTATCCCCCCCTTTCGTTCGGCCCGACCACCTGGCCGGCCGTGCGAAGAGTCTAGACCTGGAAAATGATAGCTGCAGGCCTTCCGCTGCCCTCACAGCTTCGATGCTGCGACCGCTCGTCCTTGCACTCCTTCCCCGCCCGCCCCTCCAAGAAGAAAGCTGGCACCCTCCTCCCCTGCGCCGCCCCGTCAGCCATCGGCCAAGCGGTCACCCGATCTTGTTGATGGAGCGCTTGAACTGCGCAGAGGCGACGTTGAGGACACCAGATGCCATGGACATCACGGTAAAGGCGCCACCGACTATCGCGAAAACGGAGGTCACGAAGTCGTACCACCGCCTCTCGCCCTTGCGGATGACCACCTCGACGGGCGACAGGTCGTAGGAGAACTTGGCCTGCGGCACCGTCTTGCGCTGGATGGTGCGCACGCTCCACTGGTGGGTCTGCTGGTAGCTCCGGAGGTCGCTCGCCTCGAAGCGGGTGTGCACCACCTTGATGAAGTGGTGCGGCGCCTGGTGGAACTTGTCCACCGTGAAGCTGCGCCCGTCCAGGGGGGCCGCGTGTCTGGTATACTCCTCCGGCAGCATGCGCCGCATGGCTGCGGGCTCCTCGCCGAAGGTGAAGCTGTTGATGCGGTGCGAAACGTTCGTGAAGGCCAGATTCAGCGTGCGGTCGGCCGTGTGCATGGCCTGGAAGTGCACAGTGCCGGGCACGCGCGCGACCTCCACGAAGCCTTGGATCCTGCAGCCCTCGCTGAAGATGTCGTGGAACTTCGCGTCTGCGTTTCTGTGGGCCTTCTTGACCTCGTGGCGCGCGAAGGACTCGAGGTAGGCGATCTCGCGTTTGCCCCGGAAGTCCACCCACTGCTTCTGGTCGAAGCCGCGGCGGTAGAGTCTCACGGTCGGGAAGGAGTGGACCTTCTGCTGCTGGCACGTCTCCTCGAAGTCCACGCAGTTGATCTTCAGCACTCTCACGTTCGCCTTCGCCCCGTCGGCGTCCACGACGGGCCTCTCGGCGCTGTTCAGCTGCGCCTCGAAGGCGTCCCAGGTGGGCCCGAAAGCCCTGCAGTGGGGGCACCAGTCTGCGTAGAAGTTCACGAACGTGTAGTCGTGCGCGTCGACCACCGACTGGAAGTCGTCGTGGTGGAACTGGTCGCTGGAGCTGCTCCAGTCGGAGTCCAGCTCCCTCTGCTCCTCCGTCGAGAAACTGGCGTCCGCGAACTCCAGCGCTACCAGCTCGTCCTCCGTGTAGGGGCGGCCCTTCGACGCCCCGTTGTGGTCTAGGCGCGTCTTCAGGACGTTACTGGTGATGTTCATCCTCTCGGTGCCGAACGCGTCCCAGACCCCGACAGTCACGTGATCGCACGCCATGTCGAGCATCGAGACGTCAAAGTTGATGCGGAGCAGCGAGTCCTGGTTGCTGTCCAGCACGACGTCCGTCCGGGGCTTGCAGGCGGCGCGCACAAGAGGGTGGCGCGAGGGGGGGTGGGCTTCTCAGAAGACCACCCCACTCGCACCGCCTCCCTGTGGGTGCCACCACGATTGGCCGACAGGAACGCGCTCACCTCGCAGAAGGTGGAGGAACAAAAAAACAGCATCCACGAAAACTGTTGGAGACCCGCGCGGATTTCTTGGATCGGCGCTGGACCCCCTCCCTGGCGCACGGAGCGCGCCAGGGGCGGCGCCGGAGGCGCTGGCAAGGGGTGTCCAGCGCCGATCCCACAAATCGGCGCGGACCTCCAAAGAGTTTGCGTCCACACCGCTTTTTGCTCCTCGAGAAGAACAGCACCTGGGCGATCAAAATTCGGGGGGGTCCAGCGCCGATCCGAGAAATCGGCGCGGACCACCAAAGAGTTTGCGTCTACGCCGCTGTCCGTTCCTCGAGAAGAACAGCACCTGGGCGATCAGAACGCTGGCCATTGCCTCTGCTCACACGCCCAGACCCCCCACGAAGGTCACGAGGGGCCAGGCCCGGGATATGTGGACAAAATCCTGGCCTCCGTGGCCACGCTTTTGATCCATACCCTGCTGCACGGCGCCAACAGGTACCGATACCACTACTCTTAGGTCGGGCAGGTCCCTCTACAGGCGGATTTGGGCTGAAAAAAAATAGTCAAAAGATAGTCCAGGCATGCTCAAAAATACCCCACAAATCGTCCCTGGACTATTTGTAAACCATTCTTGAACATTCCTCCTGTAGAGGGACACGCCCGACTTAACACTACTCCCCAAACCTCTCCTGGCGCGCGTTCTGACCAGGATTTCGAGGCGAATCCAGCTGTGGTGACGAGAGCCTCCCAGGAGGCCCAAGAAGGCGAAAACGATCGGGGATCTACTGACCCGGGTCAATCCAGACCTGGGCAAGTCAAGCTTTGGATCCGGCAAAATCCAGCAGGATCCTGCAAGATCCTGCGCGCTAGCCCGGGTCAGTGCAGCCCTGGCTCTGCAGGATCCTGTAAGATCTGGCTGACCTCCGTTTGCATGGACCCCCGTCCCTTGAGCCCCGAAGCGAGGTAAGGGCAGCAATATCGGTACCTTTTCCTCCGGCTACACGCAAGTGACCCTGGGTAAGAGTGACCTTCGGTGCGCGGCTTTGGGGGAGCCGCGGGGGGACCAAACATAAGCGCTCATGACGCTACTATCGGGCATTCCTAGGCCTGCCAAAGCATGTGCCTAGAACAAGAGAATGTTCTAAAAACCAAAAAAATGTTCTTAGAACATAGAGTCGATGGATAAAAACAAGACACTCCCGGCCAGAAATGTTCTGAGAACATCCCGCGCCAACCACAACTCTGCATCAGAACACTACTCTTTGGTGGGCCTGTGTGCAAGCCCGAACTCTTCGCCACTGTTTCCAGGCATCCGCCGATCTGACTTCTTTTCAGTCCGCGGCCCCGCCAGGTCCCGATCCCTTCCCTGGCGGGGATCTCCTTGTCCCAGACCCACCCTTGATGCCTTCCCCGGGCCAGATCACGGGCCCCGGAGGCCGTGCCAAAAAAAAATCCTCGGATCTCTGGGTGCGTGCAGCCGAGGCCTTCCACAGAGACAGGAAAAACGGCCGAAGCACTAACCTTTTAGGCGCGCCGCGCGGATGTCTTGGATCTGCGCTGGACCCCCCCCCCCTCCCTGGCGCGCGGAGCGCGCCGGGGGCGACGCCGGAGGCGCCGCCAGGGGGGGCCCATCGCGGATCCACTAAACCCGCGCGGAGCGCCAAAAGTTTATGCTTATTGTGTTCGCCCCTCTTCCATGGAAGGTTTCTTGTGGAGGCTGCGCCGAGCGCCAAAAGTGCATGCTCATGCTGCTCTCTCTCCGTCGATCCTCGGCGCGCCGTGCGTCCCAGACCCCCGACGTCACTGTCTGCTCTCAAGACGTCGACCCCCAAAAGTCTCGCCCCCTGCCCGGGGACCGGCTTGCCCTGCCGCCTCGTTGTTTGCCGGTCCCGAGGCCCGGCGAGGGCCCCCGAAAACAGCGAAACGCCCGCCGTCGCGATTGGTTCTGGGACGCGAGGGAGCCGTGGCATCTCTGGGTGCAGCCGATGGCTCCTGGGAGCACCGAGCACGTCACCGCCGCCAGCAGCGTCATGGCCGCCCCGGTGCGCGTCGCCTCGGCCAGGTCCACCGGCACGGTGCGGAACGCGTCGATGCCGGCGGCCCACCGAGGGGGCGCCATGGGGGCGCGAGGCCGCCCGAGGCCCGCCGCCGAGGCCCGCCGCCGAGGCCCGGCCGCTCCTCCGAGGAGCAAAAAAGAGAGGCGCCGATCTCGCCACCCTTGCCTCGTTGGGGTTGGGGGGTCTCCTCCTCCTTTTCCTCCTCCTCCTCCGCCTCCTCCTCCTCCTCTTCCTCCTCCTCCGCCGCCTCCTCCTCGGAATGATGTTCTGGCACAATGCAGGATCGTTAAGACGCAAGAGTCGGGTGGACTCGTGGCGAGAAGTCCTGAAAACGGTATCTTCGCGTGCTTCAGGATTTTCGCACGGTTGTCCCCCAACGGGGCGCTTTTCCTTACAGACAGTCCGATAAAGTTGGCACGATTTGTGGGACCCTCTTGGCACGTCCAGCACGTCCGCGAAACCCCGCGGGCGGCCACGAAAAGGGCCTCGCTCTCCCGACTTCGCCGGGCGCGCGCTTTCTCACCCGCTCGAAGGTTTCATTTTCGTTTCTTTCCAGTAGACATCTGCCGAGGGCACGCGAAGACCCCTCCTGGGGCCTTCAGCAACTCGGGATCACCGACGCCGCGGCCCTAGCGGCAAGACAGGCGGTCGGAATCCCAGTGGAGGCCGCAGCCTCCCGAGTTGTTGAAGGTATTTGGGGGGCGGTTGTCGCGTGCCCTCGGCGGGTGTCACCCGAGGGGGACTCCGAGTGACTCGGTGCGAGTGAGCCCCTGCGCGGGACGGAGGGGGTCTGAGCGGCTCCGTGCGAGTGAACCCCTGCGCAGGGCGAGACCATCTTAGTCTGGACACGAATGGGGTTGGGGTATGACTGGGCCTGGGCACGTGCGGGTGTGGGCGCGAGTGATATTCGACGAGTGATTATGAATGAGCGCGTGTCTGAAAATTCGCCGGCCCAACGGGCCAGAGGCGTGCTAAGATCTCCGGTAACTGGTTAACAATTTTCTAGTTCGCGCGCGCGGGGCGGCCCCTGGGGGTCCCCGGACGAAAAGTACCCCGACCAGGTCCCGGCCGGTCCCCGGCCGGGTCCCGGCCGGGTCCCGGCCGGGTCCCGGCCGGGCCCCCCCGAGCGCTCCATGAGCGCACCAACAGGGCTCCGAGACGTCCCCGAGAGCCCCAAGAAAGGCCAAGAGGCCCCCAAGAGGCCCCCAAGATGGTACACGAGGGGTCCGACATGCCACAAGATCGCTCCAAGACGCCCAAGATAGCCCCCAGACGCCCCAAGAGGCCTCCAAGAGCACTCCCAATAGGGCCCCCGGAGGCAAAAATCATTGTTTTTCCATAGGTTTTTGAGAGATTTTGGAGCTTCCACCTTTTCGGCTTCCCGACGCCCCAAGACGGCCCAAGAGGCCCCCAAGATCGCCCCAAGAGGGCCCAAGAGGCACCCAAGAGGGCCCCAAGATGGCCCAAGAGGGCTCGAAGACGGCCCAAGAAGCCTCCAAAACGGTCCAAGAGGGCCCCAAGAACGCCCCCAAAGGGGCCCCAGAGAGGGAACACGAAACAACATTTCGAGCCCTCGGCCCTAAGAAGCCCCTACGAGGCCCCTAAGAGGCCCCAAGAGGCCCCCACGGGGCCCTCAGGAGGCCCCCAAGAGTCCCCCAAGCGGCCCCAGGAGGCCCCCCAAATGCCCCCCCGAGCGCCCCAGGAGTCCCCCAAGCGGCCCCAGGAACCCCCAAAGCGCCGCATTGACACCAGGCCCTCGGGCAAACGGCAGACATGAGACTGTATGGGCCGGCGGAATGAGCGAAGCGATTAAATAAAAGAGAGCGTGATCCACCGCCGCTTTACTGTGGAAAATTGCGAACTTTTTCCTCCGGAACCCGGTGGTCTCCCCCCCCCCCTCCGAACATCCCCCCCCCCCTGCTGGACCCCCCCCCCGCAAAACCCCCCTTTCCCCTAACCCCTCCCCCCCCCCCTCCCCCTAGAAAACCGGGGGGGTCACTACCGGTTCGAACCCCTCCCCCCCCCCTCCGGATCCGGAAAACCGGGGGGGGTCACTACCGGTTTGGACCCCCCCCCCCCTCTCGAAAACCGGAGGGGGGTCACTACCGGTTCGACCCCCCCCCCCCACGCACCGCCAGCAAACGACTCCCGGTCCCTACCACCGCTCGCATCACATCCCCCACTGTTGTTCCCAGCACCACTGTCCTCACCACCACTGTCCCCACTGGTTCCACCACCGTCCCTATTGTCCACACCAGTGCCCCCACCACTGTCGCACTGTCCCCACTGTTCCCACCACTGTTCCCACCACGGTTCCACTCTCCCCACTGTCTCCACGGACCCAACCACTGCCTATCCCCACTGTCCCCACTGTCCCACTGACTCCTGCTGTCCCACTGAGCTGTCCCACTGTTCCCACCACTGTCCCCACTGTCCCCACCACTGTCCCCACTGTACCTCTGTCCCATTGTCCCACCGCCGTCCTCGCCACCGCCTTTACCACTGTCCCCACCACCATTGTACCCTCCACTATCCCACTGTTTCCACCTCATTCCCACTGTCCTCACCACCACTGTCCCCACCACCACCGTCCCCACCACTGTCCACTGTGCCCCCTGTTCCCACCATTGTCCCCACCACTGTCCCCACCACTACCGTCCCCACCACTGTCCCACTGTCACACTGTTCCCACCACTGTCCCGTTGTCCCCTCACCACTGTCCCCACCAACACCGTCCCCACCACTGTCCGCACCCCCACTCGGTTTTCGAGGGGGGGGGGGGTTCGAACCGGTAGTGACCCGCCCCCCTTTTCATGATGAACTGGGGGGGGGGGGAAGGGTTCGAACCGGTAGTGACCCCCCCTGGTTTTCCGGAGGGGGGTGGGGGGGAGGGGTTCGAACCGGTAGTGACACCCCCTGGTTTTCCGCCAGCAGCGGTAGAACACGCTCTTTCGAAAATAATTGAGGCCGAGCATGAGTGTGTCAACGTCTCCGCGGGGTCTGAACATGCACCAGTTCCGCGATTGTACTTTCCCGTGGTAAAACAAAAGAGCCCTCTAAGGGCCGGCAAAGTAATATTCTAGAAGGAACGACGCGGTCAGTAAGATTCTAGAAGGAACGCTTCGGTAAAGTTCTAGAAGGCGCCTGTCCCCCCACCGTGGCCCCTGCCCCGTGCCCCCGACCGGAAGCCAGTTTCGAAAACCTTCACTACACTTAATCAATATCATATAAGGGTACAATGGTTCGACAGGATCCGTCCAAACAGACTAGGTTATCACCGTTCCGAATGTCCGGATCCGCGAACAATGCATCGGATCCGCCCAAGATCCGTAGCCGATCCATACCTGGATCCGATGCCCGAGGCCATGTTCACACCCTCCATTTTGGGACCGTCTGGAGTGCTTTCGGGGCCGACAGCTGGGCAACTTCGTGCGATTTGAAGCTTCGGGCCGGTTTGTCAAACCGTACCAACTTACCCGACTGTCTGTAGTGGGCATGAATCCTTGTAGGGGCTATGAAAAGGAAGCTTGAAGGGAAGGAATATTCCAACATCGTTGATGAGTCTTCGGCTTACACTGGTCATTATCCTTCTCCTCCTCCTCCTTCTCCTCCTCCTCCCACCGACACCGCTACCCTTGCCTCGTTTTCGCCGTTTGGGCCTCCTGGGAGGCCCTCGTCGCCACATCTGCACTCGCCTAAAAATCCTGGTCAGAAAGCACTCCTGACGAGGTCCAGGGAATAGCGGTATC
>CAUYUJ010020972.1:27167-134667 GCA_963575745.1 Prorocentrum cordatum | reverse complement strand
CCGAGACCGCCGTCGGCCACGGCCACGAGAGCTCCCCGAGAACTGGGGGGGTGGGGGGGGGGCGGGGCAAAAAGACGCCACATGTGGCAGCCGTTCTCGCCCTCCTCCTCCTCCTCCTCCTCCATCTCCTCCTCCTCCTCCTTCTCCTCCTCCTCCTCCTCCTCCTCCTCCTCCTCCCCCTCCTCGTCATCAGCATCATCACTATCACCATCACGATCACCATCACCATCACCAGTACTACCATCATCATCCTCAGATCACCATCATCTTCCTCCTCCTCCGCCTCCTCCTCCTCATGGTCATCGTTGTCATCATCAGCATCAGCATCAGCATTAGCAGCAGCAGCAGCAGCCTCGTCATCACCATCAGCATCATCAGCATCATCAGCATCAGCATCATCAGCATCATCATTAACAGCATCATCAGCATCATCACCTCCCCCTTCGTCCTCATCTCACTCCTCAGCGATATTTCTCCTCATCGCAGGCTCCGTCGCATCCTCCTCTTCCTTCTTGCGTCGGGTCCGCCATGAATGGCGACGACGAGTGAAGATGCGACCAGCGCATAAACTGAGAGGCCTCCAAAACTGCCCAGGACGGCCCAGGAGGGCCCCGAGACGGCCCAGGACAACAACATCCTCATCATCAGCATCATCATCAGCATCAGCATCAGCATCGGCATCGGCAGCGTCCGCATCATCAGCATCAGCATCAGCAGCAGCATCATCATCATCATCATCATCATCATCATCAGCAGCAGCATCATCAGCATCATCATCAGCAGCATCATCAGCATCAGCATCAGCATCAGCATCAGCATCAGTATCAGCAGCAGCGTCATCATCAGCATCCTCACAATCATTCCTCACAAACATTTCTCAACCTCATCAGTATCATCAACGTCATCAGCATCATCATCATCAGCAGCAGCACCATCTGCATCATTATCATCAGCATCAGCATCATCGTCAGCAGCCGCATCATCATCATCATCATCATCATCATCATCATCATCAGCAGCAGCAGCAGCATCAGCACCATCGTCATCATCACCATCACCATTCCCCATCGTCATCATTCCCCATCACCATCAGTGTCAAACCCATCATCCGCATCATCATCAGAATCAGCCTATCATCAACATCATCATCAACAACAGCATCAACATCATCCGCATCAGCATCAGCATCAGCAGCATCAGCATCAGCAGCATCATCATCATCATCAGCAGCATCAGCATGGTCAACAGCATCGTCATCATGATCGCCATCACTATCACCAACATCATCATCATCATCATCATCATCATCATCATCATCATCATCATCATCAGCATCGTCGTCATCGTTGCCATCAGCATCATCCCCGTCACCACCACCATCGGCATCAGCATCACTACCATTTGCATCCTCATTACCATCGTCATCATCATGATCATCGTCATCATCATCCGCATCATTCTCCTCCTCATCATCATCAGCATCATCATCAACATCCTCATCATAATCATCATCATCATCATCAGCAGCATCATCTTCATCATCTCCCCCTTCGTCCTCCCCTCACTCCTCATGGGTCCTCCTCCTCATCCCAGGCTCCTCCGCATCCTCCTCTTCCTTCTTGCGTTAGGTCCGCAATGAATGGCGACGACGAGTGAAGATGTGACCAACACATAAACTGAGAGACTTCCGAAACTGCCCAGGACGGCCCAAGAGGGCACCCAGACGGCCCAGGACAGGCCAGACGGCCAACAAGGCCCCAAAACGGCCAAGCAAATCCGAATACGGCCCCAGAGGGCCGCATGAGAGCTCCAGTGGATTCCTAGTACTGCCCCGCTGGAGTCTAAGGTATTTCCAATACGGCGCAAACGCGTTCTATGAGTGCTCCTTCTCCTCCTCATCCTCCTCCTCCTCCTCCTCCTCCTCCTCCTCTTCCTCCTCCTCCTCCTCCTCCTCCGCTCCGCTCATGATCATTCACCACCTCCTCCTCTAATCCGATCCTCCTCCTGATTCTCCTCCTCCTCGTCCTCATCTCCCCGGGGGGCTGCGCGGGCGATAGAGAGCGCGTCGGCCGCGGCGACCGACGACCGACGACCGAAGGAGATGGCGACGAGGACGAGGACAAGGACGACGACGCCTGAAGACTGACGACGGCGACGACGAAAGACGACATCCCCCCCGTCACTCGTCACTCCTCATCCATCCCCCTCCTCATCCTACGCCACTCCTCCTGTTCCTCCTCCTCCTCTTCCTCCTCCTCCTCCTCCTCCTCCTCCTCCTCCCCATCCAGTTCTTCCCTGCGTTGACTCCATCACGGCTCCCGGGTGGCAGCACGAGTGTGAGACAGCACGGCGACGACGATGGACCACGGACCGCTGACCACAGACGGCGGCTACCCACTGACCACCGACGACCGAAGACGGGGCACGCGGGCAAAACGAAAAACGGGCGACGTCCTCTAGCACCTGGAGCCCCGCTTCGTTCGCTGGCCCCTGGAGGCCCGTTTCGGACCCCAGGGCGCCCATGGAGAGACAGAGCCAGGGGTCAACAACGCAAAAAACAGGAGGCGGAACCTCCGCAGTGAAGGCGCCTCGCGCGAGCATCGCCTCTGGATAGGTTACAGGCGCCCCGTGGAATTAGCACCCAGCGTTTGCACTTACGGGTTCCGACTTTTCGGCAGAATATGTTCCCCATGGTATCTTGTTGGCGGGTCCTGGTGATCATAAATCTCCTCCTCCTCCTCCTCCTCATCATCATCATCATCATCATGATCCTTATCATCCTCTTCATCATCCTCTTCATCATCATCATCATCATCATCATCATCATCATCATCATCCTCATCATCATCATCATCATCATCATCATCATCATCATCATCATCATCATCATCATCATCATAATCCTTATCATCCTCTTCATCATCATCATCCTCATCATCATCAGCAGCAGCAGCATCATCATCACCACCATCATCATCATCATCATATCACCATCATCATCATCATCATCAGCAGCATCATCGTCATCATCATGACCACCACCATCATCATCATGATCGCCACCGCGGGCACCGTCTGTGGATCAACTGCGGGCGCCCCGTGGAAGTTCGGAGACAGCGCTTGCACTTGCGGGCCCTAACCTTGGCAACACCACTGCAGCGCCGCACTCACAGCACCACGCGCCCTGCCCTTCCACCCTTCTTCGGGGGTCCACGCTGGCAAACGTGGTTTCCGAGTGTGGCGGCGAGCGCACCTCGGCCGCACTCTGACAGCCGCTGGGCCACGCGAAAACGATGGGCGCACCTTCGCCGCTGGCCGGAGGCGGCGGCGTCGGAGCCTCGCCCTCGCTCGGACGTCCATTCCCCGTGTTTTTTGGTTTCGGTGTCGTGCGTGGCTTCTTCGCCAGAGGATCAAGGATGCTCCCCGATGGTCCTCGCCGAAGGAAACAGGCACACGTCCGAGCGATGCCAAGGAGCAGGGCGGCTGGGAGACAGACAGTCTGAAGACGCTCTCTCCGGGCGGCGTGCCGCCGCGGCCGCGAGGGGGGGCCGAGGCCCCGCCCCGAGAGAAGCCTTTGGGAAGCTGCCGGGGAGCGCCTCGGAAGAGCTGCGAGGGAGCGCAGCTAAAAAGCTGCCGAGGAGCGCCTGGAAAGCTGCGAAGGAGCGCCTTCAAATCGGCGGTGGGCAAACCTCCCTTTCGTAAAGCTCCCTTTAGTAGAAACAACCTATAGGACCGACACCGGCGGACCTGGACCCGCAAAAAGGAGGGCCGCGACGCCCTCTCGCGAATCGAAAACGGCCAATTCGCTAATCGACGTGTCAGGGCAGGAGGTCTATCAACCTCCGAAAAAAGCTGCCAATGAGCACCGTAGAACAGGTTGTGAAGCGCTGAAGGCTTCAGGATCTCCTGAACCTACAACCAGGGAATGGACCAGTTCACCGGGGTATGGACCAGTTTACCAAGGACAACTTGTCTTCCCAATCCAGACCTTGGTCAGTCAAGCTTTGCAGAATCCGGCGAGATCCTGCAGGATCCTGCGCGCTAGCCCAGGTCAGTGCAGCCATGACTCTGCAGGATCCTGCAGGATCAGGCGCTTTGGCTGACCCCCGTTTGCTTTGACCCCCGTCTCAAGGCTCCCGACTGCTCCTGGGGAAACCAAACAAAAAGGCACCGATGCCGCTACTCCCCAGACCTCTCCCGGGGTGCGCTCTGAGCAGAATTCCGATGCGAATCCAACGGTGGCGAAGAGGGCCCCCCGGGAAGGCGAAAAAGGGGAAAACGGGCGAAGGGTAGCGGTATGGGTACTCCCTTAAGCCCCGATTTGGTTTCCCCAGGAGCCTGTGCTTTTTATCATTCGCGACGACGGGCGTGATCAGGGGAGGGGGGGGGGTTCGTACACCCCGATCACAGAACGGCGGAGGGCCGCTGAAAATCCCAGGAAATCCTCCAAGAGTCCGTGGGACATCTCTGCATACGTGGGCAAAGTAGCGTGACGTGATCCGGGGGGGGAGGGCGAAGGAGACGGCCGTTCACGACCGTCATCGCCCAGGCCTTCAAATTACCCCGACGGTGGGACCCCACAGAAGAATCGATTTGGCTTGCCCCTTGCCCTTTTCCTCTTCGACTGGCGCAGGCCCTCCTCCCGCTTCTGCGTCCTCCTCCTCCTCCTCCTCCTCCTCATCATCATCATCATCAGCAGCATCAGCATCAGCAGCAGCAGCAGCATCAGCATCAGCATCAGCATCAGCATCAGCATCAGCATCATCATCATCATCATCATCATCATCATCATCATCATCATCATCATCATCATCATCATCGTCGTCCTTCTCCCCCTGGTTCATCAAGATTCAGGCCTGAGGACCCCAAAAGTGACGACAGGTACAAGACTTGGATGGCCCGTTCGGGTTAGAACATGAAGTGCGGGCCCCATAGGGAAGGGGCTCCCGCCAGAGACTTCCTGAAGCTTCAAGCCTGAGGAGCCTAAAAGCGACGACAAATACATGGCTTGGATGACCCGCTCGGATTAGAACATGAAGTGCGGGCCCCATAGGGAGGGGGCTCCCGCCTGAGACTTCATCAAGATTCAGGCCTGAGGAGCCCCTAAAGTGACGACTGGTACAAGATCTGGATGACCCACTCGGATTAGAACATGAAGTGCAGGCCCCATAGGGAAGGGGCTACCGCCTGCGACTTCCTCAAAATTCAGGCCTCAGGAGCCCAAAAGCGACGACAATCACAAGATTTGGATGACCCACTCGGATTAGAGCACGAAGTGCGGGCCCAATAGGGGGGGCTCCCGCCTGAGACTTCCGCAAGATTCAGGCCTCAGGAGCCCAAAAGTGACGACAGTTAAGTGTACCAGCGAATGTGAGTGATGATGACGATGGTGATGAGAAGGAGACAGTGTGGGATGATGCCGCGATGCACAACGATAATACGACAACGGACGATGACATGATGATGAGTGAGTGGGTGATGACTCAATGTGAATGCGCGAGTGAGAACGAGTGTGAGTGGTTGATGATGATGACTGCCGACGACCATGATGGGATCATGACATGAAAATGGATGAGTGGGTGATGAATGACTGAGCGAGAGAGTGAGCGGATGATCATGACAATCAGTGATCATGATGGGATGGTGATGATAGGAGGGGAAGAGGTGTGAGGTTCCTGCGCGAAGGTGTGCCGAGAAAACAAAACTCCACTTGGGATGTGGGGAAACAGAGGAACAAAAAACGGCACAAACCTAAACTGTTGGCGGTCCGCGCGGATTTCTCGGATCTGCCCCGCACCCCCTCCCTGGCGCGCGGAGCGCGCCAGGGGAGGCGGCGCCGGAGGCGCCAGCTGGCGGGGCGCAGCGCGGGATCCAAGAAGTCCTCGCGGAGCACCAAGAGCTGATGCTCATGGCGACTTTTTTCCTTCTTCGGCACAGAGAAGCAGGCCCCAGCTCCGCCCCCAGGCGCCGCCGCACGAGGCGAAGGCGGAGGCGGCGGCGCGGCGGCAGCCCGGCGGCCGCCGCCTGTTCGCGCCCGCGCCGCCGCCGCGCGCGCGGGCAAGGAGGCCCGCGAGAGCGCGCGGGGCCCGCGCGGGCGGGCGGCCGTGACGGCCGGAGAGCCAAAACGGCTGCGGAGTTTTGCAGAGCTTTGCGGGTCTTGCGGCCGCGTCGGCTGCAGTCAGCTCGTGTCATAAGGATGCGCGGTGAGGACGCAGGGGCCTTGGACGGCCATGTGAACGTGTTTCGAGCGAGGTTGGCCAACGAAAGGGGCCAAGGAGGAGCCGAGTAGGCAAGGATGCAAGGGTACTCTTGGGAAGGTTGCCCATCCTTACTATGCGGGTTGACTGTACACCCCTGCTCATGACTGCCTACCAGACCACCCCCACCTGACCCCTCGGGCTTGGGGGGGGTATGGGTTCCGCATGTGTTGTTCCGTGTTCCCCGACGCCGCCCCCACCACCCGCACTCGGAATGGAAGGCAAATTGATGCCTTCGGGTTAGGTTGGGGTGGTTTGGTGGGCGGTGAGCTTAGAGTTACGAAATTGTTACGCTGAAAAAAAGACTTCACTCCAAACGTTGTCTTGTAGTCCAGGTCCAGGTATTCGAAGGTTCGGCGGAAAAAGAAGCTCCGAGAAAACGCCAAGGGTCCAGACCAGATCCATGGTTTTCTTCCACGAGATCTGGAGTCCATGTAAATTGCTGCTTATCTTAAGATCCCTTACCGAGCATCAGCCTGGCCGAATCAGCTTTGCTGTGAGCCTCGGGCCGACCGCCCCTGTGAATACTACGGAGATGATCCTGGCGATTACCCACGGCCGTGCCGAGACACTCCTTACCGAACCTGGCCAACTGCTGGGCCGCATGGCTCCCGGAGGCCCCGCAAGATCAAATCCCCAACCCAGCATGAAGCTTGACATGTTGACTCTGATGTGGGGAACCGACCTCTATATACCGACGCTTTTTCTGGCCCTGCACTGAAACTCGCACAGGAAAGCGGATCCTGGTGCATACGGGATGCAGGTGTATACATGTTCGTCACCTCCCCAGGAAAACGGGGAAACGACTATGAAAACGGGGAAACAGCTATACGCCACAACCACCCCGACGTCGCCCCTGACCCTCAAAAAGTCCAGGGATTGAAAACAACAGCACGCCACTGGTAACGTACTCCAGATTTCGTAATAGAAGGGAGGGGGTCTGGACCCTCCAAGACAAGCCATTTCAGACCTCCCCCGTGGGAGAACCCTCCAAAACATCGTCCCCAGACCCCCCCAGGCCCTCCAAGATGGCCTGGAAGAGACCCCCCCCGAAATGAGACCCCCCTCCCTTTATTACGAAATCTGGAGTACGTATCTGTTCCAGTCTCCGATGATGGGCCCACCCACCGGCAGATCTGCACCCAACGCCTCTGGGGGGGGGGCACCTTTGCGCAGAGGGAGGCGCAGGCTCGACTCTCCCGCGGGGTCCCAAGACTCGACGAGCGCGCTCCGCCGCTCGCAGCGCAGCTGCTCGCAGAACGGCCTGGACCCGCCGCGGGGGAGCTACGAGAAATGACATCGACGCAGTCATCTGTTTTTTCTGGCGTTTCCGTTTTCTGAGCCACTACACGTGCGGGAAGAGCGCATGGCGTTTTCAAGATGCCCCAAAGCACGCCTGAACCACATCTGAGCCACACCTCAGCCAAGCCTGAGGTATACGTGGACTACGCGTTACTTGATGCATGTGATAAAGAAACAAGAAGAAACAAAAACACCTGGACCACGCATGAACCATGGTTGCGCCACGCTTGGGATATGTGGCGAACACCTAAACCGCACCTGATCTACGCGTGGGCCATGCCTGAAACACGCCTGAATCATAGCTAAACCGAACTTGGACCACACGGACGAGATGTGATGTTGCATTATTGAAATGCCTGGGAAGTGTGTAGATTACACCTGGGCCACATCTAAGCCACGCCTCAACCACAGCTGAAGCGCGCCTGAACAATACCTGAACCATACGTCGTCCGCACGTCAAATGCAGCTGATGTATGACCGCACCTGGGCCACACCTGAACCACACTGGAACCACGCCTGTGGTTTACACTGATCCTCCTCATCATTATCCTCCTCCTTCTCCTCCTCCTCCTCCTCCTCCTCCTCCTCCTCCTCCTCCTCCTCCTCCTCCTCCACCTCTCCTCCTCGTTCTGGTCATCCTCCTCCTCCGCCTCCGCCTGCGCTTCCTCCTCCTCCAACGACGACGACGACGACGACGACGACGACGACGCCAAGCTCAGGCGCCCGCCGTACGACACGAAGTTGAACAACATCCAGGAGAGGCAGGCGCCCAGCAGTACGCCGCGGGGGAGAGCCACGCCGGGCCCGAGGAGAAGCCGGCAGCACGCAGCGGACGGAGGGCGGCAGAGAGGCTCAGCCTCTCGGCCGCGAGGGGCGCTCGCCTCCAGGGCGGCAGTATAGAGCTCCCTACCCCCGTGGCGCCACGTGGGGGGGTGCACACTCTCCCGCCGACCTGGGCCGAGCGCCCCTCGCGGTGGAGCAGCTCCTCTCGCACCGTGCTGCGCCCGCGAGAGCACAGACGCCGTGGTGACATCCCGGCGTCGTCCACGAGGCGAAGCCAGGGCAGGGACAGAGTCGGACGGGGAGAAATCGGCGATATCTAAGATCCAGCGATTCTGGAAGGTGTATCGGGCGCCGCGGCCATCCCAGAGCGCTCCGGAGTTGGCTAAGAGCGTTCTGGAACGCCCTGGAACGATGTATCCCTGTCCTAGTCCCGCCCGAAGCAAAAAAGCACGACGAGCGGTGTCGCTTCGTTTCGAGACTCGGGGGGCCTTCTCGTGCCGATCCTCGACAAAAAACGTACAGTAGACAGATGGGGTCGATAGCTCTAGTCGTGTTTGGTCCACGACGTCGTTCTTTTCACGACGTCGGATCTCGGGACTTGCACCGTCGAAGCATTCCACAGAGATGGGGGAACTAAAATTTACCGATGCCGCTGCTCCCCCGACCTCTCGGCGCGTTCTGACCTGGACTCCGATGCGAATCTAGCCGTGGCGACGAGGGCACCGAGGGGCGGCTCGCTGATCTGCCAAACCAGATCGTGTGAGGGCGCCAGAAATCTGGGGAGAAGTCCCCCCTGGGAGGAGGAGGATAAGGAGGCTGCCAGAGGAGGAGGAGGAGGAGGAGGAGGAGGAGGAGCAGCAGCAGCAGCAGCAGCAGCAGGAGGAGCGGGAGGAGCAGGAGGAGCGGGAGGAGGCGGAGGAGGCGGAGGAGGAGGAGGAGGAGGAAGGCGACAACAACAACGAGGTGGAACACAAGCTAGGTGCGCTCGCGCCACATTTGACATCCTACCCCTCCCTCCCATACCTTCACATTACGCTGATTTTTCTCTATCCGCGCACGCGTGTCATAGCGGACCTGGAACGCCAAAAAAGACCACATCATGTTGTGCGGCGCAATCGGGAAATGGGAGCGGAGCAGTAGGAAGAGGGGAGAGGTGGTGGATGAGCAGGAGGATGAGCGGAAGGAGAAGGAGGAGCATCAGGAAGGAGGAGGAGGAGGAGGAGGAGAAAGAACAGCAGCAGCAGGAGCTGAAGTGGAAGGAGCGCGAGGAGCAGAAAGACCAGGGGAAGGCGGAGAAGGGGAAAGTCCTCCTCCTCCTCCTCCTCCTCCTCCTCCTCCTCCTCCTCCTCCTCCTCCTCCTCCTCCTCTGGGAGGGGGCAGCAATGCTGAGGAAGGACGCAGATCCTGAGGAAAGTGGCCCGCGCTGGGAAGCGAAAGCGCCATGCGGACGGCGGGAGCGGAGCCCCGATCCTAAAATGATATGGCCCACGCTGCAGCGGGAGCACGACTTTGCCGAAAACAGTCGAGAAACCAAAAAAATAGCAGCAACCACAACAACAAAAACCACCACCACCACCACCACCACCACCACCACCACCACAACAACAACAACAACAACAACAACAACAACAACAACAACAACAACAACAACAACAACAACAACAACAACAACAACAACAACAACAGCAGCAGCAGCAACGACAACAACACCAACAACAACAACAACGACGGCAGCAACAACAACAACACCACCACCACCACCACCAACAACAACAACAACAACAACAACAACAACACCAACCACAACAACAACAACAACAAAAAACAAACAAACAAAAAACAATAATAACCGCAACAACAACAGCAACAACGAACACAACAAAACAACAACAACAACAACAACAACAACAACAACAACAACAACAAGCAACAACCATTTTAAGGCTGTACGCTCTTACTTGCCCGCGAGTCATTCAACACCTATACCCTACACCCTCGATACCCGCCCTCTTCGTTTTCGATCACACCCCTTTCGGGGGGATTATTTCTCTTTGCTGGGGCCGGCGGGCTTAGACGTACGGGCAAACCGGAACGGGCGGGCAATCCTTCGGGGGCGTACATCTCTCTGCCCGCCATTGGAATTGGCGCGGGCCCTGCAAGAGGAGGAGGGGAAGAACGAGGGAGAGTGGGAGGAAGGGGAGGGGGAAGGACGAAGGAAGAGGGAAGATACCACGTTGTGAAGGCGTCCTTGGCGCGTGCGTGGTTCCTGAGCGCCGAAACGCAATTCCAGAATAATTTGCGAGGACGTCGCACGCGAGAGCGCAGTCCTGAGTACATTGTAAGGAAATCTCGGGCGGGAGCGGGGGCCCTGACTAAGTTGCGAGGAAGTCTCAAGCGGGAGCGCCGTTCCTGAGCAAATTGCACGGAAGTCTCAGGCGGGAGCGGGGGTCCTCACTAAATTGCGAGGAAGTCTCAGGCGGGAGCGCCGTTCCTGAGTCAATTGCGCGGAAATGTCAGGCAGGAGCGGGGGTCCTGAGTAAAATTCGAAGAAGTCTCAGGCGGGAGCGCCGTTCCCACGTAAATTGCACGGAAGTCTCAGGCGGGAGCGGGGGTCTTGATTACATTGCGAGGAAGTCTCAGACAGGAGCGCCTTTCCTGAGTAAATTGCGCGGAAGTCTCAGGCGGGAGCGGGGGTCCTGAGTAAAAATCAAGGAAGTCTCAGGCGGGAGCCGTTGTTGTTATAGCCCGGGGAGCAGGGGCATAGTTTGAGCAGGAAGACTTTCCTTCAGAAAAAACAAGGTGCGAGCCCCGGGGGTGGCACTTCAATCGAAAAGAATCAATGTGCACCGGTGGGGGGGGATCAACAATAATCCCACCAGCCCTTTGGGCGTGAGTGGTTTAGAGAGCCCGCTCTGTTCTCAACCCCCCTTCTTCCCCTTCGGGGAGGGTTTACCCCTCCCCCTACCCCCTCCCCCTGGGCCTGGAGAGGTCCTTTCGCGGGTGGTCAGGGGGGTCCTTTTCGACTCCTGGGAGGGCTAAAAAACGACACCCCTCACGAGGATTCTGGCCCCGACGGGGGGGACCAGAAAAAATGCTCTCCTCTTCTTTGAAGCCAAAATCATTGATTTTACTACGGTTTTGGCCCCATTTTGGCCTCCTGAGGGGGCAGCGCTCATTACAGCTCCCCTCTTCCTTCAAGGCAAAATCATTGATTTTACGAAGGGTTTGGGCTCATTTCGCCCTTCTGAGGGGGCAGCGCTCATTGAAGCTCCCCTCTTTTTTGATCCATCCCCTCCTAGATGGCCCCAAGAAGCGCCCAGGAGGCACCAAGAGGCCCCAAGATGGCCCCAAGAGGCCCCCAGGAGGCCCCCAAGAGGCCTCCAAGAGGCCCCCAAGAGGCCCCAAGAGGCTCCCCCGAGGCACCCAAGACGCTCCTGGAAGCCCCTGGGGCCGCCAAGAGGCCCCCAAGACGCCCCAAACGGCCTCCAAGAGGCTCCCAAGAGGCCCGAAGAGGCTCCCCCAAGGCACCCAAGACGCTCCTAGAAGCCCCTGGGGCCGCCAAGAGGCCCCCAAGACGCCCCAAAAGGGGACGAGGTGCCCGAACGCCTCACGCCACGAGGAGCCCGAACGACTCACACCAGGACGAGGGGCCCGAACGACTCACACCACGAAGAGCCCGAACGACTCACACCAGAAGGAGGGGCCCGAACGACTCACACCAGGACGAGGCGCCCGAACGACTCACACCACGAGGAGCCCGAACGACTCACACCACGACGAGGGCCCCGAACGACTCACACCACGAGGAGCCCGAACGAGTCACACCAGGAGGAGGGGCCCGAACGACTCACACCAGGACGAGGGGCCCGAACAACTCACACCACGAGAAGCCCGAACGACTCACACCAGGACGAAGAGCCCGAACGACTCACACCACGAAGAGCCCGAACGACTCACACCAGGAAGAAGGGCCCGAACGACTCACACCAGGACGAGAAACCCCAAACGACTCAAACCACGAGGAGCGCTTTCTCTCCCTCCTCCTCCGCCTCGTCCTTCTCCCGCTCCCACCACAAGGAGGATGTACAAGGAGGCGGGAGGAAGGAGGAACAGGGGAGATATGCGGGGGCAGGCGTAAAACACGCCTGAAAAAAAAAACGACTGTCGGCATGCTTCGCAAGAGTTGTTGTTTTGAGATGGGCTGGTGGGGATACGCGAAGCGTAAAGAATTATTCTTCAAGAATGAGAGTTAAACAACAACAATAACAGCAACAACAACAAGACAACAACAATCACAACAACAACAACAACAACAACAATCATTTTACCCGAACGCTCAGTGTTCTCACCAGTGCCAGGGTTTTCATGCGACGCGAGACAATACCCCCACTTCGTGGGGGGGCAGTTCAAGCTCTACCAAATATCCAAACGACTCTTCGCGACCACCCAAACCCAGCTTCCCGCCCTATGACGTTGGGACACTTCACTTCGTGGCGTGCGGACGACCGTGGCTACTACACTGGCGTGGGGTACACACCCACAGAACTTGGTCACTTATTCGGGGCGCGCGTGTGCCCAGCATCCTGCAATTGTGACATACAATACATGACACAGACAGACAGAGAGAGAGACAGAGAGCAGACAGAGAGAGAGACAGAGAGAGCGGAGTTGGTCACATTTTTGGGGCAAGTTCCTGAGATCGTCGTGTTTTTTGTTGGTCTTGCGCGCGCGAATGTCCACTTTATTTTTTTTTGCAAGGGAGTATTGAAATTTGATTATGTTAGAACAAGAAAAAGTAGCTCGCGCGAGCTCATGTAACATAAATGTTGAAAAACCATTGGTTTTGTGGGAGTCGGACAGCGCGCGCGGGATGAAATTTGGACATTTTTTTTTGAAAAACCATTGGGTTTTTGATGTTTTTATGTTGAAATCGTTACGAAACCTAAGGTTCTGGAAGGATTTCGTCTTGCGCGCGCGAATGTCCACTTTACCTTATTTTTTGCAAGGGATTATTGAAATTTGATTATGTTAGAACAAGAAAAAGTAGCTCGCGCGAGCTCATGTAACATAAATGTTGAAAAACCATTGGTTTTGTGGGATTCGGACAGCGCGCGCGGAAGGACATTTTGACAATTTTTTCTTAAAAAACCATTGGGTTTTTGATGTTTTTATGTTAAAATCGTTACGAAACCTAAGGTTTTGGAAGGATTTCGTCTTGCGCGCACGAATGTCCACTTTACCTTATTTTTTGCAAGGGATTCTTGCAATTTGATCAAGTAAGAACAAGAATTTTCATTTTATATTGTTTTTTGCAAGGGAAAACGAGCGTCAACAAAAAACCGGATCCGGTACCAATCGTTTTGCCTGAGACTTCCTCACGAAAATGATGAAAATGTGGCTGCGGCCTAGGCGCGGCGGGGGGGTCGCGCACCAGGGGTCCCAACAATAATTATTCTTAAGAAGAAATAATGTTCAACAACAACACCAACACCAACAACAACAACAACAACAACAACAACAACATGAGCAACAGCAACAACAACAACGAACACAACAACAACAACAACAACAGCAAAACAACAACACCAAAAACAACAACAACAACAACAACAACAACAACAACAACAACAACAACAACAACAACAATCATTTCACCCGAACGCGTGGTGTTCTCCCCAGTGCCAGGGTTTTCATACGACACCAGGCAATACCCCCACTTCGTGGGGGGGCATTACAAGCTCTACCAAATATCCAAACGACTCTTCGCGACCACCCAAACCCAGCTTCCCGCCCTATGACGTTGGGACACTTCACTTCGTGGCGTGCGGACGACCGTGGCTACTACACTGGCGTGGGGTACACACCCACAGAACCCAATGGTTTTTGGAGATTTCGGCGTGCGCGCGCGAAGAAAAAACGAATGTGTCCCGCATGGTATTATTTGACAGGGATGATGGCCCTGGCAGGTGCGCAACCGTTGTCGCAGAAGTTCGAAAAAGTTGCTCGCAAAAGCCCGTTTGACAGAAATGTTTAAAAAGTGTTGGGTTTCCTACGAATCCGCAAGAGCGCGCGGGATGAGATTTTGACATTTTTTTGTTGAAAAACCATTGGTTTTTTGATGTTTTTATGTTGAAATCGCTCCGAACACTAAGCTTTTGGAAGGATTTCGTCTTGCGCGCGCGAATGTCCACTTTACCTTATTTTTTGCAAGGGATTCTTGAAATTTGATTATATTAGAACAAGAAATGTCATTTTATAGTGTTTTTTGCAAGGGAAAACGGATTACAACAAAACAACCGGATCTTGATCAACTCGAATTACCTGAGGCTTCCTCACGAAAATGATGAAAACGTGGCTGCGGCCTAGGCGCGGCGGGGGGGGCGCGCACCAGGGGGCCCAACAATAATTATTCTTTAGAATTAATAATGTTCAACAACAACAACAACAACAATTACTAGCACGTGGGGACACTCCGTTCTCACCAGTGCCAGGGTTTTCATAGGAGGCGGGCAATACCCCCACTTTGTGGGGGGGCCGGTTCAAGCTCTACCAAATTTCCAAACGACTCTTCGCCACCACCCACACCCAGCTTCCCGCCCTATGACGTTCGGACACTTCACTTCGTGGCATGCGGACGACCGTGGCTACTATTCAGGGCCCCGCGGCCGACGACGACGGCGTGCGCGCGCGAAGAAAAAACGAATGTGTCCCGCATGGTATTATTTGACAGGGATGATGGCCCTGGCAGGTGCGCAACCGTTGTTGCAGAAGTTCGAAAAAGTTGCTCGCAAAAGCCCGTTTGACAGAAATGATTAATTATCCCGGCAAAGCAACCTAACAGCGATGTGTAGAAGCATATCTGAAAGCATTCCCCTTAAGATTCAGATGAAAATCCAGTTGTCGAATTCTGCTGTTCTCGCAGTCGTAGTCGCATTCGCGATGACAGTCGCAGCGGCAACGGCAGTCGCAGTCACAGCCTCAGCCTCAGCCTGCCTCCTCCTCCTCCTCCTCTTTCTCCTGCTCCTCCTCCTCCTCCTCCTCCTCCTCTTCCTCCTGCTCGTCCTCGTTCTCGTCCTCCTCGTCTTGCTCGTCCTCCTCCTCCTGGTGCTCTCTCCTCCTCCTCCTCCTCCTCCTCCTCCTCCTCCTCCTCCTCCTCCTCCTGGTGGTCCTCGTTCTCCTCCTCCTGGTGCTCTCCCCCCCCCTCCTCCTCCTCGTCCTCCTCCTCCTCCTCCTCGTCCTCCTCCTCCCTCCTCCTCCTCCTCCTCCTCCTCCTCCTCCTGGTAGTCCTCCCCCTCCCCTCCTCCTCCTCCTCCTCCTCCTCCTCCTCCTCTCCTGGTCGTCCTCGTTCTCGTCCTCCTCGTCTTGCTCGTCCTCCTCCTCCTGGTGTTCTCTCCTCCTCCTCCTCTCTCTTCCTCCTCCTCCTCCTCCTGGGGTCCTCGTTCTCCTCCTCTGGTACTCTCCCCCCCCCTCCTTCCTCCTCCTCGTCCTCCTCCTCCTCCTCCTCCTCCTCCTCCTCCTCCTGGTACTCCTCCCCCTCCCCTCCTCCTCCTCCTCCTCTTCCTGGTCGTCCTCCTCCTCCTGGTCGTCCTCCTCCTCCTGCTCGTCCTCCTCCTCCTCCTGCTCGTCCTTCTTCTCCTGCTCCTCCTGCTCCTCGTCCTGATCCTGCTCGTCCTCGTCCTCCTGGTCTTGCTCGTCCTCCTCCTCGTCGTGCTCTTGCCCCTGCTGAAAATGTGGCCCAGGAATGGGAGTTCTGGGAAGTCGAAGAGCACGAAGTTGCCTACAGTTGGCTACGGGCATTCAAAATGTGGCCCGGGAATGGAGTTCTGGGAACTCGAAGAGCACGAAGTGGCCTACAGTTGGCTCCGGGCATTCAAAATGTGGCCCGGGAATGGAGTTCTGGGAACTCGAAGAGCACGAAGTGGCCTACAGTTGGCTCCGGGCATTCAAAATGTGGCCCGGGAATGGAGTTCTGGGAACTCGAAGAGCACGAAGTGTGTGACTGTTGCATCCGGCCCTCCAGAATGTGGCCCGGGAATGGAGTTCTGGGAACTCGAAGAGCACGAAGTGTGTGACTGTTGCATCCGGCCCTTCCAGAATGTGGCCCGGGAATGGCGTTCTGGGATCTCGAAGAGCACGAAGTGTGTGACTGTTGCATCCGGTTATTCAGAATGAGCCTGGGAATGGAGTTCTGGGAACTCGAAGAGCACGAAGTGTGTGACTGTTGGTGAAAAACGAGTTCGGCACAGGCCCGCCCGGCAACTCCCAACACCTGCCCGGACCCCCCTGTGGAGTCATCTGCTGCTCTCTTTTGACACTACTAGAAACCTATCAGTCTTCGCTGTTAGGTTAAAAGTGTTGGGTTTCCTACGAATCCGCAAGAGCGCGCGGGATGAAATTTTGACAATTGTTTTTGAAAAACCATTGGTTTTTTTATGTTTTTATGTTAAAATCGCTACGAAAACTAAGGTTTTGGAAGGATTTCGTCTTGCGCGCGCGAATGTCCACTTTACCTTATTTTTTGCAAGGGATTCTTGAAGTTTGGTTATGTTAGAACAAGAAATGTCCACTTTAGCTTATTTTTTGCAAGGGAAAACCGATCGTAACAACACAACCGGATCCGGACCAACCCGTTTTGCCTGAGACTTCCTCACGAAAATGATGAAAATGAGGCTGCGGCCTAGGCGCGGCGGGGGGGTCGTGCACCAGGGGTCCCAACAATAATTATTCTTTAGAAGTAATAATGTTCAACAACAACAACAACAACAACAACAACAACAACAACAACAATAACAACAACAGCAACAACAACGACGACGACGGCGACAACAACAACAACAACAACAACAACAACAACAACAACAACAACAACAACAACAACAACAACATCAACAACAACAACAACCATAGCAGCAGCAACAATAACAGCAACACCAATAACAACACAAACAAAAACAAAAACAAACAAAGGAAAAACGACAACAACAAAAAAAACACGAAATCCGAATTCGTCCACATCGCGTGTAAAAAAACATGCGCCGAGGAGGGGCGAACACTCTCGGCACCGATTCGGGGGAGGGAGGAGTAGTACTCATATTGCGTCGTTGTCGATGTGGAGGTGGAGGAGGAGGAGGAGGAGGAGGTGAATGAGCAGGAGGAGCAAGTATGAGGAGGGGGAGGGGGGGGACGGTAAGGGGACAACAGGGTAGAATCCCTTCGTGTTCGACCCCATGCTCGTCCCCCCCCCTCCACCCAGATTCGAAGATGCTGGGTCGGGCCTGGGGGAGGCCCTGGGGGGTCCCCACTTGTTTGCCCTCTCGCGCCGGTGCTGTCAAATGCCTGGGACCAACTTTGAATCTGGGGGGAGGGGTGGGATGGACGGAGTGAAGAGTTCCACTTGTTTGTCCATCTACGGGAACCTTCATGGTGCCGCTGCGGGGGGGGAGGCAGCTCCCTGCTCCCTTCTGCAGCCGCGTGCCCTCCCCCGCGCCTGGCCCAGCGGGACTCGATCACCTGGAGAGGGAGAGATTTTCAGCCGCGTGTGTGGTATAGTTGTACATATTTACAGATATGTCCATCGGCGGCGAGCGACGGGGGGGAAGTGAGAAGGAGAAGGCCTTCTCAGAAGGCGGCGGGACTCCTCGGAGGCCCGGACAGCTTTCTGCGTGTTCGAGGAAGGTTGAGGAAAGTTCTCAGAAGGCTGGGGGAGAAGGCCCGCCTCTTCTCACTTCCCCCCAACTTCCCCAAAACCAAAGGGGCGCCGAAAACCAAAGTCGCGCCGACAACCAAAGGGGCGCCGAGAAACACAAGAGCACCGAAAACAAAAGGGGCGCCGAAAACCACAGGGGCGCCGAAACCCAGCGTGGCGCCGAAGAAGAACAGGGGGAAAGGCAGCTTCGAAGACCCCCCCCCTTCGGCCGAGGCCCTCCACCTGGAGATGCCAACAAGAGGAGGGGAGAGGGGGGGGGGGGCTCCAAGCCCCCCCCCCCCCTTTAGCCAGGACCCCCCCGCTGCAGAAAATCCAGGCAAAGGGGCGGAGGTGGCCTCGAGGCCCCCGCCCACTCCACCCCCGGGCCCCGGCAACGGGTGGGGGACGCTTCCAAGCCCCCCTCTTTTAGCCAGGCCCCCCCCTTTTTTATATACAGACTTGCATACATACATACGTACATGCATGAACGCATACAGACACACATGCATACATGCATGCATGAGTGCATGCGTGCGTGCATAGATGCGTGCGTACCTGCACAAATGCATACAGGCGTGCGTGAATGAACACATGTACGCACCTCAATACATACACACAGGCGTATAAACATACATAATTGCATGCATACATACAAACATGCATGCGTGCATGCATGCACAGATGTATGCATGTATGCATGCATACATGCATACCTACATGCATACATGCATGCATGCATAATTACATAGAGTTGTACATATACATACATACGTACATACATACATACATGCATACATACATACATACATGCATGCATGCATACATACACACATACATACATACATACATACATACATACATACATACATACATACATACATACATACATACATAAATTAATACATACATACATACATACATACATACATACATACATACATACATATATACATACATACATACATACATACATACATACATACATGCATGCATGCATGCATGCATGCATGCATGCATACATACATACACACGCATACGTTCATACATGCATAAATGCATAGTTACGTGCATACGCGCATATGTACACACATGTGTACGCACATGCATACCTACATACATACATACATACATACATACATACATACATACATGCATACATACATACAGACAGACAGACAGACAGACATACATACATACATACACATGTACACGTATACCATACATCAGCAGTACAAACCCTTACAACAAATTACAATACAGTGCACTGCATTACATTACATCAAACCGCTCATATGCATACAGACATGCATAAACGTGTGCATATATGCATATTTGTATACATGCACGTATACACACACGCATGCACACCTGTATGGCATATATACATGCGCACATACATGCGTGTAGTCATATATGCATGCGTGAATGCACGTACTTCTATAGAGACATGCATGCACGCATGCATGCATATCTCCCTACCGACCTACCTACCTACCTGCCGACCGACCTACTACCTACCTACCCACTTACCTACCTCCCTACCGACCTACCTGATTACATGCGTACATACATGCATACAGACAGACAGACAGACCGCAATCCATCCATCCACACACACATATAAAAGAGAGAGCGTGATCCACCGCCGCTTTACTCTGGAAAACTGCCAACCTTTTCCTCCGGAGCCCGGGGGTCCCCCCCCCCCGAAAATCCCCCCCCCCCCCCCCCCTGCTGAACCCCCCACCCCCTCCCCCCCGGCAAAAACCCCCCCTCCCCTAACCCCTCCCCCCCCCTCCCCCTCGAAAACCGGGGGGGGGTCACTACCGGTTCGAACCCCTCCCCCCCCCCCTCCGTATCCGGAAAACCGGGGGGGGTCACTACCGGTTGGAACCCCCCCCCCCTCGAAAACCGGAGGGGGGTCACTACCGGTTCGACCCCCCCCCACGCACCGCCAGCAAACGACTCCCGGTCCCTACCACCGCTCGCATCACATCCCCCACTGTTGTTCCCAGCACCACTGTCCTCACCACCACTGTCCCCACTGGTTCCACCACCGTCCCTATTGTCCCCACCAGTGCCCCCACCACTGTCGCACTGTCCCCACTGTTCCCACCACTGTTCCCACCACGGTTCCACTCTCCCCACTGTCTCCACGGACCCAACCACTGCCTATCCCCACTGTCCCCACTGTCCCACTGACTCCTCCGCTGTCCCACTGAGCTGTCCCACTGTTCCCACCACTGTCCCCACTGTCCCCACCACTGTCCCCACTGTACCTCTGTCCCATTGTCCCACCGCCGTCCTCGCCACCGCCTTCACCACTGTCCCCACCACCATTGTACCCTCCACTGTCCCACTGTTTCCACCTCATTCCCACTGTCCCCACACCACTGTCCCCACCACCACCGTCCCACCACTGTCCACTGTCCCCCCTGTTCCCACCATTGTCCCCACCACTGTCCCCACCACTACCGTCCCCACCACTGTCCCACTGTCCCACTGTCCCCACCACTGTCCCGCTGTCCCCTCACCACTGTCCCCACCAACACCGTCCCCACCACTGTCCGCACCCCCACTCGGTTTTCGAGGGGGGGGGGGGTTCGAACCGGTAGTGACCCCCCCCCCCTTTTCATGATGAACTGGGGGGGGGGGAGGGGTTCGAACCGGTAGTGACCCCCCCCCGGTTTTCCGCCAGCAGCGGTAGAACACGCTCTTTCATATAAAAGTACGATGCCTCGCTGCACGTAGAAACCTGCACTATATGTGTCGCTGGAAGGAGGACTGGAGTTGAGAGCACCCGCTGCCTGTTGTCATGCCACAACTGTCTGGACTTGGTCATGTACTGTACTTCTCCTGGTGGAACGACACGCTTCGCACAGATTGCGGCCAACGCACCTCAGATGTGAATGGCTATCTCTTTCTCTCTTTCTCTTCCTGCCTGCCTGCCTGCCTTCCTGCCTGCGTCACTCTGGCCAGAATTTCGAGGCGGATCCAGCCGTGGCCACGAGGGCGCCCAAGGCGGCGCAAACGTACTCGAAAAGCCTCAAGCACCTCGACCCTGGATCTCTCGGGCACCGCCGTCGCCGCGCTACGACGACGACGACGACGACGACGACGACGACGACGACGACGACGACGACGACGACGACGACGACGACGACAACACGCAAACATCTCGATCATCGATCCCCGACGAAGCGAGGCAGCGTCATCCCTGGGCGTGCACGCCCCGCTCGCCGCAGCCCCGCGTGCCCAGGCGCGCCCGGGCGCGGGGCGCAAGGGAAGGGCACGGGAGCATGAGAATCGACGCTCCCGCTCCTGCTACCGCCCCCCTCCGCCTGCTCGTTGCCGCCCATTTCCCCCGTCCCCTCCATCCCTCCCCCCCGAGCCTCCCCCGTTCCTCCCCCTTCCTCCCCCTGCCCTTCCTCGCCTGCCCTCCCTCCTTCCCATCTCCTCCAGAGACCTCTGGATGCTTCCAGGGAACTCGGGGATCCCACCTCCTCCTCATCCAGGAGGAGGAGGAGGAGGACGACGACGACGACAACAACGACGACGACGACGACGACGACGACGACGAGGGGGGAGGTAGCAGGACAATAGAGAACAAGGGATGGATAAGGAGGAATGGAAGGAGAAAGAGAAGGGAGGAGCAGGAGGGAGGGGGAGAACGAGGAGGGAGAAGGAATGAGGGAGGGAGGGAGGGAGGGAGGTAGGGAAGAAGGAGGAAGAGGAGGAGGAGGAGGAAGCGGAGGAGGAAGAGGAAGAGGAAGAGGAGAGAGGAGAGGAGAGGAGAGGAGAGGAGAGAGAGGAGAGGAGAGGAGAGGAGAGGAGAGGAGAGGAGAGGAGAGAGAGGAGAGAGGAGAGAGGAGAGAGGAGAGAGGAGAGAGGAGAGAGGAGAGAGGAGAGGGAGAGAGGAGAGAGGAGAGAGGAGAGAGGAGAGAGGAGAGAGGAGAGAGAAGAGAGGAGAGAGGAGAGAGGAGAGAGGAGAGAGGAGAGAGGAGAGAGGAGAGGAGAGGGAGAGGAGAGGGAGGAGGAGCAGCAGCAGCAGGAGGAGGATCAATAGGAGGAGGAGCAGCATGAGGAGGAAGAGGAGGGCCGCCGACGCCACAACTGCCTCTGACCACAGTTCCTCCCTGCCCCTGGAGCCAAAGGCAGGGAGCCAGCAAAGCAAATGGACCGCAGACTTCGGACTTCCGCAGACGGCGGACTCCGCCAGCGCTATACCTCCTCCTACGCTACCGAGTTGTCTACACCTCCGAGGCCTGGGCGCCACGGAGGATCGCGGCACGTCGCCAAAGAGGGCCTCATCCCCGTCCTGGCATCGACGGCTTCGGCGTAAGCGAAGCTGGGCACGAGGGGTTGTGAGGCTTGACACGGCGAGGAGGCTGCTCTCATTACATCACGGGTCTGCTCAGTTCATGGGGAAGCTGCCCAAATCTGCAGATCGTGACAATGCGAAGGAACCACGTTGGAGTTGCAAGGCTACGCGGCAGTGCGGTTTCACTCGCAATGTTGCATATAATAAGAGGTGCTACATGTGTGGACGAGACCAGAATGGGTTGCCCGATCCGAACGGGCCGCCAGAACGAGGTTCACGAGAAAGAGCACCTTCCACACCGAGGCGACGCAAGGTTGCAGAAGGCGACGCCAAGGACTCAGATGAAGTTGGGCAGGCAAGTAAGGCATTGGCCTCCTTACGTCGCTGTGGCCTACCTGATGAACATGATCTGGTTGTGCGCGCGCGTGTTGCCCTCGCTACAGCAGAGGCCGCTGAGAGAGCACGGCGTACGCCAGATGATATGTTGCGCAGCGCTTTGGATCGTCAAAGCGCTAAGGGTCGTGAAGTTGAGCAGCTCAAAGAAAGCATGGACACACTCAAGGAGCAGTACGACGCCAAGGTCGAAGAGCACCGCGTCGCCAGCGAGGAGCTCGACAGCATCAAGTTGGAGGTGGCCACGGCACGTGCACCAGTCATGGGCACAGCTCGGCCAGCTCCAGACGGGACGACAGTATCGGACGCCATGGGTAGGTTGCAGCAGGTGGTCTTGGGTGCTCCCCCGGCGCTTGCAGCAGGAAACCCTCAGGCGGCTTTGGAGTCTCTCGTCACACACTTCAACCAGCTGCAGGGGGCATGGCAGCAGACGCAGTCGCAGCAAGCATCACCTCCTCTGCAGCCGCAGGTACCCGTACATGTTCCTGGCCCAGATCAAGTTGGCACTCATGCTGGTGGTACGCAGTGGGAAGACCCTTCCATCGGAGCAGCCCCAGCTACACCAGGGACGTGACACATTATCATACATCGACATGCCGAGACAGTTTCAGGGTCGAGTCCGCTCCTTGGATGATTTGAACCTAGTGGAGCTCACGGCAGTTACTCGTGGCGCTGCTCGACGGGATGATCACACATCATCGAGAGTGGCTGCTGCATCCTCCTCTCCCTTACACATTTCTTCGGTCCATGGTGATGTGGGCGGCGAGAGGCTACCACGTACATCGAGGGCTTCAGCGGCAACAAATCCTGTGCGCCCAAGGGTCCAGCAGGTTCAGTCGTCGCAAGCTTTGAGGACGAAGGCCGAAATCAATCCTGTGCGTTCACAGCAGCGGCAGGTTCAGTCGTCGCCTGAATTGCAGGACACCAACAGTGGCAGACGAGGGCGGCGGGCATGTGAGCATGGCAAGCGTAAGCCCTTCACCGTGGCCACGTTCAATGGGAGTGGATGGCCTCAACTGCAGGATTATCTTGATCAATGTCGTTCACACTCACTGGTGTTCGTTCAGGAGCACCACTTGGCGGGGAACGCCAGAATGCAAGCGGAGGAATGGAGTATCAAACGAGGCTGGCGGCCATTTTTGACGGATGCTCGATCAGTGACGGGAGGTAAGTTCTCGGCCGGTGTGGGTATCTTTGTGCGGTCGCACGTCGGCGCTACGCTCCTCGACGCCTTCCTGGACGATCACGTTCTTATTCCATCGCGAGCGGTGGCCATATGGGTGCACGCAGGACCAAGGCATGGATTCATTGCGGCATCCATTTATCTTGTTCAAGGTCAGAAGTTCGGTGGTGACAACGCTCGGCATTTAAAAAGATTGGGGCAGTGCCTGAGGTATTATGCTGCGCCCTACATCGTCGGAGGTGACTGGAACATGCCTCTTAGTCAAGCATCAGATGCGCGTTATCATGAACGGCTTGTTGGCAGTTTCATCGGCAGCGCAGAGGGCACGCATCGTGACCCCAAGACGGGCAACTTGACCAACTTAGACTACATCCTCGTCTCTGAGGGCTTGGCTGCTGTCATGACCAAGGTTCGTATCACGGGAGGTTTTCCTGCTCGCAATGATTTTCCTTTGCAGGCTGAAGTTGGCCCTCGGCCACGCGCGCAGCAGGTTTACTCCATCAAAGGGCCAGCCATTCTGCCATTGGGGCCCCATGCGAAACCTGTCGAGCACCAAGATGAGGATGAGGACGGCGAACTCATCTTTGACGTGGAACGTGGGGACCCAGGGCACTCCTGGACGGACCTTATGAGACAGGATGCTCAAAATGGTTTCGGGGGCCCCTCAAATCATCAGGAACGAGTCGGTTTGCTCTGTCAGCAGGTCTTCAACGGGGTTGAGAAGGAATTGCTGCCGCTCTTTCAAGTTGAAGACCCGAGTCGTTTTGTAGGGAGGTCTAGTGGCCTCGAATATCGGTATGTCACGGCGGGAGGCGCGCTTGCTCGTTACCAACCTGCAGGCGCAGCATATTCACGTGCACTTCGATTGTTACATCTGAAAGTATCGGACGTACTTATAGCACGGCGTGACATATATGAACGTCGTGTTCCAGCGCGGCAGCACTTATATGATTTCGTGCGTGGTCGTGGTCGTGATGGGCGTATACGTCGACACATACCACATCATGTACTTGCTGACATTGTATTCATTATCGAGCAAGCATGTGCGCAGCCTGTGGAGTATCACGGGCTCATGCTCGACTTTGTCTGCAGCTTCCTTGCGCGTTTGGCCGAAGCTGAGGAGCGCCGGCTTGCCCAAGCGCGATCCAAATCGCTTGTGAGCTGGATGAGGCGTCATCTCACGAGTACCCCTGGGCCCGCTCACAAGTGGGCCAAACCAAAAGGCTGGAAGGCTGCGCAGGTCAGGACCTCCAAGGGCCTCTCGAGTTTCCCTGGGGACATTGCTGAAGCTCAACGGGATTCCTGGGAAACCATATGGGACGGGGACCCTGAGCCAGTCGAATACGCAGGAGCAAGTATGTTTCAAGAGGAACCTGGTGAATTTCTTGGGGAGCTCAAAGGTTTACTGGAAGCGGGCCCACGCCTTCCCCCTCTTACCATAGCAGAATTGCGACAGGCAGCTGTGCGATTTCCGCGACGCACGGCAGTTGGCCCAGATTTGTGGAGGCCCAGACACTGGGCTCTGGCGTCGAATGGCGCCCTTTCCGTGCTTGGATACATGCTGTTCCTTTGCGAGACATGGGGCTTGTGGCCACAGCTGTTATCGAGGGTGCACATCGTTTTACTGTCCAAACCTTCAGGGGGGTATCGTCCCATTGCCCTACTTACCTCCATATATCGGATATGGGCAAAAGCACGGGTGGATTTTGCGAGAAAGTGGGCCAGTCAGTTAAATCGACCCTGGATAGCCCTTGGAGCTCAGAAGTCGACTACAGATGTGGCCGCTCGTATCCTGGTTCAGAGTGAGGCTGGAGGCTCGCTCGCTGGGGACACCCGAGTCAGTGTTCACAGCATTGTGGACATCGAGAAATGCTTTGACAGAATTTCCTGGGCGCTCCTGATAGCAGCGGGACGAGCACCTGGTTTTCCTGGACAACTCATGGTTTTGGCCATCAGGATGTACATGAGTGTTAGGAGGCTTTCCTGGGATGGCTGTTTTTCGACGCAGGTTCATGCAAGACAAGGCGTGCTGCCAGGATGTGCCTTCGCCATGTTTTGCTTGCAGTGCGTCATGCTCACGCCGTTCGACTCGTTGTATGCACACACATCGCACAGTTCGCGCTCGTTGCATGTGCACGCTGGCGACATCACGGTATCAATTATATGTTCATTGCGCAGTATAGTTACATCGGCTAGCAGAGTCCTACGAATACTGGCTCGCTCGCTCGCGCAGTTGGGCTTACCACCAGCCAGGAACCAGATGAGTATTGCGTCCAGCATACCTGAAGTGGCTCGGCGGGTGGCGGCACGGCTGCACAAATTTGGTCATGCCTGTCGGAGTGCCTTGGAGGTTCTTGGGATTGAGGTGGCGTCAGGGAGGCCCCTTAGATACTGTCGGCTTCGTGAACGTGTCTCGGTCGCCTCGAAACGAGTTCCACGGCTTTCGAAAGTTCAGAAAGCGGGACCCATCGTCTGCAAGTTTGTCCGACAGGCATTACCCAGTGCTATGGGATATGGATTAGGAGTACATGGGGCGCCGCCACAGTTGGTGGCCAAGATGCGCTCTGTGCTTCGCTCGTGCTGGTATTCACCTGGGTCGACCACTTCGGCCTGGCTGGCGAGTGGCCTTCAAGGCACCGTGCTGTCGGACCCGCAGGTCCAGGCGTGGACGGCCCCTCTTGTACAGTGGGCTGTGCTCTGTCGGGACGTCGCGGTGACTCGCGAGGAGCTCCAGAGGGCCTGGAAGGCGCAGATCCAGAAAATATACTTGGCCACTCATCCCTGGAAACACGTCCCGGGCCCTGCTGGGGCTATGCTTTTATCCTTAAAGGCCTTGAAATGGACCCCCAGCTCAGCTTTTGTCTGGAAGACCGACATCGGGGACATCTTGGACCTCAGGACTTCTGCGCCGTCCACGGTTCGTGACTTAGGTCAGGCTGCTGCGCTCAGGAGGCTTTGGGAGTCCTGGGCAGCTCGAGGGAACCCCGCTGACGACGTCGGCATGGCCCCCAAGCAGCCCCTCGGGCACTGGATCGAGCCCATCGTTGACCTGTTGAGAAGGTACAAGGGGGACGAATTTGACGACCCCTCCGAGGGTGAAGGTGCAGACTCCGACGACGACGAGCCACAGGAATCTAGCAGGACTCCCTGGGCCCCTTCGTTTAACGAGGCGGCGATGCTGCGCGCCTTCGTAGGTGGTGGCATGTGGCCCCCGTCTCGGCTTCACGCTTGTGGATATGTTGATCGCGCTGAATGCATGGCGTGCCCGTCCACGGCTTGCACGACCCATCATATTTTGTGGGATTGTGCTGGCAGTAGCGGTGAAAGGATACGTCACCTCTCGGATTTAGATGACAGGGGGCTCCCACCCAAGGTTGTTGGGTCATGGTTTTGGGATCGCGGATTATGCCCTCGCAGCTGTTTTCCACCAGTGCCGCCAAAAGATAATCCGGGCAGGTGGATTGTCAAATACGGTACAGCAGATATGGCTAGTGGCGTCATATTTACAGATGGGGCATGTAATAAGTTCTGGTACTGGCCCGAAGCGTCTCGTGCTGGATGGGGGTTCGCTAAGCTGGATAATGATAGGATTGATCTTCTAGTATATGGTGCTCTCCCTGGACCTGCGCAGTCCTCACCGCGGTCTGAGCTATACGCCTTCTTGCAAGTTTTGCAGATAGCTGTTTTGCCTATATTAGTCCACTCAGATTATAAGGGCCTGATCGAAGGCCTCACATGGGGGCCTGATTGGTGTAGACATCCCTCTCGGCCCAATGTTGATCTTTGGGACTTAATTTGGAACAAAATCGACGATTTAGGAGGCCTCTCGGATAATTTGGAAGTTCGTCACGTGCGAGGGCACCAGCGAGGCATGGATGTCTTGGCGCGGGGGAACCGATGGGCCGATTTTGGGGCGACCAGGGGGCGGGATTTGCATTCGGTTCCCCGACCGCATGTCAAGGCCATGCGGATTGCTCTGAAGTCTGTTCGGTCGGTTTTGAAATGGCAGGTTGAAGCGTTGCTGGCCTTCGCTGCACACGGACGTGTCACAACTGTGCCGCGACGGGGCAAGAAGCCTACTCAGGTCAGGCAGGCCAAGAGTGAATTCGACCCCACCCCTCCTCCCGCCCACCTGGCTCACGCCTTCTCGCAAGTGCCGAATCGCCTCATCTGGAGGTGCAATTTCTGCATGAAAGGTGCCAAGGCCAAGAGATCGAGGGATCGTTTATCTCGTATAACCTGTTTTGCCCGTGTCCTGGCGTCGAGGTCTTTCGACATGAGTTCGAGGGAGCCCCCGCGAGTGCAGGGATGTGTCGCTGGTGACCAGGCCAAGGCGGACCCCTCCCAGGATCTCACGGGCTCAGCCAGTGTCTCTCAGGGTGCCCCCACTAAGAGAATGGGTGACCTTCTGGCCCGCCCAGGCTCGTCTGATGATAGGGACGTGAGGCCGCGTGTCACTTTCGCCCCAATTCAGCGCGTCTTGGCTCCAGATGCCGATGAGCTGGCTTTGGCACAGAGGCAGATCCTGGAGCCAAATTCTAAACGGCGGAAGATGGGTAGGCCCGCGTTGGCCGAGTCGACCGTCCCCGCGTGTCCGTTGCCCGTGTCTGGTATTGTCGGGCACCTGTGTGCGCGTGGCCACCGATGTTGGGTCAGCCCTGGTCAGGTAGTTCTTTGCATTAAGTGTGGCTTTTACACTACTGGAGTTGCTGGCCACCTGCTCCTGGATTCACAGTCCCTCAAGTTTTGTCGGAGAGGGCTGCCCGAAACAGGAAGTTGTTTTTGGAAGGGCTTCACCCAGCCGATGAAGGTGCAACCAGCAGCCGTCGTATTCCTGTTTCTCGTCCATTGCTTGCCAGTGACCCAGAGGTCACATGGCTAAGGCTTGGATGAGTTCCCTGTGTTGAGCCCGTTTCTGGTTTCTGGTCTCGGGGCTCCTTGGGCTTTCTCTCTGGGCGGCTTCCTGCCGCTTCGGCCCCTGGGAAACTCCTGGTCGGCCAATTCGCTTGTTTTTTGTTTGGCCTGGCGGGGCGGACGGTCGGAGCGACGGTGCGCGCGGCCGCCCCGCGACCCTCGCGTGGCGGCTCCTGCTCTTCTTCCACAGCAGGCGCGCCCCCGCGCGCCGCCCGCCGTGCTGCTTCGTCGCCGCCGCCGCCAGGCCCGCTGGCTCGGGAGTGCTCAACCGTGATCCCCTGGTGGGTTGAGCCTCGTCCTTCGAGCTTGGGGGAAGCCTTCTGGGCTCGCTCCTTTCTGCTGTGGCCGTCGGTGCCCCGCGCGACGGTGTCCAGTCAGTGCCGTATCCTCCTCCTCCTCCTCCTCCTCCTCCTCATCCATTCTTCTTCCTTGTGAATATCTGCTCCCTGTCGCACCCCGAGGCAGGTCGGAAAGGCGCACCGGGCGTTTCGCATGAGATTTCCTCACCATGTACGACACTGAAGCTTAGAAATTAGCAACAGTTTCACAGATGGAAGGCGGATGATTCTCAAAATGGGGCTCTCGCCTTAGCGCCGCGCACATTCGTTCTAAAAAACTCAAGGGCTTCACGGATCGCAAACGGGTGGTTTTCAAAATGTGGCGCTCGCCTCAGCGCCGCGCTCATGCGTATTAAAACATTGCAAGAGCTTCACGGGTTGAGGGCGGGTCGTTTTCAAATGTGGCTCTCGCCTTAGCGCGCCGCGCGCTTTCGTCTTAAACCATTACGCGAGTTTCACGGGAAGGGCGGGTGGTTTTCAAAATGTGGTTCGCGCCTTAGCGCCGCGCACACTCGTCTTGACAATTTGCAAGCGTATCAATTGAGGGCGGTTCCTTTTCAAAATATGGCTCTCGCGTTAGCGCCCGCCGCGCATACTCGTCTTAAACATGTGCAATAAGTGCACGGTGTCCCATGGTCAATGTACCAGACATGGTGTTTGAGAAAATTCCTGATTGTGAGGGCGCAACAAGTATGTTGATTCGCGGTGTTGTAGTCCCAGGAATGGTGTTCTAGAATTGTGGATGCAACGACAATGGACACCCTAACAGTCCTATCATCGAATTAAAAATGTGTTTAAAATGTCGGAATGTGTTAAAAATGTCGGAAATGTGTTTAAAATTTGTTCAAACATGTGTTTAACATGTTTAAGACAAGTTTAACACATGTTCTAGACATCTGGAAATTATTTGGCAACACGCTTCCTCTCCATTGATCGTCCCCCACAACTCTAGAACTGTTCAGGATCGTCAATACGCAACCGTCAGGTTGATTCGTGGCACTGGAGTCCCGACACTGGTATTTTCGCACGCTTCAGAGTCTTCGAACGGTTATCGCCCAACAAAGCAGTTTAGTGCCCTCAGTGGAAATGAACCCTTGTAGGAGCCTCTGAAGAGGGAGCTTGGAGGGAGGGTTGATTCCAACATCTTTGATGAGTCCTGGGTTTACACTGGTCCTCCTCCTCCACCTCCTCCTCCTCCTCCTTCCTGCTCGTCCTCCTCCTCCTCCTCCTCCTCCTCCTCCTCCTGCCTCCGAGTCCTCCACCTCGTCCGCCTCTCTCCTCGTTCTCCGCCCCCCGCTGGTCCTCCACCTCGTCCTCCTCCTCCTCCTCCTCCTCCTCCTCCTCCTCCTCCTCCTCCTCCTCCTCCTCCTCTTCCTCCTCCTCCTCCTCCTCCTCCTCCTCACTCTCCATGCGCTGTCCCCCTGGTATGATCCCTGCGGACACTGCCGGCACAGGAGGGCAGCCAAGAGAAGGAGCAACGGCAGCAGGAGGAGCACGAGGAGCAGGAGGAGGAGGAGGAGCAGGAGGAGAGGAGGAGGAGGCGGAGGAGAAGGAGGAGGAGGAGGAGGGGGAGGAGGAGGGGGAGGAGGAGGAGGAGGAGGAGGAGGAGGAGGAGGAGGAGGAGGAGGAGGCGGAGGCGGAGGAGGAGGAGGAGGGGAGGAGGAGTGCAAGGGGAAGGGGCCCCGCGGCGTCGGAGACTGGCTGGCCCGCGGACGCCCGAAGCGCCCTCCCGACTGCACGGCGAGGTCCGTCCCCAGAGCTGCCCCGGGAGGCCCTCTGGGCCGGCACTGCGAGGCGGACCCAGCCGCGGCCGCGAGAGCTCCGCGGAGGCCCCAGAGATCGAGCGGGGGATCGACCACAGAACCGATCTGCCAAGAGACTGGCCGCCACGTCGAGTCCGCAAGGAGTGCGCGGAGCGCCCGTGGATCTGGGAACGGTCTGCGCTCTCTCAGGGACTCGGCGAGAAAGATCGGTCTCGGAGGTAATCACTTCTGCAGTCGATCCCCTGCTCGAAACAAGAGCCAGAAGCGCCCGCAAGCCTCCGGCCTCGGACGAGAACGACCCAGCCGCCTTCAGGAGCTCGTGCTGCCAGCTCTGCCTGTCCCGCCTCTCGTGCACCACGCCCTCGAGGTCCGTGGCGTCGGGCTCCTATGCAGAGGCGACGCGCGGCGACGTCTGGACGCACTGCAGTCGACGCACTACCAGAAGGAACGCTGAGTAAGGAGCGAAGGGGCCTCCCTGACCACGGTCAGCCTCGGCCACGAAGAGTTTCCCCGACCTAGATTATTCAGGTCGGGCATGTCCCCCTACAGGCCGATTTTAGACGAAAAATGAGAAATACTCAAAAAATACGCCCAAATGGTCAAAAGCAATTTTGCTGCTCAAAAGAAGAATCGTCCCCTGACTATTTTGTTGACTATTTTTGAATTTTCCTCCTGTAGAGGGACAGGCCCGACTTAAACCTAGATCTAAGGAATGGCCCAAAAACCCGAGCCCCTCTTGAGCCCAAAGCGGCCCAGAGCTCCGCGACGGCGCCGCCGATGGCTGATGGCGACGCCGACGCTACGGCACGACAACAGTGGCACTGCTGCCGATGAGGCCTCGCATTGTGGAAAGAGCGCAACAAAGGCTGTCGACCGCTTCTGGCCTCGAGGGGCCTTCGCGGGGCCCCGGGGCCCTCACAGAAAGACTGGGGGCGAAAACATAGCAAGCAAACAACAAGACACCCCAGGGAAGGGGTCGACAGCATCCGATACCTTTTGGAGTCCTGTGCGAGTGGAAGCGTCGGGGGGGACTGGCTCAGGAGGGAAACAGCGAGCTGGAATCGGCAACACGTCGCCGACAGATCGGCGAGGGGCCCCCGATGGCGCACGCAATACCGCAACCTCCTCGGCAGGCGGGGGGGGGGGGGGACCTATGGGCCCCTTATGGGAGAGGAATGGGCGATTGCGGGTCGATGAGTCCCCCCCCCTGAGCCTGCCCCCGCGCCTCAAAAGCTTAGGGGAACAAAAAGTGGCATAAACATAAAAACTCGGAGGTCCGCGCGGATTTCTCGGATCGGCGCTGGGGCCCCCCGGCGGCGCCTCCGGCGCCGCCCCTGGCGCGCTTCGCGCGCCAGGGAGGGGGGTCCAGCGCCGATCCGAGAAATCCGCGCGGACCTCCGAGCTTTTATGTTTATGCCACTTTTTGTTCCCCTAAAGCTGCCCCTGACCTCGTTGTGACGTATCATGGCGTCGGAAAGGCGATGACCGGCCTCCCGTGTCCTGCCCCGAGACTACCTGGGGAGCGGTGGATGCGCACGAGTCCTTCCCGCTCCCAGGGGCGGGCAGGCGTCTGCACCCGCCGCTCCTCGAAGAGGTGCTCGAGATCCCAGGGCACGACTCCGGGGCGACGGACAAGAATGTGTGTGCTCTGGCGGTGCCATCTGGCTATGATACTGATCGTCACGCACCCCTTTGCTCGGGATAACCATCCATCCCTGAACTGGGTCCCGCCGCCGCTGGCCCGCTGACGCAGCAGCCGCCGCGGACTCGCCGGCGGGGCTGGCCGCACCGCTCGCTCGGGGAGCGATCCGTCCCCCCCTGAGCCGCTCGCTCCGTCCGCCACTTTTTCGGCCGCGCCTCCCCCCCTCTCCTCCTCTTGCCATGGTGGCACAATTCGCTCTAACGGCATCCCCGTTTAGGCATCCCATCGCCAGGGCAGACGTCCCCCTGCCTAGCCGCCGACGCTAAAGTGCTCTGGTGGTGGAGGTGAGGGTAACCACGATGGAAACGGTAATGATGGTAAGAATGCCGCATCGCCGGCAGCGCCTCGCGCTGCTGAAGTTATGAAGCCGGGGGAAAACAGCATGGCTGCACCATGTGGCAGGCTGAATCAAAAAAACAAAAAAAACTTGGGGGGAACGATCTTACTTCTGCCAACTTCCGCCGGCGGAACCGCCCTCGTTGTACGCCCGCCGGCTTCCGCTGGCATTCCGTCTCCTTATGTGGCAACTCATCGGAGCCTCCCGTGTCATCTTGCTGGCTCTTGCGAATCGACGCCAACCGACGCGAGTTTCGACGCTAATCGGCGCTAGTCAACACTAAATCGACACTTATCAACGCTAAGTCGGCGGAGTCTCATCGATTACCAGGCGCAGTCTCATCGATTACCAGACGGAGGTGGGAGGAGGGAGGAGGACGGAGAAGGGAGGAGGAGAGGAGGCGCAGGAGGAGAGAAGGAGGAGGAGGCAGAGGAGATGAGGGGGAAAGTAAAGGAGGAGGAGGAGGAAGAGAAGCAGTCAAAAAAGCAAAGCAGAATGGCACGGGCGGCCACAAATACTTAAGTGCACTACAGTACGACAACAAATGCATTGCACGTGACGCTATAGTTCCTAACGTAAATCGCGCTGCACATTTACGACGAGGATGGCAACAGGGTAGGTCCACACCAAAACTCACACGTCATGCGTACTCGTGGTCACCATCCTCATGTACTACAAGTCCGTTCGCTGAAGACGAAGTGGACTCTGCATGTCTAGGGGACATGCCATGACCCTGCAAAATTACGACAGCACATGAATTATATCCCGTCTTGCTCTGGCGCCATCGGGTGCGATGCTCGAGGCTGGCCTCCGCAGAGAGGCTGCAAACGCGCCGCCACAAAGCGGCCCTCCTTCCGCACCGCCAGTCGCTCGATTTCCGCGAGAGCTGCTAGACACCTTGGTGACGAGGCGCGCGCGCATCGTGCAGGGCAGCTGATCGACTATACTTTTGCCTCAGCAGCCGAGGGCTCCAGCTCGACCTAGGCGCCCAAGTGCCAAACCACCAGCTCCTCCTGCAGCGGCCGTGCGCACAGCACCAGCCAGGTCGAGATTGGCAGCATCGACACCCACGTTACCACCACTGCCTACAGTCGGGGCGTTGACCTAAGGAACCCTAAATTAGGAACGAGGCCCCTTTTTTCCATGAGTTAAACTTCGATTTCCCATCGAAAACCTACGGAAAACAGAAGGCAAACTGTGAAGCAATCAAGGAACACGGAGCCCCTCCCCAACGAAAAGGGTTCCTTCTTCAGGGCCCCGACTGTACGTTACCACCACGGCCTACACCGCCCTCAAAAGGATGGCGGAACTCGGGCCAGTCGAGAAGGCCGCGACAGCGAAGAGGGCAGCGTGGCGCCGCCTCCCGGGGCTCGCGAGGATCTGGGCCCCACACAGGCGGCCACGGGAGCTCCACCGGCTACATGGCCAAAGCTCATGCGACCTCCAGCACCGGCAGATCAGAATGATCAGCCTCATCATTAGCATCAACATCATCAACACCAGAACATATCAGGACCATCATCGTTCTCCTCCTCCTTTTCCTACTCATCCTAAGCCCAATCCTCCTCATCATCGTCATAATCATCGTCGTCACCATCGTCATCATGATCGTCGTCATCATCATCATCATCATCATCATCATCATCATCATCATCATCATCAGAAGCAGCATTATCATCATAACCAGAATCAGCATCATCATAAGCAGCATCATCAGCATCAGCATCATCACCACAACCACCCCCACCACCATCATCATCATCATCATCAGCATCATCATTATCATCATCACCCCCACCATCACCGTCACCATTACCATCAACATCTTCATCAGTAGCATCATCATCAGCAGCATCAAAACCATCATCAGCAGAAACAGCGACGTCGTCCTTATCGTCATTGCCATCGTCGTCGTCGGTATCATCAATATCAGCATCATCAACATCATCAGCACCATCATCATCAGCAACATCATCATCAGCAGAATCAGCATCGTCAACGTCACCATCATCGGCATCATTAGCACCATCATCATAATCACCACCACCACCATCATCATCAGCATCATCATCGTCATCATCGTCATCGTCATCATCATCGTGATTATCATCAGCATCATCATCATCATCATCATCATCATCATCATCATCATCATCATCATAGACAGCATCACCAGCATCGTCATCATCAACATCATACTCAGCATCATCGCAATCAGCAGCATCAGAACCAACATCATCAGCATCATCATCAGCATCAGCAGCATCATCATCAGCAGCAGCATCACCAGCATCGCCATCATCATCATCATCATCATCATCATCATCATCATCATCATCATCATCATCATCATCAGCATCATCATCATTATCATCATCACCTCTACGCTCACCATCATCCTCCATCCTCGCTCCCTCCCTCCCTCCACCCTCCCTCCCTCCCTCCCTGCCTCCTCCCTCACTTCCCCGCCCTCCCTCCTCCTCCCTGCCTCCCTCGCGGCCGTTGGCGAGGCCACTGCACCCGAACTGGCCGCGGCCGCAGCCGCCGTCGTCGCCGCCGCCGCCAGGATCGTCGCCGTCAAGCCTCGAGCCTGGAGAGTCGAGGATTCGAGGATTCGAGGATTCGAAAATCGAAATCATCATCATCATCATCATCATCATCATCATCATCATCATCATAATAATAATCATCAGCATCAGCATCAGCATCATCATCATCATCATCATCATCATCATCATCATCATCTTCATCATCATCATCATCATCATCATCATCATCAGCATCATCATCATCATCATCATCGTCATCAGCATCATCATCATCAGCATCACCATCATCATAATCATCAGCATCATCATCACAGCCATCATCATTAGCATCAGCATCAGCATCAGCATCAACGTAATCATCATCATCACCACCATCAGCAGCATCATCATCCTCATCATCATAACAATCATCAGTAGAAACAGTGACGTCATCATTATCGTCATTGCCATCGTCGTCGTCGGTATCATCCTCAGCATCGTCAGCATCATCCTCATCATCATCAGCATCATCAGCATCATCAGCAGCATCAGCATCAGCATCATCAGCACCATCAGCACCATCAGCATCGGCATCATCATCATCAGCAGCAGCATCATCATCGTCATCATCATCCTCATCATCGTCATCGTCGTCATCATCGCCATCGTCATCGTCATAACCATAACCATCATCAGCAGCAGCCTCATCAGCATCATCATCATCATCAGCAGCATCATCAGCAGCAGCAACTGCATCTGCATCACCATCAGCACCGTCAGTATCGTCAGCATCATCATCAGCATCAGCATCAGCATCAGCATCCTCATCATCGTCATCGTCGTCGTCATCACCATCACCATCACCATCACCATAATAATGCTTCCATCATCATCATCAGTATCATCAGCATCATCAGAATCAGCATCAGCATCATTGCCATCATAGTCAGCATTCATATCCATCATCACCAATAATAATAATAATCATCATCATCATCATCGTCATCATCATCATCATCATCATCATCATCATCATCATCGTCGTCGTCGTCGTCGTCGTCGTCATCGTCGTCATCCTCATCATCAGCATCCTCAGCATCATCAGTGTCAGCATCATCAGCATCATGATCGTCATCATCAGTATCATCATCAGCAGCAGCATCATCATCATCATCATCGGCAACATAATCGTCATAATCAGTGTCATCATCATCATCATCATCATCATCATCATCATCATCATCATCATCATCATCATCATCATTAGCATCATCATCATCGTCGTCATCATCATTGTCATTTTCAGCATCAGCATCAGCATCATCACCGTCATCATCGTCGTCGCCGTCGTCGTAGTCGTCGTCGTCGTCTTTTGTTGTCGTCCGTCGTCCGTCGTCGTCTTCTCAGCCCAGGAAAGGAGGAGACGGAGGGGGAGGAGAAGGAGGAGGGGGGGACCATGACCACGGATCGGCAAAAGCGACCCACAGCAAATCAGAGAGACTCGGAGCGGTCGCGCCGCGCAGCGCAGATGGCAGATGAGGAGGAGGTTGGACCGAAGACGGGGAGCGGGAGGAGCAGGAGGAGGGGGGGGAGAGGAGGATGGAGGAAGGAGAGGAGGAGGAGGGGGGGGAGGAGAAGGGGGATGAGGAGAGGGGAACGACGAGGAGGGGGGGAAAGAGGAGGAGGAGGAGGCAGAGGATGCTGAGAGGAGGAGGAGGGAGAGGAGGAGGAGAGGAGAAGGAGGAGGAGGAGGAGGAGGAGAGGAGAGGAGGAGGAGGGGGAGGAGGAGGAGGAGGGGGAGGAGGAGGAGGAGGGCAGGGAGGGAAGAGGCTCCTCCATCTGCAGCCGCAGGACGAATGCGAGGAAGGCCGGCGCAGCGCCGCAGGCGAACATCAGCCGCCACACGCTCCCAAGGTCCATGTGGCAGGACAACCTCCCCGCGGGGACATCTGAGAAACGAGGAGGAGGAGGAGGAGAAAAGAGGAGGAGGGAAAAGGAAGGGAGAGAGAAGGAGGAAGGAGGGAGAGAGCAGGAGGAGGCGGCGGAGGGGAAAAGGGAGGAGGAGGAGGACCAAAGTAAACCCAGATCAACGATGCTGCAACGTACCCTCCCGTCCGAAGTCCCACCCTCACGAGTCCCTACACCTTGTCCTCTCCACTGCGGGAACGATCCCGCTTGACTGACGAGCGCTGGTGAGCCTGCCACTCTGGCGAGAACCCGTTTTATAAAGGATCCACCCTCTGTCCTTTTCTCTGAAAGGAACGCGAAGAGGAGGTGAGATGATACAGCTCAACGATGTGCCCATCGTTTGCCCAATGTTGAGAAGAATCTGCGACCGATGTGTGCAAGCGTTGAACAAATCCAAAGCAGTGGGCCATGAAACGAACGGAAATCTTGAGAGAGAGGGCCCCATTTTGAAAAGGAGCCGCCCTCCACCCGTAGAGCTGCTGCACAATTTGGACCCTCTGGCCGAAAAGTCCCGCCAGCCCTGTGGGCGAAGGTGGTCTAGCGATGTTTTTTGGTTCATTTCCAAAACCCCTCTTCCTTCCTGGGAATGGTATCTTCCCCCTCTCCCAGAAGGCGTTTCTTAGGTGGCGGGGGGGGGGGGAATGCGAGGTGGCGGAGGGTCCTCTTTAGCCCATGATGGCCCAAGATAGCCGAAGATGGCTCAAAATGGCTTCCTACATACCTCCAAAAGGCCCGACGAGGGCCACAAACGGATCCAAGTGCTCTCGGAGCCCTCCCAGGACCTCCCCAAGAGGCCAAAATCCTACAACTGCCTAGGGAAATAAATGGGTTGAGCATCATCGCACTTTCGCTTCCGATGCGCCAATGAGACCTCAAAGTCGCCCCAAGATGGCCCAAGCGAGCCCCCGGCGTTTCATCCCTCTCGTTGTCATCCTGCACGGCCTCCTTCTCAGACTCCTCCTCCTCCGTCTCCTCCTCCTCCTTCCCCACAGCATCAGCATCACCACAATCATCACCACCACCATCATTATCTGCATCATCGCCATCACCAGAATCACCAGCATCATGCGCGTAATCCTCAACATCAACAACATCGTCATCACCATCGCCAATCGCATCACCATCATCATAGTGGTTGAAACCCTACGGTTGAGAGCAGGAGTCGTCTTGGATGCACGGTTACATCTCTACCACTACTCCTATAACGACCACCAAGAATACTACAATTCGTAAGACCACCAAAGCTATTCCTGCAGCGACTACTCCCATTACTACGACGACTAGTGCTACGAGTACTACTACTACTACTACTACTACTACTACTACTACTACTACTACTACAACTACTACTACTATTACTACTACTACTACTACTACTACTACTACGACGACGACGACGACTACTACCACGACTACTCATACTACTACTACTACTACTACTACTACTACTACTACTACTACTACTACGTGTACTACTACTACGACTACTACGACTACTACTACTACTACTACTACTACTACTACTACTACTACTACTACTACTACTACTACTACTCTACAACGACCACTACTACTACTACTACTACTACTACGACTACTACTACTACTACTACTACTACTACTACTACTACTACTACTACTACTACTACTACTACTACTACTACTACTACTACTACTACTACTACTACTACTACTACTACTACTACTACTACTACTACTACTACTACTACTACTACTACTACTACTACTACTACTACTACTACTACTACTACGACTACTACTACTACTACTACTACTACTACTACTACTACTACTACTACTACTACTACTACTACTACTACTACTACTACTACTACTACTACTACTACTACTACTACTACTACTACTACTACTACTACTACTACTACTACTACTACTATGACCATTACAACTACTACTATTGCTGCTAGTACTACTGATACTACTACGACGACGACTACTACTACTACTACTACTACTACTACTACTACTACTACTACTACTACTGCTGCTACTACTACTGCTGCTGCTATTACTGCGCTGCTACTGCTACTGCTAAAACTGCGAGTAGGAGAGCCACCACTACGACGATCACGACGAATAAAAACAGCAATACTACTACCATCGCTTCGACAACTACTCCCATTACTACTGCGACGACGACGATGACTACAACGACTACTACTACTACGGCTACGACTGCCACTACCACTTGGGCCAGAAAATAAACGGCACCACCCCACCTACGGCACCAGGGGCCTTAGCGTATACCAGGAAAGCTGGCGTGTGTTGTTGCGTGGTATACGCTACGGCGCCCGATGGGCCGAGGCGCAGAATGGAGGGCCGTAGGTGGGGTGGTGTCGTTTGGTTTTCGGTCGACCACTGTGACTACAACTAATACATCTACTACAAATTCTTCGACTAGTAATACTACTACGATTAATGTCGCTACCACTAGTTCTATTACTACTGGTATCACTTCGTCTGTCGATAATATAATAAAAACTGATAGTAGTAGTCGTGACAAAGCTGTCGAGGCGCCAGAACCATAATAATGAACCTCCTCCGCCTCCTCTACCTTCTCGGGTCGTACCCAATGCAACTCCTATCTCTACCTCCCTGTTCGTTGAGGGGGGAATAAAGAGAGGAAGGGGGGCAAAGGAGACGATAGGTGACCGCAATGGTATGTGCAACGATTGATTCCCTTCCCCCGCCCCTTCCCCCACAGGGCGATGGTGAGTATGGATTGAATGGCCACTCCGATGTTGAAGGTCATCATGTTCATGATCAGCAGCTGTGAGCGCGTGAGCTTGAGGACCTCCGCGGGACACTGACGGTTGACTTGCCTTGGACGTGCCTAACTACTCATCTCCGGAGGCAAGATGGAAAGGTCGACAACAAAACGGAAACGAAAGAGTCGGCGGCGTGGCCTGGAGAAACATGCGGGAGCTCGCCATCGCTCGGACGTCCATTCCCTGTTTTTTTAAGTTTGCGTGCGTGGTTTTTCCGCCAAATGATCAAGGATGCTCCTCGATGGTCCCCACCGAGGAAAAAATGCACACGCCCGAGCGATGCCAAGGGAGCTGGAGGCAACCAGAAACAGCAACGGCCGGGGCTGGACCAGCTGGAGGGACACCTGCGAGGCGAACGCGCCGGCTCGCCGGGGGAAGAAGCGGCACCGCCGCCACGGGCCACGGCTGCGGTTCCTGCTTTGACGACGCCGTGGTCCCCGACACCTCGAGTACAGTCGAGGCGTTGACCTAAGGAACCCTAAATAAGGAACGAGGCCCCTGTTTTGCATAAGTTGAACTTCGATTTCGTATCGAAAACCTAAAGAAAATCCAACACTGAAGGAACACGGAGCCCCTCCCCAACGAAAAGGGTTCCTTCTTCAGGGCCCCGACTGTAGGGGATCGACGACAGAACTGATTTGCCCCAAACCCTGACATTTCCGTGAAATCTGCGGGGAAGGTGCGCAGGATGCCCCGAGAGCTGTCGAGCACACTCTGCGCACTTCTCGTACGCAGATCCGACGAGAGAAATCCAGTTTTCGGGGGAAAGCAATTCTGCAATCGAACCCCTCGTCGAACACCGCGTGAACCGTGCAATCTTAGACCGTCTCCACTGCTCGGCGGCGTGCCCGGGGGGAAGTGAGAAGGGGCGGGCCTTCTCAGGAGGCCCAGAAGTCCCCTGGCCCTCCGAGAAGCCTCCCAAGCCTTCCCCGAATCAACGGGGAAGAACCCTGTCGAAAGGCGGGAGGGCCCCCGAGAAGCCCCGCGCCGCCTTCCGAGGAGGCCTCCTCCGTTCTCCCCTCCCCCCCCCCCTCGCTCGCCGCCGAGCTGCTGGACTTCGCACCGCGGGCTGGGGCTCCGCGGGCCCCCCCAAGGGGGCACAGTGGCCGCCCCCGGCACACGCGCCACGGGGGGCGTGTCCCGACCCAGAGCGACAGAGGGCGCGGGCCCGCCGCGCGACTCCGCCGGCCTGCCCGGCAAGAGTCGGAGGACGCGGAGGGGGGTAGGAGTGGCGGTGCTAGGTCGGGCATGTCCTCCGACGGGCGGATGTTGGAAAGATGTTTTTTCCTAGAAGCAACAGCAACAACAACAACAACAACAACAACAACAACAACAACAACAACGAAAACAACAACAACGTCAACAACAAAAACAAGGAATGGTCAAACACACTCAAGGACGCACAACAAGTCGTCACCAGACCATTGTTTCCCTGTTATTGAATTTTCCCCCTGTAGAGGGACATGCCCGGCTTAACAGTCGTGGCGGCAGAGAGAAAGGAAGAGGAGGAAGAGGAGGTGGAGGTGGGGGCAGTTCTCGTAGCGGAGGCAGTCGAGATGAGGATTCCGACCAAAAACTCGAGCCCCTGTCCCTGGTCCATCCCCCTTCTCTCCGGCAGAGGACTTTCCTACACCCGGAGGCGGTCCAGATTTACACCTCGGACTGGTTCAGATCATTCCCAGAGAGCTTGTGCCAAGAGTCGAGCACCCGATGGCAGAGAAGGACCAGGGGCGCAGTGTCGCCGTTGTGGCTCCCCTTGGCGCCCTCCTCCTGATCATGCTGCACATTCCTCCTGTTCTTCCTCCCTCTCCTCCGCCTCCCTTCTCTTCCGCCGACCCAGCTGTCCCCTCCCTCCTCCTGATCCTCCCTCTTCCTTTTTCAGCCTCGCTCTACTCCTTTCTCTCACACTCCTCGTCCACCACTCTTCCTTGTAGATGACGCCTGCCTGCCGCACCCCCAGGCGTGTCGGCAGGACGCACCGAGCGCTTGGCCCGAGAACCCTCGCTGTGCATGATCCTGTAGCTTGAAATTTGCAATCGTTTCATCCATGGCGAGGGCGCGTTTTCAAGGTGTGGCTCTCGCCTTCGCGCCGCGCACATCCTTCTTACGAAAGTCTGCTGCAGAGCCCCGCGGACGGAGGAGGATCATGTTCATCAAAGTGTGGCTGGCTCTCGCCTTAGCGCCGCGCTCGTCCGTCTTCAAAGTTTACCCATCGGTCGGAAGAAGTAGGTGGAAACCTGAAGTAAGAAGGCGTTGAACATAGATTGGGTGTTCGCCCGCCCCCTAAAGAGAACGGAAAAGGTGAAGCCACTCGATCATTGAAGGAGGAAGGCGCCTAAAGCAGATTGGAGACTGGGAATCCCAAAATACCTACTTTCAACGACCGATAGGTACAACAGTCTCGGGGACGGAGGTTGTGATCATGAAGCTTGAATGTTTGCAACAGTTTGACAGATGGAGGACGGCTGGTGTTCAACATGCGGCTCTCGCCTTAGCGCCGCGCATACTCATCTTAAAAAATTGCATCCGCTGCAAGGATGAAGGGCGGTTCCGTGTCCAAAATGAAGTTATCGCTTTAGTGCCGCGCACATTCGTCTTGAAAGTTCGCAACAGTTTCAAGGATTCCCAGGGTTGAAATCCCAGGAATAGCGCTCTGGCAATTTAGGATTGTCAGGACGCAACAGTAAAGTTGATATGCGATGTCGAAGCCCAAGGAAAGGAGTTCTGTCACGATTAGGACCGTCAGGACGCAACATTCACGTTGATTCACGGCGTTGAAGTCCCACGAAGGGCGCTTTGGCGCGAGTCGGGATTCTCAGACAGTGTCTTTCAATGGGGCGCTTCCCGCAATCAACATAAAATTCTTGTAGAGACCTATTCAAAGGGAACTTGGAGGGAGGGGTTATGATTGCAACATCGTTAATGCGTCTTATGCTTACGGTCAGGAACTTTTGCTGCGCGTGTCGCGGTGGAGGTCCCAGCGAAACACTGTGCCCTGCAAGCGGGTAGCGCGTCGCTAATCATCATCATCATCGTCATCATCGTCATCATCGTCATCATCGTCATCATCGTCATCATCCTAATCATCGTCATCGTCATCATCCTAATCGTAACTACCATGATAATCGTCATCATAATCATCATCATCATCATCATCATCATCATCATCATCATCATCATCGTCATCATCGTAATCATCGTCAGCATAGTCATTGTCATCGTCATTATCATCGTGTACTCATCATCAGCGGTGCCAGTATCGTCGTGGTTGCTGTCGGCGTCATCAACCTAATCATCATCGTCATCATCATCAGCAGCAACACCACCACCACCACCATCGTCACCACCACCATCGTCGTCATTACCATCTGAGCCGGAGTCGCCATCATCCTTATCGTCGCCGTCATCGTCCGTTTTGCGCTCCTGCACTTGCTCTGCCTCTGCATGTCATCCCGCTCCACGCCAACCCGCCTGGACCTCCGACGTCGTCGTGACTTGGTTCGCGACGGGGCCCGCCAGTGTGTATGGATGTGTGTGGACCCCCTCCCCGAGCAAACTCTTCGCCCGGGATCGTCTTTGTTGACGTTCCTGGATCCCCGAAAGAGGCCCCCCAGGAGGTCGAACATTGCGACCCTGAGATCCGACGCGGCGAAGTACTTGCAACATCGCGAAGAGTCGCGACTGGAGCCCTGAGCCCCATCTTGCTGCGGCTGTTGGGCGGGATCGACCCCTCATGGTCCTGGGGCCCGAAGCTGGGCACAGACACCCACAGAAAAAATTGCAGCGCCCGGGTCTGCTTGAAAGCGCACAAAACTCTGGAAAAGGAAAAATGTATGAAAAACAGTCGCAGCGCCCAAAAACAGTCGCACAAAAATAAATCAAAACAAATCTGCATGAAAAACAAAATGAGCATGAAAAAATCCAGCGACGAGAACAAACGAAGTCTGCACGACTAAAACAAGACAGATCTGCAGGAAAAAAACATCGCGACGCAAAGGGAAAAACAAATCTGCTCGACATCGCACACAAATCGAGGGCGCGCAAACATGGATTAGCTCTCCATGGGTCTGGCGCGCGGTCGCCAAATCCGCGGATCGGGGGAGGTGCCCTCCTCAAAATGCGGCCGGTGCCGCCTCGCTCATGTTTGCGGCCCCTGATCCATGTTTGCGATCGCCTGACTCATTCAGCCACATTCGCGTCCCTCCCCCTTGCCGCCATCCTCCCTCCTTCTTCCCTTCCGTCCTCTATCTCCCCGCCTCTGTGTGCCTCCCTCGCCTTCGCCTTCGCCGTTACGTTTGATTGCTATTCCCGGCCCCTTCCTCGCCTCTCCTCCCCTCCTCCCCCTTGAGCTCCATGCTTGCGCTCGCCCGAGCAGACCTGTTCGACACCGCGCACAAGACTCTGGAGGCCTGGCCCCTCCCCCCTGGGACAGCCGAAGGCCGACGGCAGTGGGCCGCCTCGGGCCCGACCTCCTCGCTCATGGTGTCGTCGTCGTCGCCGCCGTTGCCGTCGCCGTCGCCGTCGCCGTCGCCGTCGCCATCGCCGTCGCCATCGCCGTCGTCGTCGTCGTCGCCGTCGTCGCCGTCGTCGCTGTCGTCGTCGCCCTCGTCCTCGTCGTCGTCCTCGTCCTCGTCGTCGTCCTCGTCCTCGTCGCCGTCCTCGTCCTCCTCGCCGTCCTCGTCGTCGTCCTCGTGGCTGGCACCCCCCCCTGCACAGCCGCGGGCCGACGGCAGCGGGCCGCCTCGGGCCCGACCTCCTTGCTGATGGTGGCGGACAGCGGGTACTCGCCGCCGATGCCGAGCCCGAGGACGAAGCGGCACAGCACGAGCTGCAGGCCCAGGCTCCAGGCGCCCCCTCGAGGGGTATCGAGGGGTCGATGGGTCGAGGAGTCGAGGAGAAGGGGAGGAGAATCAAGGAGGATCGAGGAGGATCGAGGCTCGAGGAGTCGAGGATCTAGGAGTCGAGGATCGAGGAGTCGAGGAGGAGGATAGAGGAGGATCGAGGAGGATCGAGGAGGATCGAGGCTCGAGGATCGAGGTTCGAGGAGTCAAGGATCGAGGTTCGGGGACCGATGCGCGAGGCTCGAAGGCTCGAGGATCGAGGATCGAGGTTCTGGGATCGAGGTCTGGGGGCATCCTCTGCCTTTTGAGGTTCCCAGGGGCGCTCTCCATCCTTCCTCTCCGACTTGCGCGTCCCCCCGTACCGCCTCCGTCCTGCCTCCCTCCTCGTCCGTCATCCTTCCTGCTCGTCATCCTCCCCCCGCTCACTCCCTCCACCCTTCCTCCCTCCAACCTCTGCCCTCCCTCTTCCCCCTTCCACGCTAGCTCCTGCCTCCTACACCGCGCACCCACCTCCCTCCTGTCTCCTATTTCTGTCTTCCCTCCTCTTAATCTTCATTATTATATTATTATCACAGCCCTCACTTTGCCTTCTCCTACTACTCCTCCTTATCCTCCTCCTGCTCCTCCTCAACCTCATCCTCATCATCCTCCTCATCCTCATCAGCAGCAGCAACAGCAACAGCATCATCATTCTCCTCCTCGTCGTCCTCGTCGTCGTAATCCTCGTCGTCGTCCCCGACGTCGACGTCGTCGTCGTCAATAGCCTCATCAGTATCATCAATTATCGTCAGCATCATCATCATCAGCAGCATCATCAATAATCATCAGTATCAGTATCAGCATCAGCATCAGCATCAGCATCATCATCACCTCCATCATCACCATTATATGTCAGCATCATCAGCATCATCATCATCATCGCATACCATCACCGACCGCCTTACAATATTCATTGATAATATCTTACGGCCTCCTTCATATCATTATTCCTCCTCTCACTGATCCTCCTCCCCTTCCAGCTCCTTGTCCTCCTAGTCCCTCCCACTCCTCCTCCTCCTCCTCCTCCTTCTCCTCCTCCTCCCTCTGCTCCTCCTCCTCCTCCTCCTACTCCTCCTCCTCCTCGTCCTTCTCCTCCTCCTCCTCCTCCTCCTCCTCCTCCTCCTCCTCCTCCTCCTCGTTCTGCGGTCCGCTTTTTGGCGAGGGACTCCGGAGAAATCGGAACCCTCACAAAGGCAACAGATCCACCACAATGAACGCCACAGCTAGACGAGTCCCCACTCCCATCCAGGATCCTTATCACGGAAAACCACCGTTAAAAAATGAACACCCCGCGACTGCGGCCCCCAGAAGGGCGATGATTCAGGAGGCGTCGACTACGCCCCCCACCCCCACCCACACCCCTACAAGGCTAGCAAGACAGCCGTCTTGTGTGGTTTGGGCGGGATCCCGCCCACCTGATGCATTAGAATTGGATAACTGTTGCTCAGACATACATATGCATCTGTATATATATATACATACATACATACATACATACATACATACATACATACATGCATACCTACTTATATACATACATTCAAGCATACATGTACAAAAGATGCTCCCAGCAATACGCGGGGGGATGCAAATACCTCAGTTCGATAGCGTATTGGCGTTGTCTTGGGCTCATCTTGAAAGCGTCCCCTGCGCGTCTCCAAGGAGCCTCTTGCTGCGACCAACTACTTGCACGAGTACTACTACTACTACTACTACTACTACTACTACCACTACTACTACTACTACTACTACTACTACTACTACTACTACTACTACTACTACTACTACTACTACTACTACTACTACTACTACTACTACTACTACTACTTACTACTACTACGATACTACTACTACTACTACTACTACTACTACTACTACTACTACTACTATACTACTACTACTACTACTACTACTACTACTACTACTACTACTACTACTACTACTACTACTACTACTACTACTACTACTACTCTACCATCTACCACTACTACTACTACTACTACTACTACTACTACTACTACTACTACTACTACTACTACTACTACTACTACTTACTACTACTACTATACTACTACTACTACTACTACTACTACTACTACTACTACTACTACTACTACTACTACTACTACTACTACTACTACTACTACTACTACTACTACTACTACTACTACTACTACTACTACTACTACTCCCTCTTCTCCTCTTGCTCACCCCCCTCCTTCCATATTCTTGCACCGCTGTGCCACCACGGAAGGCGCTGGTGGACGCTGCAGCCACGCGGGCTGCAGGACGCCTCAACAAAAATCACGCTGCGCTCGGGAGCGACACCCCTCCGCTGGCACCACGTCCCAGAAGAGGAGGACAAGCGGGGGGACAGGAATTGTCGTGATAGGATTGGCTCAGAATACGTTCCAGAATTCCAAAGGAGTATCTGGCGGCCCTCGTGTGAGCAGCCCAGTCTGGAGCGTCAGGATGTCTTGCCAATCCTGGAAATCCTGAAACGTATCATTTCCACGACCTCTCACCCATTCGGGGGCCTTCCACCGCCTCACATCCAGAAACCCACTGGAGCGAGGGCGGCGAGGCGCGGTCGGGGGCAGCTCGGCCCTCTCCCACCCCCACCCCACCGCGACGCGGGCGCCGCAGGGAGGCCATGTGGCAGTCGACGTGGGCGTCGTCGCACCCGCGTTAGACGTCGGCTGGTGGCGACGAGGATGCCGCCACCACACGTGGCAGGTGGCCTGCTGGTGGCCAACAACGGTGGCGACGAGGAATGCGCTGCGCGCCGCGTGTCGGCTAAGCTCGCGCCGAGGTGGACAATGCCGACTCCAGCGGCTGTTAACAGAAAGCCACGCCGCGAAGTGCTAGGCCTCGGCGGTGATGCATGGTGCCTCGGCATGCCACGCACGAGGCGGCGTTATCGAGGGGCGTCCCCGTCGGTGTTTCCCCGGGCGAGCACTCCACGCCGATCTCGGGGTTGACGGCGACTGAGTGCCAGGCCCTCGTGTTCCGCACGACGGTCCCCTGGAGCATGGAAGGCCAGGTCGTGCCCTCGTGGCAGCGGTACACGCGCATGACCACGTCAGTCTCGCGCGACGCGTCGAAGCGGAGGGCTCTCTGGCCGCACGTACTGGGGAACAGGATGTTGCGGCCAGCGTGCTTCACGCCGAGCTCTGCCGTGGTGCGGCCACCTCCTCCTTCCACTGCTGTGCGTCCGCGGCAAAAGGCGTTGACGGAACGAGATCCACAGCAGCTCCTTGCGGCGACGGCGGGTCATCGAGCGTGGAGAGACACTAGCACTCGTTGAGCTCACTGGCCTCCATGGAGAAATCACGCGTGGCCGTGTAACCCTTGGGCCTTGGAGATCGGGGGCTCCAAATTTCCCGCGTTGCAGTAGCGGGAGAACCCTGCCTCAGTCGCTGCCTTCCCGCGCCTTTAATGGCGGCCGACCTCTGCGCGCCGCACTGCAGCTGGTGGTTGCCGTTCGCCGCCTTGCACCAGAAACAGCTCCATAAGGCTGCGGCATCACTCCAAGAATTCTCCTGGTCGAATGCCTTGGGCGCCATGGTGCGGTAGAGGACAAGGCGTGTCCTTACTGCCAGCAGTCGGAGTAGCAATCTGTCTTGCGGTGCCCAGCTCGTTCACGGCCTCGCGGCCGAGTCCTCCGTGATAAAGGCGCAGCAGCCTCGAAGGAGTCCACGAGGTAAGCTCGCAGATGCTCACGCAGGCGATGGTATCCGCGCGATGGCCGCGAACGTGCGCAGTTGGCCGGCGCTGCTCTCGACATCAGCGCGCGCCGCCGCTGCCACGGCGGCGTGCCCAGGACCGGCCCCTTACCGCCGCCGCATTGCACCAGGGCGTGCTCCCCGGCTTCCTGTCTTTCCGCCTCCACCATACTGCTGCATCCATGCCCTCCTCCTCCTCCTCCCTCCTCATCCTCCTCCTCCTCCTCCTCCTCCTCCTCCTCCTCCTCCTCCTCCTCCTCCTCCTCCTCCTCGTCCTCCTCCTCTTCCTCCTCCTCCTCCTCCTCCTCCTCCTCCTCCTCCTCCTCCTCCTCCTCCTCTTCCTCCCACCCAGCCTTGGAAGACGCAGGAGGACGCAATGGCGCCACCGATGGTCAGCGTGGTGGTGGCGATCGCTGCGGCCTGGGGGAAGCCCACTCACTCCGACCACTTCCGTCCTCGCTCCTGCGCGTGCGCATGCGAATGCAAATGCCCAAGCATCTGCGCGTGCAAGCCTAGGGGCCCGTACAATAGCGAGACCTGAACACCACACACCTCACCATTCCCCCTCCTCCTCCTTCTCCTTATCATCATCATCATCATCACCATCATCATCATCATCATCAGCATCATCAACAGCAACAGCATCATCATCATGTTCATAACCATCGTCATCATCGTCATGATCACCACCATCATCATCATCATCATCATCAGCAGCAGCAGCAGCAGCCGCATCAGCATCAGCATCAGCATCAGCATCAGCATCAGCATCAGCATCAGCATCAGCATCAGCATCAGCATCATCATCATCATCATCATCATCATCATCATCATCATCATCATCATCATCATCATCATCATCATCATCATCCGATGATCCTCTTCATCATCCTCATTATCCTCCTCTTCCTCCTCCTTCTCCTCCTCCTTCTCCTCCTCCTCATCCTCCTCCTCCTCCTCCTCGACCCCATCTCCCGCTCCATTCGCACCCAAAGCTGTGGCCTTGCGGCCGACGATGTCGGCGATGGTTCCAAACGTAACCTGGCCCACGATGACGCCAACGAGGGTCATGCTCGCAACGAGCCCTGCCGTGCCGGTGACATTCGGGCACGCGTCCAGAGGCGGAGAGAGAGGGGGGAATCTCCCTCCTCCTCCTCCTCCTCCTCCTCCTCCTCCTCCTCCTCCCCTCCTCCTCCTCTAGATGGAACAAGAACGAGAAAGAGAAAGAGAGAGAGAGAGAAGGCACAGCCCTCTCTATGGGGCGGTCGGCCGATGCGCCGGACCCCGGTGGACACTGGTCCCGGAGTTGCACCGGTGCACTGGTGCCGGGGTCGCGAACTCAAGAGAGGGGAGAGAGGGGGAGAGAGAGAGAGAGAGAGACATAGAAGCAGAGGCAGAGGCAGAGACAGAGGCAGAGGCAGAGGCAAAGACCGAGACAGAGAGAGATACAGAGACAGAGACAGAGACAGAGACCGAGAGAGAGAGAGGAGAGAAAAGGAGAGCAGAAGACGGGGGAGAGCGAGGGAGGGGACGGAAAGGACACAGGAGAGCGGGAGAGGGAGAGGGGTAGAGGAACGGTCAGCGAGAGAGAGGGGAGGAAGAGAAATAGAGGAACAGCCCGCGACGCCCCAAGAGGGACCAATCAGAGCCAAAAGACAGATCAAACCATGACGAAACAATTGAGGCTTCCTGAGCTTATCCAAATCTTCGTGGTTTCGAAGCTCTTCGGCACATGACGGTTCGCAGGGGGCCTCGGCAAGGCCCAATGAAGCCCAGAACGCCCCCAACAGGGTCCCGAGATGACCCTACGACGGCCCAGCACGCCCCAAGAACGCTCCAAGATGGCCCAAGCAGTCCTCCAGAAGGGCCCATAGCGGCTCGAAAGAGACCCAATTTTGCCCAAGAAGGCCCCAAGACACCCCAAGAGAGACCCAGGACGACCAAGAGGCTCCCAGGACAGCCCAAGAGAGCCCCAAATGCCCCCGAAGAGCGCCCCAGAACGGACCAAAGAGGGCCTCGAGATACCTGCAAGGCTGCCCCAGAGAAGGGTCCCCAAAAGAAACCCCAAGACGGTCCGAGGAGATCGTCACGAAGGCCAAGGTGGCCGCAAGTCCAGCCCGCGAGGCCACAAGAGGCGCCCAGATGCCGGCCGTCTTGAGGGGCCCGCAAAGGCGCCCTCCGTGGGGCCACACGAGGGCGGCGGTGACACGCCGGAGGCGTCCTCGATGTCTGCGCATATCGGTTGAGAGGGAGAGAGGCGGGAGTGAAAGACTGCTGGCCACGCAATGAAAGAATGAGCGCGAAGAGTTGGACAAGGAGGCCGGGTGACGCCACAGAAAAAAGAGGGAAGCAGAAAGGACAAGCGTGGAATGGGGGCCGCAAGACTATCAGGATCAGTCACGATACCACTCACAGACCATGACATAAGAAGAACAGCACATGCCGACAGCGCCCCTCCTTTGGTGCTAGCTGTCATATCCGTTGGGTACAGCTTCTCCAGGATTGTGAGAGCCATGTTGATGACCGACAAGTCGTAGCCATCTGCTAGCAGGCCTGACGAATCAAGAATACGTTGGCCCACGTGCCGCTAACAGCACAAATAATGCATCCATATGGAAGGACATTATACTTCTATCACAAATATCCCCCCTTCTCGGGCGCCAGGACACGGCACTGAGCGACGCAACCCAAGGCATCTCGAGACACAAGAACCCAGGTGCGCTTGCGAATGAGAGCTGACGTTTCTACAGTTTGTCGCAAAACTCGACAGGCGACTGGAAAATGATGCCGGCTCTTATGGTCTTTCCCGAGCATGCTGGCTAACAAAACCGGGCAGATAAAGAGAGAGAGAGGGAACAAAAGAGAGAGAGAGAGAGGGAGAGAGGGAGGGTGAGAGAGAGGAAAAGAAGGACACACAAAGACAGAGAGGCAGAATCGAATGATGAGCCGAGCTAGTGGGAGACATCTGGACAGGAAGAATGAAATTCATATAGTCAAAGGCAGATCGTCATATGGCCAACCAGAAAGAGAGTAGGACAAGGATAACTAGGTGTGCATATATATACATGTTTGTATGTATGTGTAGATGCATGTGTACGTGCATATGTGTATATATATATGTACTAACATGTACTGGTTGACATCTTTGTATGTATACATATATATAAATATACATATGTGTGTATACATGCGGGAGACAGAAATACATAGAGAGAGAATGAGACAGAGAGGGAGAGAGAGACGAGAGAGACACGGAAAGAGGGAAAAAGGAGAGAGGAAGAAAGAAAGAGAGAGAGAGAGAGCGAGAGAAAGAGAGGATGCGAAAGAGAGAGAGCGAGAGAGAGAGAGAGAACGAGAGCGAGAGAGAGAGAGAGGGAGGGAGAGGGAGATACAAATATGAAAAGGAGGTCGCTGAAACAGAGATGATGACGAGGCCCATTGATCAGAGAAAGAGAGAGAGAGAGAGACACACAGAGAAAGAGAGAGACAGAGAGAGGCAGAATAAAGCATGCTACACATGCGAAGGTGTGCACATGCATGTGCATGCGAATAAGTGTACGAGGCGCGAGCGGGCGAGGGAGAAGGCAAGGTCTCCTGCCCGCGTCGCAGCGAGGGCCACCACGGAAGACACCGCCCAAACCCCCCGTGGGCGGCATCCGCCCGAAAAGCTGGCGAGCCCGAGGCGGGCGACAGGGCGGCGCGGGCCAGAGCTCGGGCCTTATTGGGCTCTCTCTCTCTCTGCGGCCACCTTCCGGGGGCACTGTGAGCCGTCTCGGGGACCGCTTCGGGCAGTCGTGGGGCCCTCCCCTCGTAGGGGGCCTCTCGGGCTGTCTTGGAGCAAGCTTGGGCGCCTCCTGGGCCGCCTTGGGGTGCTGAAGACCAGATCCAGGGGAGGATGCCGGAAGCCAGGGTGGCCCAAAAGGAACGCACGAATGCTGCATCTCGAGGCCTTTGGGGGTCCTCTCGAGGCCTTCTTGGGGCTCCTCTTGGAGCCCTCTTGGCTGCAGGGGCGGTGAAGACCGCCGCAAGACGCATCACGGGAAATACCCAGAGCTAAACGCACACTCGCACGTGGACGAAGGTCCACTCGCACACACACACACACACACACACACACACACACACACACACACACACACACTCACACACTCACACACACACACACACACACACACACACACACACACACACACACGCGCACACGCACACACACACACACACACACACACCTTGAGACGCCTCGAGCCTACCTTGGGAAGAAAAAATAATTGTCCGGGCCTCTTGGGCCGTCTTGAGACCATCTTAGGGATTGTGGAGCGCTCTTGGGCCGTGTCGGAGCCTTCTTCGGCCATCTTGGGGACATCTTGGGAACGCCACTGGGCCACTTGCACGGCTCGGCCACGATTTGGAACGCTTGGGGGGGTCATGGGGCCCTCTGAGGCAGTCCTGGGGGCATCTGCGGCCGTCTTGGGCCGATCTTGGGCCGTCATGGGGCCTTCTTGGGAGCTTCCTGAGCGCCTCTTCGGCCGTCCTGGAGCGCCAAAAGCCCGAAAAGACGATAATACTGAAAAGCAGTGAAAGTCAAATGAAAACCTTGAAGCTTGCGCCTAAGGGCCTTCTTGGGGGTCCTCTTGGAGCTGTCTTGGGCCGTCGTGGGAGGCCTGGTGGGCCTGGCGGGCGTGTCAAACCATGTTTCTGGTGTCCGGAACTTGCCCGGACCCCCCCATACCAGTAAGCTTAGTTCGGGCATGTCCTCTTACAGGCGGATTTTGGAAGAAATGGCAAATAGTCAAAAACATCCAAAATAGTTAGAAGAGCACGAAAAATCGTCCCCAGACTATTTGCTAACTATTCTTGAAAACCCTCTTGTAGATGGGCATGCCAAACTTAACAGTAAGCGTCGTTTTTTAATCGGCCGTTATGGGTTCGCTCTCCGGCGCCCTGGTCGGCCTTCAGGATGCCACCCTGGCCTCCAAGACGGCACCCAAGATAACCGAGACGACACCAGGACGGCTCAGGATGGCACAAAACGGCTGAGGAGGCTTCCGAGACGGCCTCGAGACGGCTCGAGAGGCTTCCACGACGGCCGAAGAGGGCTCCGACAGGACCTCCAGGAGAGCCCGAGGAGGCAAAACACGTTGAGTTACTTGCCGACCCTTCGAGATGACCCAAGAGGCCTCCAAGGTAGCTCCGAGAGGGCCCCAGAGGCGTCGCCCCGAGTCGGCCCAAGATGACCCCGAGATCGCCCCGAGAACCTCCCGAGAGGGCCCGAAGGCAGCCATAAAGCGCTCCAAGAGGGCACCAGGACGTCCCAAAGAGGCCCCCAAGACTGCCTCCGAAGGCGTCAGGCAAACGAATCGCCCGCTCAGACGGCCCAAGAGGCCCCCAGAGGCCTCAAGAGGCCCCAAGAGGCCCCCAAGAGGCCCCAAGGAGGCTCCCAGAGGCGAGACACAATCATCGTCCTAAGATTTTGCAAGATGTTGAGATTCTCACGTGTTTGGGATTCCGACCGCCGAGACCCCAAGAGGCCCCAAAGAAAGCTCCAAGACAGCCCATGAGGCTCCCAAAGAGGGCCCCAAGTCGGTCCAAGAGCCTCTCCAGATGGCCCCAAGACGGCCCTCCAGCGCACCAAGAGGTCACCAAGACGGGCCAGAGAGGCCTCCAAGACGGCCTCTGAAGGCGTCAGACGGGCCAAGAAATCCCCCAAGGTGCCCCAAGGGGCCCCAAAAGGCCCCAGGAGGCTCCCGACGAGGCGAACACACATTTTCATGGTCCTTAGGCGCTTTAAGGATTTTGAGGTTCTCACCTGTTTGGGTTTCCAACGGTCCAAGATGACCCAAGAGGCCTCCAAGATAGCTCCAAGACGGCCCCAGCGACCCAAGAGGACCCCACCATCGCCCAAGAGCCTCCCAAGAGAATCCGACGAACGGCCCTAAAGCGCCCCAAGAGAGCACCGAGACAACCCAAAGGGCCCCCTGACCGACCTGCCCTGAAGGCGTCAGAGGGGCCAAGAGCCCCCAAGGCGCCCCCAAGAGGCCCCCAGAGGCCCCCAAGAGGCCCCCAAGAGGCACCCAAGAGGCCCCCGAAAGGCTCCTAAGAGGCCCCCAGAGAGCACCGAATAGTCTTTTTGTGTCACCTTGTTGTCATGCTATCCATTTCCTCCTCTTCCTCCTCCTCCTCCTCCTCCTCCTCCTCCTCCTCCTCCTCCTCCTCCTCCTCCTCCTCCTCCTCCTCCTCCTCCTCCTCCTCATCATCATCATCATCATCATCATCATCATCATCATCATCATCATCATCATCATCATCATCATCATCATCATCATCATCATCATCATCATCATCATCATCATCTACTACTACCCTCCTCATCATCATCCTCTTCCTCCTCCTCTTCCTCGTCCTCCCCCTCCTCCCTCCCTCCCTCCCTCCTCCCTCCTCCTTCCTTCTCCACCTCCTCCACCTCCTCCTCCTCCTCCTCCTCCTCCCCCTCCTCCTCCTCCTCCTCCTCCTCCTCCTCCTCATATAATCCAACTGCACGCAGCCATAGTCTCCCGCATCCGAGGCGCAAGAAACGCCGAGCAAAAGCCCTGGGCTTCTCAAGCGGGCGACCACTGGCCGCCACACTCGGAAGGGCCACCACGGAAGAGATGGCGCCCGCCTGGCTACATCCTGGATGTGACTCGGACGCGAGGGCAGCACACCACGCTCGAACTGGGACCTCTGCCTGCCAGGAGCATCGCCAGAGTCTTCTCTGCCGCCCCATTCCGAAGCCGTTCGTGGCGGCATTGTTTCGGGACACGGAACCTGGACACTGAGGAGACCAACAGGGATCGATACCGCTACTCCCCGGACCTCTCCCGGGGTGCGTTCTGACCAGGATTTCGAGGCGAATCCGGCGGTGGCGACGAGGGCATCACAGGAGGCCCAGAAAGGTGAAAACGGGCGAGGGGGTACAGGTGTGGGTACCTTGTCCTTCTTTGAGACGCCCCGCACGCCGCGCCTTCCCGACAGCAGACCACCTGCACAGAGGCCCCAGAGCCCATCCAGAGCACGTGGGAGGGTTGCGCCGACGTGGCGACCGTGGGGACCCCAAGGCAGGAGAGCGCGGCGAGGGCTCCTCTGGACTCCGCCCGCCCCCCCCACAACGATCACAAACAGAAGGTTTACCCTCCTAACAGATCGTGTGCCCAGTGGGGTCTGCAACTAATTCGAGCTGGTGGCCATCGAGGTCAGGGCGGGTGGACTTGGGTTTGGCCTTGCAACGCCTCCTCCTCCTCCTCCGCTTCCTCCTCCTCCTCGTCCTCCTCCTTCTCCTCATCATCATCCTCCCTACCCCGCGGACGAAGATGAGGTCGAGCTCGCGACCCGCCTCAGTTCGGACCGCTGACTGAACTGCAGCGGGGAATGAACTCGACCTCCCCCGTACCGCGCGGACGAAGACGAGTTCAAAACAGTCGTCGGAACTGCGCTGTTCCTACACTCAAGTCTCCTTCCTGATGCACTGTTGCACAGGCACGGTGGCGGTGCTTGCCGCAGTGAAGGGGAATTCTCGGAGGAAGATAGAGAGAGAGAGAGGGAGAGAGGGAAGAAGAAAGAGAGAGAGAAAGGGAGAGAGAGATGAATAGAAAGAGAGAGAGAGAGAGGCAGAGACAGCGAGAGGGAGAGAGGAGAGGGGGAAAGAGGGCAGAGGGAGATGATAAAGATTGAAAGAGTGAATGAAAGCTGAAACAGAAAGGAGGGCGAGGGTAGTTGAGCAGAGGGAGACCCGTAGAGAGTTAGAGAGAGTACTAAGCAGGCTACACGTGCAAAGGTACATGTAACTTTGTCTTTACATATAAGTGAATGTCTGCAACTATACAGACATACATAGATATATGCATGAATGTGTCTCGCCCCCGAGCGTCTGTGATATTCGTTCAACTCTGCTCACACTGTAGCGCGTGATCTGGCCGAGCGCACTGCAGAAGGTGAAAGGACGCCGTCCTCCTCGATGGAGAACCCCAGCTTGCAGGGACCTTCACACAAGAAAACACCTGAGCGAGTTCATAAGCTTCGCGACGTTCTCGGTGCCGAAGCTCTAATGGTTCCCATGAATGCGTGTGATTTCCGACGTGGCACTCCCGGAAAGACTGTGTCTTCATGTGGATGTTCGGGATTTGGGGGATTCCCACCCTCCGACAAAAATTCCACCCACGAGTATCCGAAGGCTCCGAACCTTAGAAATCTCATAAATTCTAGAAATCCAACTGAATTCACTGGTTCCGCGACGTCATGGGTGCCCAAACCCTGCGTGTTCACTTAGGTCGTTGGGATTTATGACGTGGGAATCCCAAAAGCGTTGTGTCTTCATTTGGACGTTTAGATTTTTTGAAGGACTTCGAAAGTTCGGAGCCCTGGGATCCTCGTGGGTGGAATTTCCGTCGGAGGGTGGCAAAAGTCCCAAAAATCCCACCCAAAAAAAACGCGTTCTGGAAATTGCCACCATAGAAATCCCGATAGCCAAAACGAAATCTTGTTTTAATGTCTAACTTTTTACTCTGAACCAAAAATATTATGGGCACCCATGACGTCGTGAATCCTGCAAAATCACTGGGATCTCTGAAGTGTCCCGGCCTTGGGAAGCTCCTGAGCGTATGGTGGAGCGGGAGGAGAGGGAGGAGGAGGAGGAGGAGGAGGAGGAGGAGGAGGAGGACGAGGAGGAGGGAGGAGGAGGAGGAGGACGACGACGAGGAGGAGGAATAGGAGGAGCGAGTGCTAATAGCGCGGCTGCATAGATGAAGGCGCTGTGCGAATACTACAAACAGTAACCGCAGCAAGGACCTCTGGCACGAGACGGGCGCAATGTTGCACGACGCCCGTTGCAAGAAACACGGCAGTGGAGCGATTGGCCCCGCGGCGCCCGCGCTGAAGTCGAAGTGCAAAGCTGTGTGAAGTCTTCGCATCTCGCCTCTCCTGCAGCCATTCGTTCAATAGTCGCCCCACTGCTTAGACGATGCGCAGACGATCCGCACGATGGGGCACCGCAATACTGCTTGTAGTACTCGCACAATACATGTTCCCATACAGCCGCACTAGTAGCACTCGCTCCTCCTATGCCTCATCCTCCTCCTCATTCCTCCTCCTCCTCCTCCTCCTCCTCCTCATCATCATCATCATCATCATCCTCTTCCTCCTCCTCCTCCTCCTCACCCTCCTCCTCCTCATCCTCCTCCTCGTCCTCCTCCTCCTCCTCCTCCCTCCTCCTCCTCCTCCCTCCTCCTGCTCCTCTTACCGCTCCACCCTACGCCCAGGAGCTTCCCTGGACCCAGAACCCAGGAGACCCAGTGGATTCACAGAGCTCGCGACGTCATGGATGCCCAAACCATGTGGTGTCACGTGGATGCCTGTGATGAATCGAACGGCAATGCCAAAAAAGCTGTTTCATCTAGATGTTTGGGACTTGGGGGATCTTCCAACCTCCGACAAAAAAAATCCACCCACGAGCCTCCCAGGGCTCCGAACCACACATCCACGTGAAGACACACCACTGTCAGGTTGCCACGTCATACAGCCCAAAAGTCCACAAAAGAACACAGGTTGTGGGCACCCGTGAAGCCGTGAGCCCTGTGAATTCACGGGGACTTCGAAGGTTCGGAGCCTTGGGGTACTCGTGGGTGGAATTTTCGTCGGAGGGTGGGAATCCCAAAACTCAAGAAACAAAAAACATGAAACATTCAATGTTTCTGGGATTGAAGCTTCGACCGGAAGAGGTGCGCTCTCGACCCGCGAATCAAAAAGGTTTCTGGGATTGATAAATCAGAAAGCCAAAAACCCCAAGTGATGGCATAAAGTTTCCGCAACCATAACGTCGCGAACCATGTGAACTCACCAAGATGGTTTCGTATGTAAAGGTCCCTGCAAGATGGGGCTCTCCCTTGAGGAAGACGGCGTCATTTCACCTTCCACAGTGCGCTCAGCCAGAGCCCGCGACACAATGCGAGCGGAACTCAAAAAAAAAAATCACAGACGCTCGGGGGCGAGGGCGAAGATTGAAAGAAGGATCAGGACAGCGAGACCGATGATGGTGAGCGAAACCGACGAGGAGGGGCAGGGGGGGGGGAAGAGAAGGATCGCCGAGGACGAATCCTGGCAGGAGTGAATTATTGGGGGCTGCGCTATACATATATATAGATATGTGCATCTATATACAGACCTGTAAATACATACGTACATACTTACATGCATAAATGCATGTATACATACATAGATATAACCATAACTATGCATATGAACATAAACCATAATCATGAACATACACGTACATGCATACAGACATATATATACCTACTTTTCATATATATATATATAGAGAGAGAGAGAGAAGAAAAAAGAAAGAGAAAAAAAGGAGAAAAGAAAGGCAGAGAGAGAGAGGCAAGAATCTTACAAGAAGGGTCGACCCAGCGCTGCCTGCTCCAGCAGTCCCCACCTGAGGGGCGGCGGCGGCACCAGCGCGGCCCGCGAGGGCAAGGGCTGGCCGGGCGACCGTGAGAGATCCAACCCTCCCCTCATATCCGAGGAGGAGGAGGAGGAGGAGGAGGCGGAGGAGGAGGCGGAGGAAGAGGAGGAAGAGGTGGAGGAGGTCGATTCCCCCCAAAAACGACCCAAAACGCTAGCCCACGTGAGTCTCACGGCAATCCTTTCACACCGGACGTTTTCGCCCAGCTTCGGGCCCCGGGACCATCACAGATCGATCCGGCTCGAGCGATGGTGCAGAGGGCTGGGGTTCGGGGCTCTGTGATTAACCAAAACAGGACCCCTAACCCTTTTGGGGGGGGGACCTGAGTTAGGGGGGCCAAAAACATTAGGGATAGGGTTTTTGTTCCTGCAGATATGCCGAACCAAACCGCCCAGAACTATTATCCCTAATGCGAAGACGGGGACCTCAGTGAGGCCACGTCTTCACCGTGTTATGGGGGTTAGGGCTACTTTTGTTCTCTGCGATGCTACCATATTTCGCAACAACGGATCTCAGGGCCAAATCCCAGCGACGCAAGAAAACCAAAAAGGCCAGTCTGCCGGCGAGTTCGGCCTCAGGAGGCCGTCTCCTGCTCAGGCTCATCTTCCTCACGCTGCTGGTAGTAAGCCACCTGGGGAGCTTTGGCCGAAACTGGAGAGCCTTCCCCAAATACCATTCCTCATGTCCATCTGACTGTCGTCGATCGCCTCAAAATGTGGCGTGAGCTCTCAATTACGCTTCACCTGGCTCTGACTCCAAGTGCGGGTGCGAGCAAGCCCGAACAAAGGGGCTGGGCCCGAGACGAGAGTATCCCTTGCCCCCTTATGATAGCTGGCCAGGCGATCCTTAACTGCTCGGCGCTCATGCTGGTCAGCCATGGTGATCAGGTGCCAAAGGCACGACTCCATGAGCTGGTGAGCCACCCCTGGCGTCTGCATACTGGCCCAATGCAGGTATGGCCAGACGGTGTCTACGAAGAGATGGCCCGCTGGTGTATGAGCATCGTATTTATGTCCTGGTCGAAGAGGCCTGTTAAGATGAACCCATCTGGCGGTCACTGGTGCCATGCCAGGGGGGAGAGGGCGAGGAGGGGAAGGAAGAAAAGAATTAATAAATGAGGTCCATCGAGTCCTGTATCCAACACCTTCCGACTGCGAGACTCGGTGGGAGGGGAACGAGGGGAGGAGGGGAGGGCGGGGAAGGGGAGCAAGGAAGACGAGGAGAGAGGAGGGTCTTGAAAGGTTTTAGAGCGGTGAGGACATTCTCAAGTGCTCTTGGGTGTTCTAGCGGGTTCGAGGAAGAGGAGGAGGAAGAAGAAGAAGAAGAGTAGGAGGAGAAGGGGGAGGGTAAGGGGTAGGAGGAGGTGGAGGAGGAGGAGGATAAGCGATACCGAAAACTCAGACATGGACATCGTCACATGGGCATCGCCAACATCGTCAGCGCATCATCATCGTCAGTACACTCCTCATCACCATCGTGACCATCATCGTCGTCATCATCCCTCATCATCGTCGCCACCGGGTGAAATGGAGGAGAAATGCTGGCACTGAAAGAGAGTGACAGGGGAAGAGAGAAATAGCAAAACCAAGTAATCATAAACAACGATGCTTGCGTTGGTTGGCGGCGCGCAGAGGGGGGTAGGGTTAGGTCGGGCATGTCCTCCTAGAGGATTTCGGACGAAAAATTAGAAGTAGTGAAAAAGATTCACAACTAGTGAAAGATAATCAAAAAATCGTCCCCTGAGCATTTTTTGCTAATTTTGAATATTCCTCCTGTAGAGGGACATGCCCGACTGAAGGGTAGGGAGAGGGGGAGGGCTTCTTAGAAGCAGCCTCCTTCCAAAAAAAACTCCCCTCCCCTACCCTTATGTCGGGCGTGTCCCCCAACAGGGGGGCTTTCGACGAAAAATTGAAAATACCCCAAGAATACCCCCAAAAAGGTTTAAAAATACTAGAAAAATAGTCCCCAGACTATGTTTGGATTATTATTTGGGGGGTATGTTTCATTTTTTGTCGAAAATCCCCCATGTAGGGGGACAGGCCCGATATAACCCTACCCCCCCCTGCGCGTGGCCGAACCCGGGAGACCTGGAGACCCAGGACCCGCGCTTGTCCCGAGCACCTCTTGAGTCGCGGCGGGCCCCCCCCCCAAAAAAAAACGTGCGATTCTCTTGCACAGCTACGGTTCTAGAGCTCGGACCTCTTCATGTTCGTCGTCGTCGCTCCTTCGCTCGTCGCTCAACCTCCACGCCGCCACTGGCCACAGAAGGAAGCTCCTGGAGGAGGGAAGCCAAAGCCTCTTGTCCCTCGCAGCTCCTCGGTGCAAGAGCCAGGGCACGCATGCCACTTGCTTCGGGAAAAAAAGGCTATAGTACGGTCAAGAACTGTTTATTTCCGCTCGAAAAAAATTATTTCTGGCCCCTGGGGCGCGATCCGTGTGAGGGGTGTGCGAAAATTGGCCTCTGGACCCGGCTCACCCAGCAACTGGAGAGCCAACTAGCCAGCCAACCAACCAGCCAACCAGCCCTTCCCAGTGCATTTTTTGAGGATGCACACCGTTAGGCCCAGAATGATTTTCTGTGCCCTGGAATGACCGCGGGGCGGGGAGGGGAGGAGCGTGACGGAACGGAATGGAATGGAATGGAAGGGAGGAGTGGATGGAGTGGAACAGAGTGGAATAGAATGGAAGTGATGGGAAGCGCGCGGCGAGCGGGCGGGCGGGCGAGCGGGCGGGCGTGCAGACGTGCGGACGGGCGCACTGTGTTGCATTGCATTGAATTGCATTGCATGGCATTGCATTAGCATTGCATTGCATTGCATTGTTTTGCATTGCATTGCATTGCATTGCATTGCCTTGCATTGCATTGCATTGCGGTGCGTTGCGTTGCGCTGCGTTGCGTTGCGTTGCGTTGCGTTGCATTGCAGCGCAGCGCATTACATTGCATTGCATTGCATTGCATTGCATTGCATAGCAATGCATGGCGTGGCAGGTACATTGCATTTGCATTGCATTGCATTGTATTGCCTTGCATTGCATTGCATTGCATTGCGTTGCGTTGCACTGCGTTGCGCTGCGTTGCGTTGCGTTGCGCTGCGTTGCATTGCATTGCATTGCGTTGCGTTGCATTGCGTTGCGCTGCGCTGCATTGCATTGCACTGTGTTGCATTTGAATTGCATTTGCAGCACATTGCATTGCAATAAATTGTGGGCAAAGGGGAAGAGGGGAGGGAGAGGGGGGATGAGGGAGGAGGGGAAGGAGGGCAGGGGGAGGAGGGATGAGTAGTACGTTATATTGCAGGGAGGAGGGACGCGGGGGAGCAGGGGAGAGGGAGGAGGGGGAAAGGGCAAGCTAGGTGCGCTCGCGTCGTATCTGACGTCCTACCCCTCCCTCCCACCCTTACCATGGCATATATTACCTCTCTATTCGCACAGTCGGATGTCGCAGCATGGCACAGAATTTCATGGCATAGCATGGTGTTGAAGATCAACGCGTAGCATGACATAGCATGGCGTGGCGACGCCCAAAGTTGGGGGGCTTCTGCGGTCCAAAGAATTAACAGATCGACACCGAATGTGGAATCACTTCCGAAGTTTTTTCGGGGGGGTCATTTTCTAGATTTTGGGATCGATTTGCAGGACCAATAACCATGCCGTGGCATGGCACTGGAAATAATGACGCCAACGCTGCAGCGGGAGCACGATTCGGAACAAGCGGAAGCGCGGAAATGAGGCCAGCGCTGCAGCGGGAGCACGATTCGGAACGAGCGGAAGCGCGGAAATGGGGCCAGCGCTGCAGCGAGAGCACGATTCGGAACGAGCGGAGCTTTAGCATAGCAGAGCACAGCATAGCATAGCATAGCGTAGCATAGCATGGCGCAGCACAGCATATCATAGCATAGCATAGCATAGCGCAGCACAGCACAGCACGGCATAGCGCAACATAGCATGGCATGGCATAGCATAGCATAGCATAGCAACTAATGCTGCTTTCCTAGGGGCTCCAACTTCTAGGTAGGGTCGCACTGGGGTAATGGTGCATGGTATTGTGTTTCATTGCATTGCATTGCAGTGCGTCCTGTTGCGTTGCGTTGCATTGTACTGCGTTGTATGTGCATTGCATGTGCAATACCTTGCATCGCATTGCAGCAAATTGCGGGCGAGGGGGAGGAGGAGGAGGACAGGCGGGAGGAGAAGGCAGGAAGGCAGAGAGGAGGGGAGGGGAAGGAGGGAGGAGGGGAGGCAGGAGAAGCGAGGAGGGGAGGAGGGGGAGGCAAGGAGGGGAGGGGCAGGAGGGGAAGGAGGGGAGAGGCAGGGAGAGGCAGGAGGGCCCCGCCCCGCTCGTGGGCTGCCCCGGCCCCCCGCGGAGCGCTGCCGCGCGCCGAAGCCGCGGCGTGGCCGGCGGGCCGGCGCGGCGCGCCCCCCGAGGGCGCTAAAAAACGCGCTGCGCGCGCGCCGACGCTCAGGGGGGGGGGAGCACGACGCGGCGGCCCCGGCGCCGAGGCGAGGCGTCCGCGCGGGCCTCCGGGTGGCTGTTGTTGAAGGGGCCCCGGGACACACAAAGAAATATACACAAATAGAGATGTTCCCCATATTTTCCCCATGTTTTCTGGGTTTTTGTCTTCCCCCCCACTTCCCATAGTTTCCCATATGTTCGGGGGAATCGAAGATTAATTGTGTCTGTGTGTTTTTCCCCTCATGAGTTATGTTTGTGCTCCGTGTCGTCGGTTCGGTCCCCCTACAGGAGTGGCTCGGTGTTTGCTGATGGCCCCCGCGGCGCTGCCGCGTGACGAAACATGGGCCCCCAGCACGTCCAGCGCTCCCCGCCAGGCGTCGCTCCGCGCCGCGTTGCCCCCGCGGCGTTGCCACGTGGCGCATCCTGGAGTGGAACGTGCTCGGTCCCCGCTGAGCGCTGCCACGTGGCGAATAGAGTGGAAGAGTAGTCGTTCTAGCCCCCCCTCCTGTGCAGGCCGCCGCTGCTGCACAACACCCTCTGTCAGACAAGGCCCCTTCCCCACGCCGGTTTGAAACCTGTTCCTTGGTGCTGGGCGTGCTGCTCCTCCGCCTCCTCTTCCTACACAGCACCATCTGTTAACAAGCGAAGGAAAGGAGGAAGGAGAGGGAGAGAAGGAAAGAAGGGAGGATGAAGGGAAGAGGGAGAGGAATGAGGGTGGGAGCACCAAGGTGGAAGTAAAGCTAGCACTCGCATCAGAAATCCTCAAAACCGATGTTGCTCCTTGCTACTAACGATTCCAATCAGGTTCCTATAGGATTCCGAAAGGATTTCAAGTGGAGTCCTCAGACCTGTTCTTCAGGTGGGATGTCCCTCGGTTGTGTTTTTACTCAGTCTGGATGTGTTCCTCGACGTGTTTGTGTCCTCAGCGTGCCGTCGTCCCCTTGGATCCTCAAAACCCTGTAGGACCCCTAACAGTTCCATTCTAATAGGATCCGAATAGAATTCTAATGGGATTCCTCACGCTTGTTCTTCGGTTTGGATGTCCCACAATTTGGGTGTCTGTTCGGTTTGGGTTTGCCCTCGGCGCGCGTTGGTTTCCCTCGAATTCCCCCCCCTGTAATCCCTAGTGGTCCCAATAGGACTCTCATGGGATCCAAATAGAATGCCGATAGGATTCCTTACGCTTGTGTCTCCGTTTGGGTTTTCCTCGGTTTGAGTTTTCCTCGGTTTGAATATTTTCCTCAGTTGGGGTTGTTTCCTCGGTTTGGGTTGTCCCTCGGCGTGCCTTCGTTCATCCTCGAATTCCCAACCCCCATGTAGGACCCCAAGCCATTATAATTGGATGCTTATCGGATTCGAATGGTCTTCCACTAGGATTTATTACGCTTGTTCCTCAATGTGGGTTTTCTTCGGATTGGGGTCTTCCTCGGTTTGGGTCTTCCTCGGATTGAGCTGCTCATTGATTTGTTTGTTTCATCGGTTTGGGCTTTTCCTCAATTCTGGCTGATTTTCCTTTATTTTCCTCGGCTTGAATTTTTCCTCGGCTTGGGTTATTCCTCGGCTTGTCTTCCGCTTCCTCAGTTCAGAAGGAGTCCCCCGTCCTTGGGGCCTGGCAAGGGCGCGAAAAAACAGTCGAACGAAAGAGGTCGGCCCACAAAAAAAATTCTGGTCCCCAGGAGTAGCTTTTCATCCGAAATCGTGTTCTGGGCCGTCCCTGGGGCCCGGCGAGGGCCCCCAGAGGCCGAAGCCTGTCGAGTGCATTGCGCAGCGGCTTTGCCCACGGCGCGGAGAGGTCTGGCAAGCCTGAGCTGCATCGAACCGCAAAGTCGGCTCGGATCGGAAACAGATCGGATAGCCCGGGAGGTACCCCGAATCGAACATCGAAATCGGATCGCCGCCCTGGCTCCGGCTGGCCCTGGCCGATGCCGGTGAATCGAACCGAATCGAATCAAATCGGCATCGCGGCCCCAGGAGAGCCCAAAATCGAATCGATTAATCGGATCGGCGATCGAAATGAACCAGATCGGCAGAAATCGGCATCCGAGTCGGGAGAAGTCGAATCGGCGGAAATCGGCAGTCCAGTAGGCCTCCATTGAGACAGCAGACTCTGAGTCGCAATCCCAAGTCCACTCGAATCGGAATCGGATGCCACCGACATCGCATCGAGTCGGATCGGAGGGATCGAAACGAGCCCTGCGGCCCTCGCAGGCGAATCAAATCGCACCGGATGCGGCCCTGTCTGGGGTCTGCGGTGACCCAGACCCTCGGCGCCATGATTTTCTCACCACGTCGACCCCCAGAGGTCTGGGCCCCTTCCCCGGGAACGGCTCTTCCTCCTGAGTAATTTTCTGACGGTCCCGAGTCCAGGCAAGGGCCCCACGAGGCCGAAACAGCTGAAAACCTCCCGCCGTGATTTTTGGACGGGACTGGCTTTTCCTCCTGAGTAGTCTTGTTGACGGCCCCGAGAGGCCCGGCAAGGGCCCCCCGGAGGCCGAAAACAGCCGAGAACCTCCCGTTATGCATGTTGTTCGCGACTCGAGGGTGGTCTGGGATCTGCGGAGCCCCCTGGCGTTCGGGAGGCGGGCGGAGGAGGAGGAGGAGGAGGAGGAGGAGGAGGAGGAGGAGGAGGAGGAGGAGGGAGGGCGAGGAAGAGGAGGAGGCGGGGGGAGGCCGGGCGCGGGGCCCGCCAGCTTCATGGTCTCGAGCCATCCGCCGCGCTGGTCATCGCCAGCGCGGGGCACCTCGCCCTCCCCCTCTTCAGAGGCGGCGGGGAGGGAGGGAGGGAGGGAGGGAGGGAGGCAGGGAGGGAGGGAGGGAGGGAGGGAGGGAGGAGGAGCAGGAGGAGGAGGAGGAGGAGGGGAGGAGGAGGAGGAGGAGGAGGAGGAAGGGGGAGGGAGGGAGGAGGAGAGAGGGAGGAGGAGGAGAGGAGGAGGGAGCAGCAGAGGAGGAGGAGGAGGAGGAGGAGGAGGAGGAGGAGGAGGGAGGAGGAGGGAGGGAGGAGGAGGATGAGGAGGAGGGAGGAGCGGGAGGAGGGAAGAGACAGGAGAAGGGCGGGACTCGGCTTGCCTTTTGCTGCACGGCCCACGATCTTTCTGACCCAGGATCGCAAAAGATCGGCACCATCATCACCACCCATCCATCCACCAGGCTAGGAACCGAGCATGGTCGTCCTCCAGGCGACGTGGTCACCCTGCTTTATCCTTCGGACTCAGGATCACAGAACATCGACACCACCACCACCCATCCACCATCGCGAGGACAAGGCAGGCCTTCCTCCAGGTGATGTGGTCCCTCTGCTTGATCCTTCTAACTCAGGATCACAGAAGATCGACACCACCACCACCACCACCACCACCACCACCACCACCATCCACGCACCATCGCGAGGACACAGGCAGGGCCGTCCTCCAGGTGACGTGGCCCCCAGCTTGATCCTTCTGACCCAGGATCACAGAAGATCGACTCCACAGCCACCCATCCACCATCGCGGGGACCCGCGCAGGGTCGTCCTCCAGGTGACGTGGCCCCCCTGTTTTGCGGCGCCCCGCTCGAGATACGTCCGATATCCAGCTCGGGGAGGCAGCGTTATCCTCCTCACTGGGGGGGGTGGGGGGGGCCTGCTGGTGGTGGTGTCGCTTCGCGTTCCCCCCACGAAGAGACGCCTTGGCGCATGCTGCAACACGTCGGGATGAGCGAAGACGTGCGCAAACAAAATCGGCAGGATCACAACTACAAATACTCTTAGGTCGGGCATGTCCCCCTACAGCCAGATTCTGCACGAAAAACAAAAAATAGTCAAACAAGTAAGCCTAAATACTCTAAAAAAGTAAAAAATCGTCCCCTAACAATGCTTCGACTGTTCTTGAATATTCCTCCTATAGGGAGACATGCCCGACTTGAAAAATACTCTTGTGTCGCGCCCTCCCCCCGCCGAAGCGGCGACGAGGGGGCGGGCTGGGAGGAAGCAGGCTGGAGCTGGATCGAGCGCGACATCGGCTAGGATCGGAAACGGATCGGATCGCCGGCGAGCTATCCCGAATCGAAAATCGAAATCGGATCGCCACCGAAGCGTGTTCTGGGCCGTCCCTGGGGCCCGGCGAGGGCCCCCAGAGGCCGAAGCCTGTCGAGTGCATTGCGCAGCGGCTTTGCCCACGGCGCGGAGAGGTCTGGCAGGCCTGAGCTGCATCGAACCGCGAAATCGAGTCGGATCGGAAACGGATCGCATCGCCGGCGAGTTATCCCGAACCGAACATCGAAATCGGATCACCGCGCCTGGCTCCAGCTGGCCCCGGCCGGTGCCGACGGATCGAGCTGAATCGAATCGAATCGGCATCGCGGCCCCAGGCGGCGACTCGAACCGCATCCCGCGGGATCGTAGGAGGGAGAAGGGAGGAGGAGGAGGAGGGAGGAGGGAGGAGGAGGAGGAGGAGGAGGAGGAGGAGGAGGAGGAGAAGGAGGAGAAGGAGGAGGAAGGAGGATTGAGGAGGAGAGAGGAGGAGCAGGAGGAGGAGGAGGAGGCGGGAAGAGAGGAGGCTCTGGGCCCTCCCCAAAAGCTCCCAGCGTCGTGATCTTACCACGTCGACCGCCCAGAAGTTCAGGTCTGGCATGTCCTTCTACAGGTGGAATTTGAAGGACAATGGAAGGGATAGGAAAAATAAACAAATAAACACCATTACAAAAAACAAACCAACCAAACAAAATAAAATGATGAACAAAAAACAAATAAACAAATAAACAAAACAAACAAACAAACAAACAAACAAACAAACAAACAAACAAACAAACAAAAACATAAGAGCAAGAAAAATCGTCACCAGGGCCGTGCCCGACTCAAGCCTGGACACCTCCCCCGGGACCAGTGCATCGTCCGGAATCGTTCTTGGGGACAGTCCCGAGGCCCAGCAAGGGCCCCTGGAGGCCGAAAAGGAGCGAGAACAAAAAAAACGTCGTGATCTTTGGTTCGCAGCGCCAGGGGGGCTGGGTCTCCCTCGCAACGCGAGGCGTTGGAGGCTTGGAAATAAACAGCAACACCATCACAAGGGGCTGCTCCACTAGGTAATATATATAGTAGATGTTGGCGTTGATGCTAAGATTCCGGCCATCTAGGAAGCCCGAATATTACCACCATCGCCGAGGTCTAGATCATCTTCCTTCGGTGGAGGCACACCGCCGATATTGGTGCTGGTGCCAACCTCAAGGTCTGCGAAGGGGGTCTGGGTCTCCCACCTCCTGGGAGGAGGATCGGGCGACGCCAGCCGCCAGACCCCCTCGCGCTGGGAGCCTGCTTTATGTTAGACTCAAGCAAATTTACTTGCATGGCGTTCGCCCACGCCCACTCCGCCCCCCGTTCGCCCCTCTTCAAAAGAATAGTGCATGTCGACTTGCGGGATTTCCGCAGGTGCAAGTCATTTGCGGCTTGCTTCAGGTTCAGCCACCCCCCCAAGCCCATACAAATAGACTTGCTAGAGTCAAAAAAAACAAGCTCTGGGAAAAAAACACGACGGAAGGTTTTTTGCTATTTTCAGCCTCCAGGGCCCTCACCGGGCCTCGGGACCGTCAAAGAACGATCCTGAGGAAGGGGTCCAGACCTGGGGGTCGATATTGTGGAAAAAAACACGACGTCGGGGGTCTGGGAGAGGGGGCTCAGTTCAGTTCAGTGGGCCATGGGAAAAAGTCTACTCACACTAAGGGCAGTGCCGTGAAAGCTTCTGGGCGTCGCCTTGCGACCGCGATACGAACCTGAAGACAGCACGCGCGGCCGCAGAGGAGGGGGAGGGGGAGGGCGACGAAACGTGCTGTCATCGTGATACCACTAGCTCGGGCATGTCCCCCTACCGGCGGATTCAGGACGAGAAATCACAAATGCCAAACAAGACTCCAGAAATACTTTTTTGCTCTGCGGCTCCAAGGACGATTCCAGAGAGCGGGTCGTATCGAGCATGGGGCAGCACGCAAGATAACCGCCAGCGGGCCAGAAGCCGACGCTGGAGTGCACAGGCGCCAGAGAGAGCGCGGGGGGGAAGACTCCAGAAGTACTCGAAAGTAGCCAAAAATCGCCCCCAGGCTACTCCAGATTTCGTAATAAAAGGGAGGGGAACTCATTTCAGGGGGGGGTCTCTTCCAGGCTATCTTGGAGGGCCTGGGGGGGTGTCTGGGGACGGTGTTGTGGAGGGTTCTCCCACGGGGGGGGGGTCTGAAATGGCTTGTCTTCGATGGGTCCAGACCCCCTCCCTTTTATTACGAAATCTGGAGTACTTTATCCTATTTCTAGGCATCCCCCCTGCCGAGGGACAGGCCCGACCCAGTGCTGCCGCGGCAGCGCTGCGCCAGGAACGCAGGGGCCCTCCTGGCCACGGCGAGCCTCCGCCGCGCGCAGGCTCCCCCGACCTGCATCCCGAGGAGCGGCCCCACCACCGGAGCCCCCCTCGGGCTGGGCGACAAGGGGGGGGGATAGGCCATCCCCCCCCTTCGCGATGATCGCAAAACGATGCGATGATCGCGTCTGGAAACTCAAAAGAATCAGCGCGCGAATCTCGGCGTTCTTCGACGCGCGATAACTGGAGACCGGTCCAAAAAATCCACGCAGTCTGTCACCCTTAGGAGAGGAGGGCCCGAGGGATAGCAAAAGGGGGGGGGGGTCAGAATCAGCTCACGTGGCTGCTTTTCCCGGCGCCTCCCGGCGCCGGGAGGCGGCCATGTGTCGAGGAATGGGCCCGGCGGCGGGGCCGAAACCAGCTGCATGCAGCAGATTCCGTAACCCCCCTTTCCCTATCCCCCCCTTTCGTTCGGCCCGACACTCCCGAGCCCAAAGTGGTCATCATATTTATGCTGCTCCCATCCCACTTAAGGACGACATCCCAGAAATCGTTTCGAGCACCCAGACAAGTATCGAAACGGTGTCGAACGAGCATCGCCTCCCAGGGCCCGACGCGTGAAAACCCTCAAGTTTCGGTACTTTCTTGGTGTTCGATTCTTGTTCGGGTGATCAAGGCTAGAGTAGGTTGGAGCATCATAACCTCATTTCAGCACCTTGACTGTACCGCGCCGCGCCAGCCTTCTGGGAGGCGAAACGCGTCGGCTCCAGCATCCAGGAGATGGTGGAGATCAGGCGACGTGTCCGCTGAACGGACTGATCTGGCGACCTGCTCCGCCGTTCTGGGCGAATCACCAGCGGTGCAGTTCAAAACGGCGGGCCCACACAGAAGCGTCGAAAAGTTGCAGACTGTAAGCTGCATGTTTCTCCAGAGGCTTCAAGAAAGTCGTCGGCAAGATCCATCGAAAAATGTGCATCAGCAACCTCCCATCACACCAAAAACTGCTTATGGCACTTCCAAGTTACGTCACTCGGCTTTGCACGGATGGCTGCACGTATATAAATCAGGCGCATGCAATGCGAGTGGCACACACGCACACAGGAAGCGTTTGCGTCAGATGGAAAATTGTGCAAACATCTGAATCCAGATAAGTCACGTACCTTCCAACAACACCGAATACTCATCACTCATCTGCTTGACACGCCCCTACCGCCCGCTTCTTCCCCATCCCCGCCAATGGCGAGGTCTCCGTGGTGTCCCGGCCCATTCATGGAAGGTTCCTTAGCGCAGGAGGGGATCGAGAAAATCCGCGGACGTCCAAAGGGTGCGACGCGCCTGGACCTCGCTGAGATCGTGACTTGCGCAACACGGGATTACGTCATGCGTCGTTGATTAGCTTTTGAATCAATCACCACCAGAGCCTGGCGGGGCGCTGCATTGTATTTTTCTCCATGGATCGAGGACAAAGGCATCCTGTTCCAGACACCGATTTTTTTTACCATTTAAGTATGTATATATACATATATACAGATATAAATATATATATATATATATGTTTAAAGAAAAAACACGGGGTTGCAGAAGCTCTGGACCCCTTCCCCGGGGCCAGCTCTCCGACGCGCGCCGGCGCTCTGCCGTCGGCCCTCGGGCCCGAGGCGAGCCTCGGGAGGCCAGGACCAAGCAACGCCGCGGCGTTGCGCTCGCGACGCCAAACGCTCAGATCCGACGGCGCGAAACAAGTGGAGCCTCGCAAAAAAAAACACGACTGGAGCCCCAGGCCCCATCCTTATGCGCCAGCTTTCGAGCTGGGTCGAACCGTGAGGTTCCCGGGGCCCGCCACCTGGCGAAAAAATGCCCGGCTCGAAGAACCCGAGACGCCAGGATCTCTGGGAGGGTCGTCGCAGGACGTGGCGGGCGAGTAAGCTGCTGCAGGGCCGTCCCCCGCCATGGAACTAGACCGCCTCGTGCCCCGTGCCGTGCACAACGCGCTCGTCGGGGGGCGCCCACCAAGAGGGGGGGCGTCCAAGAGGGGGATCCACGAGAGTCGTGGCCCGAGGCACGCGCGCGGCCCTAGGGGGGTGGCCCAAGGGACGGATTGCAATAAGGCAAGACCCAGGACGGAAGAACGTCCTTCAAGAACACAAGGCCCTCCGCCGGCCAGACTGACGAACATCCGGGGGCGCCCTCCCCCAGGACGCACGAGAACATCAGCGCACCCTCCCCAAACCGACCTCTTGGGCGCCCGAGTTATCCAGGGTAACTCGGGTCCGGGGTAGCTCGGGTTTGGATTCCCGAAAAAGGAACCCGAGTTAGCCCTGACCCGAGTTACTCCTGATTCGGGGCTCTGAACCTCGCTCTTCCACCTCGGCCCGACCGCACGAAGAGAAGGCCACGAGCTCCGAGGAGGGAGCCGTGGCCCTGGCCGTGACGTCCCCCCCTCTCCTGGCCGCCCCCGCGTCCGGCGAGGCCGCGCGGCAGCGCCGACGGGCCCCAGCCTGGGGCCGTCACGCACGGAATGCGGAAGCGCACCCCCTCACAAGAGATCATCCGAACTTGCCATCGCTCGGACGTCCATTGATGGGCCTGTTTTCCACCACCACCACCACCACAAGTTGGAGGGGGGAAGGAGGCGGAGGAGGAGGAGGAGAAGGAGGAGGAGGAGGAGGAAGAGGAGAAGGAGGAGGAGGAGGAGGAGGACGAAAGAGGAGGAGGAGGAGGAGGAGGAGGAGGGGGGAAGGAGGGAGAGGAGACCCCCGTGGTGGTGGTGGTGGAAAACAAGCCCATCATCCATTCCCCCGTGCCCGATGGTCCTCGCCGAGGATTATCCCGTCAAAGCAACCTAACAGCGATGTGTAGAAGCATATGGTGGTGGTCCTCGTTCTCCTCCTCCTGGTGCTCTCCCCCCCTCCTCCTCCTCCTCCTCCTCCTCCTCCTCCTCCTCGTCCTCCTCCTCCTCTTCCTCCTCCTCCTCCTCCTCCTCCTCCTCCTGGTAGTCCTCCCCCTCCCCTCCTCCTCCTCCTCCTCCTCTTCCTGGTCGTCCTCCTCCTCCTGGTCGTCCTCCTCCTCCTGCTCGTCCTCCTCCTCCTCCTGCTCGTCCTTCTTCTCCTGCTCCTCCTGCTCCTCGTCCTGCTCCTGCTCGTCCTCGTCCTCCTGGTCTTGCTCGTCCTCCTCCTCGTCGTGCTCTTGCCCCTGCTGAAAATGTGGCCCAGGAATGGGAGTTCTGGGAAGTCGAAGAGCACGAAATTGCCTACAGTTGGCTACGGGCATTCAAAATGTGGCCCGGGAATGGAGTTCTGGGAACTCGAAGAGCACGAAGTGGCCTACAGTTGGCTCCGGGCATTCAAAATGTGGCCCGGGAATGGAGTTCTGGGAACTCGAAGACCACGAAGTGGCCTACAGTTGGCTCCGGGCATTCAAAATGTGGCCCGGGAATGGAGTTCTGGGAACTCGAAGAGCACGAAGTGGCCTACAGTTGGCTCCGGGCATTCAAAATGTGGCCCGGGAATGGAGTTCTGGGAAGTCGAAGAGCACGAAGTGGCCTACAGTTGGCTCCGGGCATTCAGAATGTGGCCCGGGAATGGAGTTCTGGGAGGTCGAAGAGCACGAAGTGTGTGACTGTTGGCTTAAAACGACTTCTGCGGCACCCTGTCCGGCACCCGCCCAGACCCCCCTGTGGAGTCATCTGCTGCTCTCTTTTGACACCACTAGAAACCTATCAGAACAAGCTTAGGTAAAAACATATGCACACGCCCGAGCGATGCCTGAGGAAAGAACGCGCACGGTGGACCTTGTGACCCTGGGCGGCACAGGTGGCCGGAGCACGTGCGCGCAGCGTCTGGGCGCATGCGCCGGGAAAAGAGGGAAACGACATCAGGCTGCAGTTGTGCATCTCGATGCGTGTGGCTCCACCCCCTCACCGCAGGCCACGACGCTGGAACGAGGACTACTCTGGGATTCAAGAGAGGATACGGCTTCCGGGTTGTCCCCTAGATCTGTGCGAGAGTGACAAAAATAGTCAAAACATCGTCCCCAGACCATTTTTGACTATTTTTGGATACTCCTCCTGTAAAGGGACATGCCCGACTTACTGCTGCTCTCAAAACCTATGGGGCCCCGGAAGCTCCCAACCCCAATCCGGCAGAACCAGCTCGTCGTCCCAGGCCGTTCTCTGCTGGCCCACGGGCCAGGGACGGGGCCTCCAGAGGCCCAAGGCTTCTCAAAAGCGGCCCCCGCCCGACGTCCTCAACAGCGCCAAGGGGCTGGGTCCTCCGATCCGTTCTCGCTCAGCATCGGACACAGAAACTCGTCTCGGACAGGATCTGGGAAACCGAACTCTACACACCGACGCTTTTCTCGTCCCTGCGCTGAAGCTCGCACAGGAAAGCGGATTCTGGTGTATACGGGATCCTGGTGTATACATTTTCCGCTGTTTCCCCAGGAGAACGGGGAAAAAAGGATACACCACACCACCCCGACGTCGTCCCCGACCCTCAAAAAGCCCTGTGATTGAAAAACAGCCCGCCACTGGTATATATATATATATATATATATATATATATATATATATATGCTCCAGTTTCCGAGGATCCTGACTAATTTTCTTTCCGAGCTACGTCCGGCCGCGGCCACAAGTAACCCCAGCGCGACCAAAAAACGCACTCTCAGCCCGACTGCTCGCCGTCCTCGGACGGGCCCGATGGCCACTTGCCATCGGACCTCGGGGTATTTCGGGCCGGTGTTGGCCCGGTGTTAGAGCGTTTGTTGTTGCGTTTTTTGCTCTGCGAGGGAGAATGGCGGCAGAAACGACACGTCTGGTAGTGCGCCAGGGAGTTGGGTGCAAGAAAGAGAGACGGAGGCCAGTCAGACTCAGGGTGAATCGCGGGCGGTTATCCTTCTGGTACGCCTGTTCAGGCACACGCTGGCCCGTGTCGTCGTCATCCTCTTCGGCGCCGCCGTCGCCGACGACGACGAAGACGACGACACCGAGGAACGACGACTTCGAGGACGACGAATACGACGATGACCCCGACGACAACAAGGACGACGACGACGACGACGACGACGACGACGACGACGACGACTACTACGACGAGCACGAGGACTACGAGGGCGACGTCGACGAGCACGACTACGACGCCGACGCCACCGCCGCCGCCGACGACGACTGCAACGACGAGCTCGACGAGACTACAACGACGACTACGAGGCCGACCACGACGCCGACGACGACGAGGTCGACGCCGACGACGACGAGGTCGACGACGACGACGACGACGACGACGACGACGACGAGGCCGACGACGACGGCGAGGACGACCACGGCTGCGAGGAGGCGGCGGCGGCGAAGGCCGAGGGCGGCGCCCGGCAGCGCGAGCCACTCGGGGCGGCCCCCGCTGCCCGCGGCCGTATGGAGTTCCGCGCGGCGGCCGCCCTGACGGCGCGGCCGCCCGCCGAGGCTGGGCCCGCCGCCGCGGCCCGTCGCTCGCCGCCTGCCGAGGAGCGTCGCCGACGGTCTGCGGCAACTCGTGGGAGCCTGAGGCTCCCACGAGTCCCGTACCATCTTGTTACGGGACGGGAGTCCCGTACCATCTTGTTGGCGCCTGCGAAGCGACGCCAGTCGACGCCAGATCGACGCCAAATCGACGCCAGGCCGACGCCCATCGAGGCCAGATCGACGCACAGCGGCGCCAGCCGACGCCAAATCGGCGCGATCTCAGCGACTCCCAGGCGCCAATCGACGCGCAATCGGGCCTAAAGACGGAATTGCGAGGGCACACCAGGCTACCATGATTTGCTGGCGAACCGACGTCTTCGGCCTCCCTGGGGCCCCAAGAATATACACCACCACCACGTCGACTCCTCCTCCCTCCTCTACCCTCAGATTCCTTTCCTCTTTCCTGGGAGAGGGAGGGGGTAAGGGAGATGGTAGTGGTGGTGGTGGTGGTGGTGGTGGTGGTGGTGGTGGTGGTGGTGGTGGTGGTGGTGGTGGTGGTGGTGGTGGTGGTGGTGGTGGTGGTGGTGGTGGTGGTGGTGGTGTGTGGTGGGTGGTGGGTGGTGGTGGTGGTGGTGGTGGTGGTGGTGGTGGTGGTGGTGGTGGTGGTGGTGGTGGTGGTGGTGGTGGTGGTGGTGGTGGTGGTGGTGGTGGTGGTGGTGGTGGTGGTGGTGGTGGTGGTGGTGGTGGTGGTGGTGGTGGTGTATATGTTTGGGCCCCGTACCTTGAGGAGGCTTGAGACTGAACGCAGAAACCTCGGTGCCGATCTTGGTCACTGTCGATCTGGATAACGTCAGCTCGTGGATCGACCTGGCTCATCGGCGACGGCCGGCATGGGCCATGACCAACATCGGAGTCGGCCAGATGCCTCGACAGCTTGGTCATGGCCCCAGAGGAGGCGGCCCCAGGAGGCCTCCGCGGAGGCCTTCGGAGGCCTCTGGCGGGATCAGCCTGCATCGAATCGGGAGATCGGATCGAATCGAAACGTGCGCCGAATCGGACTGCTTCGGCACGAAGTCGAAGTCGAATCGGATCGGCTGCGGCATGCAAAACGGCGCCATGCAGGCAAAAGGCCGCATCGGATCGCTGGAACATCGGAATCGATTCGGATCGGGCCAGCCGGACTCGATATCAAATCGAACCGATCGGATCGGAATGGACTGTCTGGGGATCTCCCAAAACCCCCACAGGCCTCCAGAGGCTCGTTGTCGCCGCCGCCGCCGTCGTCGAGGATCGAGGACCGAGGCTGTCGGACAGGTCCCCAGACGTCCCGCGTCTCGATTTTTTCGAGGCGCCGCTTCCCTCGTTTTTTGACGGCCCCAAGGCCCAATAAGGGCCCCGGCCCAGAGGCCGGAAACTATGAAAAACCTTCGCCTCGATTTCTTCGAGTCGCCGGGTGTCTGGGTCTTGCGGGCCTCCAGAGAGCCTCCAGAAGCCTCTCGAGGGGGTCCGGGGGCATCTGGAGACCGCCGGAGACCTCCCAGGGGCCCCCCCTGGCATCTCCAGGGACCGCCAGAAACCCCCAGGAGCTCTCCGTCGACGCCGTCGTCGTCGCCAGCTGTCGTCGCTGACGCGTGTCGTAGCGGCTCGTCGTAGCGGCTTGTCGTTGTCGTCGCTCGTCGCTGTCGTCCGTTAAGGCTCCATTTCAAATCGATTCCCTGGTCCCTCCCAGCCAACATTCTGGCATTGCCAGCGCCCGAAAACCTGCGAAAGTAAGTCGTCGTCGTCGCCGTCGCCGCCGCCGCCGCCGCCGCCGTCGTCGTCATCGTCGTCGTCGTCGTCGTCCTTGCCGTCCCCGTACACGTGGGCGTCGTCGCCACCGTCGCCGACGTCACCGCCATCGCCTTCGGCCGTCGCCGTCGTCGCCGCCGTCGCCTCCGTCGCCCTCGTCTTCGTCGTCGTCGCCCTTGTCGGCGGCGGCGGCAGGCTCTCTTGAGGGCCCTCTGGGGCACTACTCGAACATTCTGGGAGCCTCTTGGGGGATGCTGGCTGCATCCTGTGAGGCATGGGCGCTGTCTTGGCGGGGAGAGCCCCCGGGATCCCTTCAGTTCCCCCGTCTTGGGACTCTCATGAGGGTCCTCCAGGGGCGCATGGGGCCGCCCTGTGGACCCCGTGGACCGTCCCGGGGCTCTCTTGGGCCGCATTGGGGCCCTCTTGGGGTTCCTTTCGGCTGGTCTGGCGAGCCTCGTGGGCCGTCGTGGGGTCTCAGGAGCCAGAAAAAGGCTGGAGCACGAAAGTCACGGGAAAGCGATTGGAAACATACACTTTCTTACGCCAGGACCCTCTCCTGGAGATCCGCCGGCCCCCTTGTGGGGCCACCAGGCTGTAGGCGCGAGGTTCGCAGTTTCCTATACCAGTCGTAGGTTGTAGTTTCCAGTGTTACAGTTCTGCTTCTTGCTGGTTACTGTAACTAGTTGATTGACCGCGCGAGGGGGGGGGAGGCCCAAACGGGATTTTTAGCACCCCCTGGGCGCGTTGTCTGAATTGCTGGGGGGGCTCGAAATCGACACCCCTCACGCAGATCCGCGGGGTCAGGGTCCAAAAACACAGGGATTTGCCACATTTCTGAAATTCGGTGCCACCCCTCACGCAGATCCGCGGGGTCAGGGTCCAAAAACACAGGGGATTTGCTACATTTCTGAAATTCGGTGCCACCCCTCACGCAGATCCGCGGGGTCAGGGTCCAATTATCCCGGCAAAGCAACCTAACAGCGATGTGTAGAAGCATATCTGAAAGCATTCCCCTTAAGATTCAGATGAAAATCCAGTTGTAGAATTCTGCTGTTCTCGCAGTCGTAGTCGCATTCGCGATGACAGTCGCAGCGGCAACGGCAGTCGCAGTCACAGCCTCAGCCTCAGCCTGCCTCAGCCTCAGCCTCAGCCTGCCTCAGCCTCAGCCTGCCTCAGCCTCAGCCTCAGCCTGCTTCAGCCTCAGCCTCAGTCTGCCTTCAGCCTCGGCCTCAGCCTCAGCCTGCCTCAGCCTCAGCCTGCATCAGCCTCAGCCTCAGCCTCAGCCTGCCTCAGCATCAGCCTGCTTCAGTCTCAGCCTCAGCCTGCCTCAGCCTCAGCCTCAGTCTGCTTCAGCCTCAGCCTCAGTCTGCCTTCAGCCTCGGCCTCAGCCTCAGCCTGCCTCAGCCTCAGCCTGCCTCGGCCGCAGCATCAGCCTGCCTCAGCATTCAAAATGTGGCCCAGGAATGGAATTCTGGGAACTAGAAGAACACGAAGTGGCCTACAGTTGGCTCCGGGCATTCAAAATCATGCCCAGGAATGGAGTTCTGGGAACTTGAAGAGCACGAAGTGGCCTACAGTTGGCTCCGGGCATCCAAAATGTGGCCCGGGAATGGAGTTCTGGGAAGTCGAAGAGCACGAAGTGGCCTACAGTTGGCTCCGGGCATCCAAAATGTGGCCCGGGAATGGAGTTCTGGGAAGTCGAAGAGCACGAAGTGGCCTACAGTTGGCTCCGGGCATCCAAAATGTGGCCCGGGAATGGAGTTCTGGGAATTCGAAGAGCACGAAGTGGCCTACAGTTGGCTCCAGGCATTCAGAATGTGGCCCGGGAATGGAGTTCTGGGAGGTCGAAGAGCACGAAGTGTGTGACTGTTTGCGAAAAGCGCATTCGGACACGAGTTCGGACACAGCTCCCCAGCAGCCGCCCCGACCCCCCTGTGGAGTCATCTGCTGCTCTCTTTTGAAACCACTAGAAACCTATCAGCAAAAGCTGTTAGGTAAAAACACAAGGGATTTGCCACATTTCTGAAATTCCGTGCCACCCCTCACGCAGATCCGCAGGGTCAGGGTCCAAAAACACAAGGGATTTGCCACATTTCTGAAATTCGGTGCCACCCCTCACGCAGATCCGCGGGGTCAGGGTCCAAAAACACACGGGATTTGCTACATTTCTGAAATTCGGTGCCACCCCTCACGCAGATCCGCGGGTCAGGGTCCAAAAACATTATCCCGGCAAAGCAACCTAACAGCGATGTGTAGAAGCATATCTGAAAGCACTCCCCTTAAGATTCAGATGAAAATCCAGTTGTCGAATTCTGCTGTTCTCGCAGTCGTAGTCGCATTCGCGATGACAGTCGCAGCGGCAACGGCAGTCGCAGTCACAGCCTCAGCCTCAGCCTGCCTCCTCCTCCTCCTCCTCCTCTTTCTCCTGCTCCTCCTCCTCCTCCTCCTCCTCCTCCTCCTCCTCTTCCTCCTGCTCGTCCTCGTTCTCGTCCTCCTCGTCTTGCTCGTCCTCCTCCTCTTGGTGCTCTCTCCTCCTCCTCCTCCTCCTCCTCCTCCTCCTCCTCCTCCTCCTCCTCCTCCTGGTGGTCCTCGTTCTCCTCCTCCTGGTGCTCTCCCCCCCCCTCCTCCTCCTCGTCCTCCTCCTCCTCCTCCTCCTCCTCCTCCTCCTCCTCCTCCTCCTCCTCCTCCTCCTGGTAGTCCTCCCCCTCCCCTCCTCCTCCTCCTCCTCCTCCTCCTCCCTGGTCGTCCTCGTTCTCGTCCTCCTCGTCTTGCTCGTCCTCCTCCTCCTGGTGTTCTCTCCTCCTCCTCCTCCTCCTCCTCCTCCTCCTCCTCCTCCTCCTCCTCCTCCTCCTCCTCCTCCTCCTCCTCCTGGTGGTCCTCGTTCTCCTCCTCCTGGTACTCTCCCCCCCCCTCCTCCTCCTCCCTCCTCGTCCTCGTCTCCTCCTCCTCCTCCTCCTCCTCCTCCTCCTCCTCCTCCTCCTCCTCCTCCTGGTACTCCTCCCCCTCCCCTCCTCCTCCTCCTCCTCCTCTTCCTGGTCGTCCTCCTCCTCCTGGTCGTCCTCCTCCTGCTCGTCCTCCTCCTCCTCCTCCTGCTCGTCCTTCTTCTCCTGCTCCTCCTGCTCCTCGTCCTGCTCCTGCTCGTCCTCGTCCTCCTGGTCTTGCTCGTCCTCCTCCTCGTCGTGCTCTTGCCCCTGCTGAAAATGTGGCCCAGGAATGGGAGTTCTGGGAAGTCGAAGAGCACGAAGTTGCCTACAGTTGGCTACGGGCATTCAAAATGTGGCCCGGGAATGGAGTTCTGGGAACTCGAAGAGCACGAAGTGGCCTACAGTTGGCTCCGGGCATTCAAAATGTGGCCCGGGAATGGAGTTCTGGGAACTCGAAGAGCACGAAGTGGCCTACAGTTGGCTCCGGGCATTCAAAATGTGGCCCGGGAATGGAGTTCTGGGAAATAGAAGAGCACGAAGTGGCCTACAGTTGGCTCCGGGCATCCAAAATGTGGCCCGGGAATGGAGTTCTGGGAACTCGAAGAGCACGAAGTGTGTGACTGTTGCATCCGGCCCCCCAGAATGTGGCCCGGGAATGGCGTTCTGGGATGTCGAAGAGCACTTTGTGTGTGACTGTTGCATCCGGCCCCCCAGAATGTGGCCTGGGAATGGAGTTCTGGGAAGGCGAAGAGCACGAAGTGTGTGACTGTTGGTGAAAAACGAGCCCGGCTCATGCCGCCCGGAAACGCCCCAACACCTGCCCGGACCCCCCTGTGGAGTGATCTGTGAGCTCTTTTGAGTCAACTAGAAACCTATCAGTCTTCGCTGTTAGGTAATAAGGGATTTGCTACATGTCTGAAATTCGGTACCACCCCTCACGCAGATCCGCGGGGTCAGGGTCCAAAAACACACGGGATTTGCCACATTTCTGAAATTCGGTGCCACCCCTCACGCAGATCCGCGGGGTCAGGGTCCAAAAACACACGGGATTTGCCACATTTCTGAAATTCGGTGCCACCCCTCACGCAGATCCGCGGGGTCAGGGTCCAAAAACACAGGGATTTGCCACATTTCTGAAATTCGGTGCCACCCCTCACGCACATCCATCGCAAGGCGTGGTAACCCAAACTGCGAGTACTCCCTCGGCCCTTTAATCCCAAGGTGTGGTAACCAAGCTCGTAAACCATACACGTCTTACCAATCGCCCTGTGTGGTAACCCCTCTTGTGATCAGTTGGTTTTGCCGATTGCGAATCGGCCTCGCATGAAGTTCCGATACTGCTGCACGACAGCGCCAAAGCCTCATGACTTAGCTCTTCCATGGCCCATTCTCCGAGAGAGGGGGCCGGCGGCAGGGGGCGAAGCCCTTACGGATATTATTGTGGCCCTGTTGTAGCGGCTTGGGGGCACCTTGGACCGCTTTCAAGCGATCTTGGGCCGTCATGGGGGGTTCCCGGCGGCGAGCCCAGAGGGGAAGTGAGTAAGGGCGGGCCTTCCCAGAAGGCTCAGAAGTCCCCGGCCTTCTGAGAAGCTCCCTAAGCCTTCCCCCACGACACAGAGGACTCCTCAGAGGCGCGAGGGCGTCTGAAGAGGCCCCGCCGCCGTCTGAAAGGGCCTTCTCCTTCTCGCTTCCCCCCCTCGCTCGCCGCCGAGTTTCGCTTGCCGCCTCGGACCGTCCCAGTGAGTTCTCGGGGCCGTCCTGAGCTTCTGTGGGGGCGCCTGGGGCTGCAACCCAGGGGCCCAGGCGCCCTGCCACCCCCATGGGGCATGAAGGTTGTCCTGAGGGCCCCTGACCTGGACCTCCAGGTGTGTACACGTATGTGTCTGTGTACATACATATATATATATGTATATGTGCATACATACATACATACATACATACATACATGCATGCATACATACATATGTACATATGAAGCTGCACAGGTATATACATAAAATTATGCATACGCGCAAACAGTTGTGAACATATTATATGCATAAACACATATGCTAATAGACATATACATATACATTGATACATCTATATACATATACAGATGTGTATATATATATATATATATATATATATATATCCATATGACATACACTAGAGCTACAACTATCCATTTCTACAGATATACATGTAGACATGTACGTGTAAACATAATCCCCAAACAATGTTTGCACTAAGGGGTTCGCAGTTGGCTTGACCATCTCGGGGTGAGTGGCGGCTTTTGCGGGCGGTGCCGCCAGTCGCCGCCGTCGCCGTCGCCGTCGCCGTCGCCGCCGCTCGGGGCGAGTGGCAGCTTTTTCAGACGGTGCCACCCGTCGCCGCCATCGCCGCCGTCGCAGTTGCCGCCGCTCGGGGCGAGTGGCGGTTTTTGCAGGCGGCGCCGCCCGTCGCAGCCGTCGCCCTCGATACATTCTCCTTTCTTAAAAAGAATTAGAGTATACCCCCCCTGGGTTTTACCTGCCCCCATTTGCATACTATAAATTACAGATGGTTTTGGCCCGTCGTCCATCGTGAAAATGAATTCATACAACCCCCGGCAGGCCAGTACCGATACCCCGTCCCCGTTGGCCAAAAAATGATATACGCGCGCACTTGTTTATCAAACAGCACGAATTACCAATAACATGTTGCATAAATGGGACGACGCGCGCGTCGCGCGCGCATGCCGAAAATTGTTCAAAAACCTTCGACATCGCAAGGCTTTCAAAATCGAGTATCCAAGAAACATACAAAAACACATGGTGTCGCAACAAAGATTTTCCCCCGAAAAATCATGCGCTCGCGCTTTTGCACGTTCTTACGAAATCAGCGTTTTCAATCCCACCAGCCCTTTAGGGCGTAGGTGGTCTAGAGAGTTTCCTCTGCCAACCCCCCTTCTTTCCCTTCGGGGAGGGGTTTACCCCTCCCCTTACCCCTCCCCACTGACCTGGACGGGGCGTTCCGCGACGCGTTGGGACGCCCAAGATGGCCCAAGACTGCTCCAAGAGCGAAAAGGCGAGAAAACACAAAACATTGATTTTCCTTAGGTTTTGGAAGGATTTTGGCCTCTTGGGGGGGCCCAAGAGGCGATCCGAGGCACTCTAGAGGGGCGAGGCTAATTAAGGCTCCCCCCTTCTTTGATAGATCTCCTCCAAGATGGCCCCAAGTGCGCCCCGAAGGCTCCCAAGAGCGCCCCAAGAGCGCCCCAAGAGCGCCCCAAGAGACCCCAAGAGGCCCCCAAGAAGCCTCTAAGAGGCTGCCAAGAGACCCCCAAGAGGCCCCAAGAGAGTCCAAGATGGCCCAAGACGGCTCCAAGAGCGAAAAGGCGAGAAAGCAAAAAACATTGATTTTACCTAGGTTTTGGAAGGATTTTGGCCTCTTGGGGGGCCCAAGAGGCGACTCGAGGCACTCTAGAGGGGCAGCGCTAATATACGACCCTCCCTTCTTTGATCGATCTCCTCCAAGATGGCCCCAAGAGCGCCCCGAAGGCTCCCAAGAGCGCCCCAAGAGCGCCCCAAGAGCGCCCCAAGAGGGCCCCAAGAGGCCCCAAGAGGCCCCCAAGATGCCCCCAAGAGGCTCCCAAGAGACCCCCAAGAGGCCCCAAGATGCTCCCAAGATGGCCCAAGACGGCTCCAAGAGCGAAAAGGCGAGAAAGCAAAAAACATTGATTTTCCTTAGGTTTTGGACGGATTTTGGCCTCTAGGAAGGCCCAAGAGGCGATTCGAGGCACTCTAGAGGGGCAACGCTAATAAGCAACCCCCCCTTCTTGATAGATCTCCTCCAAGATGGCCCCAAGAGCGCCCCGAAGGCTCCCAAGAGCGCCCCAAGAGCGCCCCAAGAGGGCCCCAAGAGGCCCCAAGAGGCCCCCAAGAGGCCTCCAAGAGGCCTCCAAGAGACTCCCAAAAGGACACAAGAAGCTCCCCGAGATACGCAAGAGGCCCCCGGGACCGCCAAGAGGCCCCAAAGACGGCCTAAGAGGCCCCCAAGCTCGCCATTGTCCTCCTCCTCCTCCTCTTTTTCTCCCTCCTCCCTCCTCCCCCTCCCCGTCCTCCTCCTCCTCCTTCTCCTCCTCCTCCTCCTCCTTCTCGTCCTCCTCGTCCTCGCCCTCCTCCATCTCCTCCTCATCATCTTCCTCCTCCTCCTCCTCCTCTTCCTCCTCCCCCTCCTCCTCCTGCTCCTCCTCCTGCTCCTCGTCTTCCTCCTCCTACTCCGACGACGACGACTCCTCCTACATCCTCCCCCTCTTGGAACGTATGGCGGCTTAACCCGCTCTTTGTTCTTCTGCATGCTCCCCCGCTTCCCTCATCACCTCCACTCCTCTGGGGCTCATTTCTGGACGGGCTGGTGGGGATACGCGAAGCGTCTAGAATTTTTCATGAAATCCTACCTAGCGGGTTTCGCGCGCGCATGTCGAAAAATCGTTCGAACGCCCTCGCGCGCGTGCTATCGCAAGAACCACGCTTGCAACAAATGACAGGAACTGCACACGCGCGAGTCGTTGCGCGCTTGCCGAAATCAGACAACAAACTTAGGGTTCGTAAAGATTTGAAAAACAACCGTCCCGAAACCAATTTATATATAACCGAAAAACCAACATCAATTGTCAAAGAAAACGTGCGCCCGCGGTCTTGCAAACTCTCGAACCGCAGGTGTTCCAACGTGTTCATGGAATTCTGCCATGCGGGCCACTCGCGCCGCATGCCGAAATAATTCGTACGACCTTACGCGCGTGCTGGGGGCTCGATCCGTGTCCAAGAATACCACGCGGGCCACTCCCGCGCATCGGCCGCGCGCGCATGTCGAACTCCTTCCACAAACTTCATCACCGACGCGAGGACGCCGTCATCGTCGCCGGCGTGATCAGCATTGGCGCCGTCACTGGTCGCGTCGTCATCGTTGTCAACATCGTCACCAGCATCGCTACTATCATCATCGTGTCTTCCGTTGCCGACGTTGCCATGATACCGCGCCCGCCTAAGTCGCCGACTCGCAGTGAAGTGCCCGCTGGGATGCACCCAGCGGTCAGCCCCACCGCGGCCGCGTCGATCGCGCCAACGTAGCTGGCCATGTTGGCCGCTTCGCGCGGTTGGGTTGGCGTGGCCGCAGAGATGCACCAGCCAACGTCAAGCACTCATCGCAATCGCCACCGCATGCGTTTTGCAAACCCAATTGCGGGTGGGTGGGTGGGATGATTGCGCGAGCAGTGGAATCGACAACTTCAAGTTCGGCAGGGTGAACTGCCCCACATAGACTGCAGCACATAGATTGCATGTTTGTCCGCGCCTGCAGCGCGCTTTCCGGTCGCGAACACCATGGATCGCACTACAGATCTTACAAAAACATTGATTGCACCACCCTGTTTGCATACCCTATATTATATTTTCTAAAAAGAGAGTAGACTCTGACCCCCCCCCCCGGCGTTATCCCCCCGCTTTTCGGGCATGAAAACCATGTATGATTCTGAACACATGTCCATCCCAAATATGAATTTGCACTATCCCAGCGGGGCCGGTATCGCTACCCCGGAGGTTCCGTTGTAAAAAAAATACGCGGGGACATGTTTTCTTCTAACATTAAAACTTTGTCACGAATCCCTTGCAAAAAATGAAGACGAAGTGCACACGCGCGCGTCGTCGCGCGCGCCTGCCGCAATCCTTCAAAGCCCTTCGGTCTCGGAAGGATTTCGCAATCGAGTTACCAAAAAAAAAAAAAAAAAAAAAAACATACAAAAACACAGGGTTTCGCAACACTGATTTGCTAAAAAAGCTTACGCGCGAGCTCTTGCGAAACCTGAGGAAAACCATAGGTTTTTTCCAGATTTTCACAAAATGCTACCAAACGGGCTTCGCGCGCGCGCATGTCGAAATCTGTCGAACGCCCTTGCGCGTGTGCCGTCGCGAGAACCGTTTGCAAAAAATGAAACGAAGAGCAGGCGCGCGCGTCGTCGCGCGCGTATGCCGAAATCCTTCGAAACCCATCGGTTTCGGAAGGATTTCAAAATCGTGCGCCCAATAAACCTACAAAAACACAAGGTTTCGCAACACGGATTTTCAACAAAAGCGTGCGCGCGCGCTCTTGCGTCGTCGTCGTCGTCGCCGTCCTCCCTCCTCCAGCGTCGTCGTCGTCGCCTACGTCGTCCTCTGTCTTTCCTCGTGTTCGTCGTCGTCGTCCTCTTTGGCGTCGTAGTCGTTTCCGTCGTCGTTGTCGCCGTGGTCGTCCTTCCTCCTCCTCCCTCGTCGTCGTCGTCGTCCGTCGTCGGCGTCTCGTCGTCGACCCTCCTATTTCGTCGCCGTCGTCGTCGTCGTCGTTGTCGTCGTCGTCTTCCCTCCTCCCTCGTCGTTGTCGTCGTCGGCGTCGCCGTCCTTCCTCCTTCTTCGTCGTTCGCGTCGTCGCCGTCCTCCCTCCTCCCTCGTCGTTGTCGTCGTTGTCGTCGTTGTCGCCGTCGTCGTCCTCCCTCCTCCCTCGTCGTCGTCTTCGTTGGCGACGTCGTCGTCGTCGTCGTCGTCGTCGTCGGCGTCGGCGTCGTCGTCGTCTTCGTCGTCGTCGACGTCGGCGTCGTCGTCGTCGCCGCCGTCGTCGTCGTCGTCGTCGCCGGCGTCGTTCACGTCGTCGTCGTCGGTGTCGTCGTTGTCGTCGTCGTTGGCGTCGTCGTTGTCATCGTCGTCGTCGTCGGCGCCAGCGTCGTCGTCGTCGTCGGTGTCGTCGTCGTCGTTGTCGGCGTCGTCGAAGTCGTTGGAGACGCCGTAGGTGTCGTCGCAGTCGTTGTCGGCGGCGTCGTCGTCGTTGTCGCTGTCGTCATCGGCGTCGCTGTCGTTGGCAAGTGCCATTTGGTACCCACCGTCACGGTCTTAAGAGATTTTGCAAACAAGTTGCGGGTGGGTGGGTGGGATGCTTGCGCTAGCAGTGGAGTGGACAACTCACTGCGAACAGAAATTAACTGCACAGCACAGGTTGTGCCGCATAGATTGCACAGCGTATAGTGCACCCCATGTATTGCACAACATAGATTGCACACCAAAACTTGCACAGCATGTATTGTACCGCATCGATTGCACCGCAGATTTGTAATACCTATATTGCCCCACATCGGTTGCACCAAATCGGGTACACCACATAGATTGCACTACATAAACTGCACCACATGTACTGCACAATCTATATTGCACATCGTCGGCTGCACAAAATAGATAGCTAATCATATATTGCACAACGTAGATTGAGCCACCTAGATTGCTCCAAGTAGATTGCGTAACCTACATTGTTCCACATGAATGAAAGCCACACACATTGCTAGAGCCGCACTGCTTGGGGTCCGCGCTGGCTGACAATTGTATAAATATGCGTAGACGTGAAAAGTTGTATATACAAATAATCATCTGCACGTATGCATCTATAAAAACTTTATATATATATACATATACATATACGTATATGTGTGTACAGATACAGCGAACCATAGACATATGTTAGCCAGCGTGGGCCCCAAACAATGAAACATTGCACGGTGGATGTGCAAGCGATGTGGTGCAACCATGTGGTGCAAGCTATGTGGTGCAAGCTCTGCGTGGTGAAAGCTATATTGTGCAAGCTGTGTAGTGCAAGCTGTGTTGTGCAAGCCATGTGGTGCAAGATATGTGGTGCAAGCGATGTGCTAAAAGCTATATGCTGTACCTTATGTTGTGCAATGTACGTTGTGCAACCTGCGCGGCGAAAACTACGAGGTGAAAGCCATGTGGTGTAAATCGTGTGGTGCGGCGACGGACGGGGGTACGGGGCCGCCAGGCCCGCGGACGGGCCGCTCATCCGTAAAAGAAGGGGCAGCGACGGACGGGAACGGGGACGCCCGACCCGCAGAGGGGACCAGTTCCTTAGAAGCGAAGTCAGACGCCCACAAGTGCAAGCACGGTCTGGGGAATATACACACACAGACATCTCCTGCACAATCTGCCCGTGCGAGGAACTGGCGGGGCACCCACGGACAGCCAAGAGAGGAGGACACGACCACGACCACGACCACACGACCACGAGACGCCAACGACGTCGCCTGCGAGGATGGGCATGAGGATTGCGTCTAGGGCCCTGGGCCCTGAGGACTACAAGCCTCGTCAAAAATAAACTGAGGGATTATGTTTTCGGTGATTGTATGGTCAGCGCTACTCCAATGCTGACGCTAGATATCTGACGTGGACGCAAGGGCTTCGAAAATCCGACGACCCCTCCGCAGCATTGAAGAACGCAGTTTCTATCAAGTGCTCGAGAAGATCGATCGTCGTGATTTCCAACCGCGTTTCTGTTTATTTTTGACGAGGCTTGTAGGATGCAGCGGAGGCGGCGGAGCCCTGGAGCATGCTGCGGCCATGCAACAATGGCCCCAGCACTGCGGAAGCCACGTCGAGCCAAAAGGGCGTCCGGCCGCGCGCCTCCCGGAAGAGCGCGGCAACACCAGAATACAGAAGGGGCGTTGACCTAAGGAACCCTAAATAAGGAACGAGGCCCCTTTTTTCCATCATAAGTTAACCCTCGATTTCCTGTCGAAACCATGAGGAAAGCCTGAGGCAACCTGTGAAACACTTCAGGAACGCGGAACCCCTCCCCAACGAAAAGGGTTCCTTCTTCAGGGCACCGACTGTAGTGGGGGAGGCGGGTTGTCAACGACGCGCGCAGCAGCGCCAACAAGTCGGAAAAATCGCGGCAGTGCCGCGCCAAGAAAGGGAGATGAGCCTACCCGCGGCTTCGCGCGGAATGCATTTTTCATGCGTCAGCCCCGCCCTTTCACGGTCCCCCTGCAGCGTTGTTGGGCGCCTCCGTCTGCGACTCCCTTCTTCATTCTCGCCCTACGGTTCCTAATTCATGACTTTTGGTCTAAGCCGTGTCCTCTTGCTGCAACTCATCGTTTTCTTCACTAGAGACTCGTAACCGTCGTTTTCGTCATCATCGTCCGCCTCCCCGCACGATCGGAGAAGGCGGCCGTCTGATCCGTATGGCTGACGCCCTGCCCTGTGAACAGAACACGAGCACCGACGAGCACGGCGCAACCAGCGCGAAAGGAAGACACGAGGAACGTTAGCTGTGGCAACACGCTGCTCGGGGTCACCGGGTCGGCCGCATCCGCGGCCGAGGCGAATGTAGGCACTACGCGGCATCACGCGTCGTCTTCTGATGCACTCTCTGTACGAATGACCTGTCGCCAACGAGCGATCTTACAAAGCAGCATCAGAAGTGTGCCATCTCGACTCGACGGTAGGCGCAGGGTTTCGCACCACCACCCGTTGCCGATGCCAGGCTCCTTGGAGTGGCCACCGGCAGAGACCGCAAAGGTCGACGGGTCGCGGCGGTCGCCCCTAGGATCATCCAATCGGGGTTTTGACACCGGGGGCATGGGGGCACCTCCTTTCTCACCCGGCGCCGCTAGGGCTGCTACAGATCACATTCCCAACCCTGCCGCTCGAGGCGACAAATTCACACGCGGCACCGCATATGCGTTCATATGCCGAATAGCCAGCTGACTCCACGGGACCACTCCAGAGCCAGGGTGCTCCACCAGCCAGCTCGCGCTGGCTCTGGCGACTGCAGCTTCTACCACCCTGGGAGGCAGTCGCGCGCTCCAGGCTAGCGGGGGAGACGCCTGGAGCGCACAAGAGAGGGCACCCTATGCACCGTTGCAACAGACTTTTTGGCGTTGGCGGCGAGGCAGGGGTCGCCTGCGCTAGCGGAGAAGTCTGAACGGGGGTGCCTTTGGAGCGCATTGTGCCACCATGCAGGAGGGGGAGCAGGCGAAGGACGCGGCCGAAAGGGGGGGCGGAGGGAGCGAACCGCTCAGGGGGGCGGATCACGCCCCGAGCGCGTGGCGCGGCCAGCCCCGCCGGCGGGCCCGCGGCGGCTGCTGCACCAGGGGACCAGCGCCCCATTGAAACACACGTTAACACTGCATTCCATCGCGTGGCGAGGCACGCAGAGCGTGGCAGATCTGTCCAAGTGTAAAGATGGTGCGGGCTGTGCGGGCTGCCAGAGCACAAGGACAGCATCACATCCGCGTCGCCATCAACACACAGAGCGGCACAGACTCTGGGTTTCTTAATAAGCGTGGGGGGTACCCCCCCGACGGGGGTCAACCTCGCCTCGTCGTCCGCGCAGCGACGGGGGTCGGAGCGCCATCGGCGCGCGGTGGCTGCCCGCGACGCGGGTCGATGTGGGGCTGTCGGCGGGGGTGACGCCCCCCGACGCTTATCAAGAAACTCGGAGTAGCGCCCTGGGGTTACATTCAGCATGCGGTGTGGCACGGCCTATCATGGCACGGCATCTCGAATCCGCCGGCCCCCGCTTGCCAGGGGTGAATAAGCGTGTGAAATAATTCGCTGTCCCCCTCCCCCTTCCACCCCCCCCTGCGGCTCAAAATCGCATTTCAAGAGGGGAGACCGGGGGGGGCGGGACCGGGAACTCATCGACGGTGCCCGGGCCGACTTTTTCGGAGCCAAGAGGGCCCCAAGACGTGCCAAGAGGGCCCCAAGAGACCCCCAAAACAGTCCAAGAGGGCCCCGAGTCGCCGAACGATCGCTCCAAGACGACCAAGATGGCCCACAGACGGCCTAAGAGGCCTCCAGGACGCCCCAAGAGGCCTCCAAGAGGCTTCCCAAGAGGATCCAGACGCTCCCAGACGGCCCGAGAGGCCCCCAAGATCGCCCCAAGACGGCCCAAGAGGCCTCCACGAGGGCTCAATAACGGCCCAAGAGGGCCCAAGACGGCCCAAGAGGCGTCCAAGACGGCCCAAGAGGCCCAAATGACGGCCCCAAGGGGGGGCCCAGATGGGGGGCCCGAACGGAAATTTCGAGCCCTCGGTCCCGATGGGCCCCCTCCAAGAGGCCCCCAAGAGGCCCCCCAAAGGCCCCCCAAAGGCCCCCAAGAGGCCCCAAGAGGCTCCCAAAAGGCCCCCAAGAGGTCGCCAAGAGGCCCGCAAGAGGTCCCCAAAAGGCCCGCAAGAAGCTCCCAAGAGGCCCCAAGACTGCCCCCAAGAGGCCCCGGACAGCGCTCCAAAGAGACCCCAAGAAGCATCCCTGAGAACTCTGGCCCACAACCCACGCACGGTGGCGAGATGGGAAGACGGCGACTGGACACTAACTAATTTCGTCTTGGTAGCGTCCACGACGGCCCAAGGGGCCCCCAAGATCGTTCCAACAGGGCACAGAAGGCCCCCAAGGGGCCCTTAGACAGCCCAAGAGGGCCCCAAGTCGGCCGCAGGGGCCCCCAAGAAAGCCGAAGAGGGCCCTGAGAGGGCCCGAAGAGGAGCCCAAAAGGGAAGATGCGAAGTCGCATTGCGAGCCGTTCTCCCCATGATGGCCCACGAGACCCCCGAAGCCCCCGAGGCGTCCACAAGAGGCCACAAGAGGCCTCCGAGGCGTCCCCAAGAGGCCCCCACGAGGCCCCTGTGAAGGCCCAAGAGGCCCCCTCCAGCTGCCCCCAAGAGCCCTCGAAGAGGCCACCGAGAGGCTTCCCACGAGCCCCATCAGATGCATCCAAGAAGCTCCTGCCCCACTAGATAACTTCCAAGATCGTCGCCAGCAATCGCTCCTGCTGGGAAGTCGGTGACTGGCGTAAGCCACTTGGGTCACAAGGGACCGTGTCACAAGTGGCACTACGCTCTGCTACGCTATGCCATCAACACAATACTTTCAGATCATGCCCAGAACGTGAATAAGCCATCAACGATAATGTCACGTGTTGCACCGCGGGTCACACAAAGAGTGCTATACCATACCGTTGCATTCAATCAGATATGGAATTCATTGCAAGACTTGACATCTCATGCATAGCATGACATGGCTCAGTACAGAGACAGCGACACATGGTAAAATGTGCGTCGTCATAGAGAGAAACCTTGAAATGTACTAGCATGTTCACTCCATGTGGTATCATTTGTGTATACAGCGGGGCATCGATTGCATAGCATGGCATACCATTCGGGATCCGAGGATCGCGTTGATTGCCATACGACTACTGCTGTGCAATGCTATGGTATAACATGTTATGTGCTGATTCGCTACGCCATGCTACACCGCGCTCCGTTGTTACGTGATTTGTCAATGTCAGGCTACGCCATACCGTTGTGTACTGGACGGTGCTATGCTATGGCTCACTGTGCTACGATGTGCTAGCCGTGCTTTGCATCGCACTGCACATGACTGCGCCGCACTGCCCGTGCGCGCCTTCCAGAACGAGGAATGTCCTGACTGGGGCCACGGAGCGCGTCAAAAGGCTCTGTTCTTGCTAGCTGGCGCGCGCTGCCCTCGAGAGCCTCGGTCGGCGGCGCCCGTCGTGGCCCTATCGCCCCCGCTCACGCTTCCCGCGAGCGCCTCCCGGATAGACGCCTGCACCGCGCCCGGCTCGCGCTCGTCGGGCCCGGCCCGCGGCGCACTCCCGGCCTCCGCCGCCTCCGCCGCGAAGACGCGCGCGAGGCGCCCCAGCGCCACGGCGCGGTGCTGCCGCGCCTGCGGCGCCACCGACTTGTCCTGCAGCACCATGCGGGCAGCGCTGGCCGCCGTGCGGCCGACGTCGACGACCACCGCCCTCCACGCCAGCGACACCATGAGGGGCAGGGCCTCGTCCGCCGCCGCCTGTGCGCTCTGAGGCGGAGGCGCGCCGCTCCTCCTCTTGGCACAGGGGGGGCAGGGGCCCTGGTGGAGCCGCGCCTCCCGTGGGCCAGCTCCTCGCCCCCACCCCTCGCACGGCCCGAGGGCCCGGGAGGGGCCCCGAGGAGCCCGCAGGCTGCGAGGACGCCGCGAGCCTCCAGGACCCCTCCTCCCACCCCCAGGGACCCCTCGCCCCCCGTGGCCAGGCTCCTGCTCCGGGCCGCGGCCCTGAGGCCCCGGCGCGCGGCGCGCAGGCCCGACGCGACCTCCCGCGCCGTGCTGCAGCGCCTCCGCAGCGCGCGTGCTGCCCTCGCGGCGGCGGCGGCGACCCCGAGGGCGGCCGAGGCGTCGCGCGCGCCCGCCGCCCCGTACGCCTCCCCGAGGGTCGCCAGCAGCTCGGGGCCGCGGCGGCTGCCGCGCGCGAGCGCGGCGGCCTCGGACCGCAGGCGCGCTTCCCAGGCTCCTTCGGGGAGAGGGGAAGCACACACGTTCACACACGCACACGCACGCACGCACGCACGCACGCACGCACGCACGCACACACACACACACACTCTTTACCGTCGGCGGCTGGGCAGAGGTTACTGCTCTGGCGGTCGGGCATCAGGGGGGCGCGCTAGATGCAAATTGGGCCGCGGTGCACGTGAGGAGAGGAAGAGACCCCGGCGCGACGGGGAGAGAGGAAGCCGGGCCCGCTCAGGAAAGTCCCGGCTGCGGCGCAGGGAGCGCCGACTCACGCACATACACGCACACACATGTATGTGTATTCCTTATATATATATATATGTATATATATATATATGTACGATGTGTATAGATGTATGTATGTGTATATATATATAGAGAGAGAGAGAGAGAGAGAGAGAGAGAGAGAGAGGGCCGGGGACCCCAGAAAAAGGGGGGGCACCCCGCCCCCCACCTAACAGATTTGACCCACCCCGAACCTCTCGGGCAACCCTCCAGACGACCTGGGAGAACCCCACGAGAGCCCAGGCGTTCCGGCGCGCTCCCGCAACGACCCCAGAGAGCCCCAAGACGCTCCACGACAACCCCAAAGAAGCCGTCATACCCCCAAAGATCGCTCCAAAACGTCCCAAGAGGCGTCCAAGAGCACTCCGAAGAAGGCCCCAAGAGGCAACATTCATGGATTTTCTGTTGGTTGTTGGTGACGTGGGATTCTCCTCTTTTCGGTTCCCCGACGCTCCAAAACGGCGGTCTTCTGGGCGTCCGAAGCCGCCTGGAAGGCTCGAAAATCGCCCCACAACCATCTGAAAGGGCTTCCAGGCAGTGCAAGAGAGCCCCAAGACGGCACAACAGGGTTCCAAGATGGCCTAAGAGAGCCCCATGACGGCCCAAGATGGCCACAAGACACCCTCCGAAGCATTCCGAATCGTGACCCGGTCGTTCGGGGAGACCGCGGTTGGAGGCAGGGTGGCCCGAGGAAGCCACCAGAGGCCCCCCAGAAGACGCCCAGGAGGCCACCAGAAGGCCTCAAGAAAGCCTGAAAAACATTTGTGGGGCCCCCAGAGGCTCTCGAAGAAGGAGTCTCCGCAACAAGAAGCTGAGGAGAATGGGGAGAATACGCAGGGTGTGGCGAGAATGAGGAAAAAAAACATGGAGGAAGGATGACGAATAACATTACTATGACGGCGATGCAGGAAAAGGCAACAAGAAGTGATCGCTAAATTATCGGCTTGACCTTCCTGCCATTCCGCCTGCATACCAAACTTTCAGGACCAAGTAGCATGTCGCGCGAAGCGCCAATGCAGTCCTGTACATATATGCCCCAATCAATGCTTGCACTGAAGGGGTCCCAGCGGAAGTTGAAAGATTTGGCGAAAAGATTCCCGCCGATTCTGGTCGCACACTGGGTTCCCAGGTTCCCGGTTCCGGGTTCCCGGGTTCCCAGGTTCATGGTTCCGGATTCCGTGCCGATTTCGGTGGGCGGCGGGGTTCCCAGGTTTCTGGGTTCCTGGTCGATCTTCTTATCGCTCGGTCTCGCCATGGATCCCATTACCCATTTGTCTATCGATCTCATTATCGATCTTACAATCGATCTCACAATCGATCTCACAATCGATATCACTATCGATCTCACGATCGATCTCACGATCGGTCTCACTATCGATCTCATTGAATCAATTTTCACTATCGGTCTCACGATCGACCTTACAGCCGTCCTCTTTATCGATCCCACTATCAATCTCAATATCCGTATAACTAATGTTGAAACCATCCACTGATTGGAGGTTCTCCGGTGTATGTAACATATATACATATACATACATACATACATACATACATACATACATACATACATACATACATACATGCATGCATGCATGCATACATACATACATACAAACATACATACATACATACATATATACATACATACATACATACATACATACATACATGCATACATACATACATACATGCATACATATCTATATACAGCATACATACATATATACATACATACGTACATGCATATGTATATATACATCAAATCGACATACCAAAATTACAAGATGTTACTGGCTCGCTACGCTTCGCCGTCACTATCTTGCTCGCATGGCGCCGGCGAGCGCTGCGGCTGCCATGGCCGTCAAGTGGGGATAGGGTGCATGGGGCGGCACGGCGAGCTTCTAGAGGTGGCGGGCGCCACGGGTCTGGAAGGTCCGCCGAAGGCTCTAGGGCGCACGAGGCTTGTGTTGTCCATGAGGGTCACATGGTCACATGCCTCATGGAGCTTGAACGGCATACGGGGCTCATCGGTCTCAACAGGAACGAAGAGCTCTCCCGGGTTCATCTTCCATGGAGCTGGGGCTGGAGCTGGGCTGGGGCTGGATCTGGGGCTTGAGCTGGGGCTGAGCAGGAGCTGGAACTGGAGCTGGAACTGGGGAGCTCCTGCATGTGCTGCTACAGCACCCCGTCCTCCTCCTCCTCCTCCTCCTCCTCATCATCATCATCATCATCATCAGCATCAGCATCAGCATCAGCATCTGCATCAGCAGCAGCATCATCATCATCATCACCAACAACACCATCATCATCATCATCATCATCATCATCATCATCATCATCATCATCATCATCATCATCATCAGAATCATCGTCGTCGTCATAATCATCATCATTAGCATCATCATCGTCATCATCATCATCAGCAGCAGCATCAGCATCAGCATCTGCATCTGCATCAGCATCAGCATCAGCATCAGCATCTGCATCATCATCTTCATCATCAGCATCAGCATCAGCATCATCATCATAAGCAGCAGCAGCAGCATCATCATCATCCTCGGCCTCCTTCTCTCGAAGAAAACAAGACGCTGGACGGTTGGATCGGGGCACAGAAACTCCATCCTGGGAGAAGAGCTCTGACAACACCGAAAACACGATTACCCGAGCAAAGCCCTCTAATAGCAGCAGAGGTGACCCGTGGGACCTGGTGTACCTCTGGAACCTAAGGGTTTACCTGACCTGTGGCACCTGTGGGACCTGTGGAACCCATGGGACTTGCGACACCTGTGGGAATTGCGGGACCTTCGAAACCTGTAGTAGGACCAGTCGGATCTGCGGGACCTGTGACACTTGTGGTACCTGCGAAACCTGCGATACCTTGTGGACATGTAGAACGTACGGAACCTGTGGGACCTGTGGGACCTGCTGTACCTGTGGAACCCGCGAGACGTGCGACACTTATGGGATCTGTGGACCTGTTAGACCTCCGGGATCTTTGGGACATATGGGACCTGGGCCGGCACGGAAACGGAAAGAGCGCCTCAAACACATTAACCGAAGTTACTCACACCACCGTTCGAACTGGAAGGCTTGGCGTTGAGAGCTTGTTACGTCACCCCTCGCTCCTCCTCCTCCTCCTCCTCCTCCTGCTCCTCCTCCTCATGCTCCTCCTCCTCCTCCTCCTCCTCCTCCTCTTTCCCCTCCCCCTCCTCCTCCTCCTCCTCCTCCTCCTCCTCCTCCTCCTCCTCCTCCTCCTCCTCCTCCCCCTCCCCCTCCCCCTCCTCCTCTTCGGGCGCGCTGGGGATCCTATTGGGGCCCCTTTGGGCTCTCTTAGGGCCCTCGGGGCCTTCTCGGCCGTATTGGGGCCGTCTGGGGGCCATCTTGGGCCGTTTTGGAGCCCTTTGGGGCGCCTCTGGGGCCGTCTTGGGATGATCTTTGGGGCCACTTAGGCCGTCTTGGGCCCGTCTGGGGGGCCCTCTTGGACCGCTATGGGCCCGTTTGGGGCGCCTCCGGGGCCGTCTTGGAACGATATTTGGGGCCTATGGGCCGTCTTGGGCCCGTCTGGGCAAGAAACGGGCCATGGGACCCGCCCGGGAGCCGCTTCACTCGAAAAAATACGAGGGAAACGGGCTCTTAGACCATACGTCCGCGCCTCGCCCCTCCCCTGGACCCCTCCCTAGAAGGGCTTCGCCCCCTACACAACGTCACTCGCTCGTACCTCGCTCTTTCCGTCACCTGGGGGACCTGTGGGACCTGCGAGACCTGTGCGACCTGTGGGGCATGCGAGAGCTGTGGGACCCTGGGGACCTGCGAGACCTGTGGGACCTGCTGGACCTGTGAAACGTGCGGGACCTGTGGGGCCTCTGAAAGGGACTTGCAAAGGCCTGGATGGGAGACGTGCTGGGGTCTTCTGGGGGCCCACGAGATCAGACCATCGAAGCATTTCTGGGGCGTCCCCGGGGAGGTCTGTTGAAGACGCCCTGGGGGTTGGGGGGGGGCCTCTTGGGGGCCTCTTGGGGTCTCTGGGGGCGTCGTGGGGGTCCCTCGGGGCTTCTTGGGTTGTCTTGGGTTGTCTTGGGGCCCTCTTGGACCGTTTGGGGGGGCCTTTTCGGCCGTCTTGCCCTCTTAAGAGCCACTTTGGCCGTCTTGGGGGCGACCTTGGGGGCCTCTTGGGCCGTCTTGCGCGGTCGGAAGCTCGAAACAGCGAGAACGTTAAAATCGATCGAACACCTGGACAGAAATCAATGAATGTTGGCGTCTGGGGCCCTCATGGGGGCCATCTTCGGGCTCTCGTGGGGCGTCTTGGGGAGCCTTTTGGGCCGTCCTGCAACCAGCTTGAGCGTTCCGGTGCAGCCTTGGGCCGTTTCGGTGCTCCGCGGGACCGTCTGGGAAGCGATCCTGGGCCTACTTTGGCGGCTTGGGATGGCCTGGAGGGGCCCCTGGAGCCGAAAAATCGAGTTTCTTCCGAGGGGAGCGCCCAGGGCCGAATTTACGCACGGGGGGGGTCCTTACAAGGTGAACGTTTTCTCACTCGGCGTTTCGACATTGGGCGGAAAGGGGGGGGAGGGGGGGGGGTCTGGCTCCAGACCTCAGCTTAGCGCGACTGTTTGCAACAGTGCGTTCTATCGGGGAGACCCTGCTCGAAACAGGCGCCAAAAACAGCCAAGTTCTACTCCATGGGGCATGGGGGGGGCGAGGGGGGGGGTGCGAGGGCCCGCGCCGATCGGCAAAACAATGAGTAAGAAAACGATCGCAAGACTAGGCGAGCCAGAATGCACCCACGCGTTTTCTGCACACACACACACACACACACACACACTCGAAAGCTAGGCGAGGGCTGCGAAAACCGTGGCTACTGAAACGGCCCTCCCGGAAGGAAAAAACAACTTCCCGGAATGAGGCGCGGCACGCGAAACAGTCAACGGGCTTCTTCCCGGAAGGACGAAGACAACTTCCCGGAAGTCGATTTTAGCAGCCACGGATTTAGCAGCCCTTGCCCGGCTTCCGACACACGCTCTTCTTGGCGTCGCGGCCCCGCGCGCGGCGACGGGGCGTCGCGAGCCGGAAGGCAGCGAGGCCCGCGCGCCTACGCCCGGCCGAGCACTCGGAGGCAGCTCAGACACACACACACACACAGACACACCGCCGCAGGGCCTGCGCAGATCCGTCCGGAGCCAGATCCTGGCGCGCGCCGGCTCCCAGCCAGACTAGGGGACCTGGGGATGGCCTGGTGGTGGCGTCCTCCTCTTCCTCCTCCTCCTCCTCCTCCTCCTCCTCCTCCTCCTCCTCCTCCTCCTCCTCATCCTCCTCCTCCTCCTCCTCCTCCTCCTCCTCCTCCTCGCGTGCCTCTCCTCGCACCGAGCTCCTGCGCCCTCCGCCGTCCAGCTGTCCAGCTTCGTCCGCAGGTGCAGCGCGCAGCCAACCTCGCGCCGCAGCTGGCGCCGCGCCAGCCCCCGGCTGTCGAGCATCTGCTTCTGCCACGCCTCGAGCAGGTCTCTCCCCCCGCGTGGCGGCCCAGGACGACGTCCGCCCGACTTGGCCAGCTGCTCCATTCGCATGGCCAGGTCGATTTCCCCGACCCATGGCTCGAAAGAGTCGAAGCCAAACAGCAGACTGAAGAACACAGCAGGGTCTATCTGGCTCAAGAGGCCCTTGCTGTCGACTGCACTTTTGCCTCCAGCATCGTACTGCTTCCGCAACTCTGAGTCGCCCAGGACCTTGTACGCTTCTGAGAGGGTCTGGAAGCGCGCGGTGGCACCCTCGTCGCCAGGGTTGATGTCGGGATGGCACAGGCGCGCCTCTCTATAGTACGCCTTCTTGATATCGCTGGTGGAAGCAGAGGTGGCCACCCGGAGGACATCGTAAAACTCGGTCTCGGCGACTGACGAGGCCGCTTCGAACTCGGGCTCGTCTGGCACCGCCACCTCACGCTCCAGGGCCCGAAGATCGAGATCCACCCACGCGCCCCGCGAGGCGTCCCAGGACTGCTGGTCGGCCCTGGCTCTCACCGCACGAGGCGTGCCGAGCAGCCCCCTCCCGAGCTGCACCACGGCGAGCAGCAGCCCCACCCCCGCGGCCAGCGCGCCGACGGCGCACCCGCCGCCCAGCACCAGCAGCGCCCGCAGCGGCCTGCGCCGCCGCAGCTCCACGAGCCCCGACCCGGCCGCGCCGGCGAGCGCCAGGGGCGCGCACGCGAGGGCGAGGGCTCCCAGCTTGACGCCCTGCGCCAGGCCCTCCAATGCGTCGCGCGGCCGCGTTCGCACGGCCAGCCCGGCACCGGGCGGCGGCCGCCCGCCGCTGCGGTCGCCGCGGCCGCCGCGGCCGCGGCTGGCGGCGCGCGCCCGCGCGGGCAGCGCGGCGGGCGGCGCGCACGCCCGCGCGTCGCGGGCGCCGCGCCCGCGAGGCGGCGAGGGCCGCCGCCAGCAGCGCGCCGCGGGCCCTGGCGCGCGAGCGCGCGCCGCGCGCGTGCGGCGGCGCGCCGCGGGGGCCACGCTGGCCCGCCGCCATGGCCAGCCAGGGCGCGGCAGCACACCCCTGCGGGCCCTGGCCGCAGCGGAAGCTCGAGGCCTGGAAGGCTCGTGGGTCCCAGGCGGCGCTGGGAGGGCTCGAGGCCAAGAGAAGGCCCCTTCTCGCGCTCGCGCTGAAATGCCGCTCCCCCGCCCCTGCACCTGATCCTGTTCTGCCCCCTCGTCATCCTGTCCTCTCCGTTCTCCAGTCCCCGAACCCTTATCCTTATCCTGCTAGTCACACTCCCTCCTCATCCTCCCCTATAATCTAATGTCTCAACTTGTTGCCACTGTCATTAACAATCACAATACTAATAATCATGCGAATAATAAGTCGAAATATTAATAATAATAATAATAATAATAATAATAATAATAATAATAATAATAATAATAATAATAATATTACGAATAATAACAATAATAATAATAAATAATGATGATACTAATAATAATAGTCATCGTCGTCGTAGTAGTAGTAACAGTAGTAGCAGCAGCAGTATAAGTGGTAGTTTGAGTATGAGTATTACTTGGGGCATTCGTATTGTGAATAATAGGTATACAAAGTAATGATAGTATGATTGGTTGTACGATTAGTGTAAGTATGAGTAGTGTTTATATCAGTGTTGTTATGATCATTACTAGTTGCATGTTGAATATTACGCATGTTCATACGATTCGCAAATATACTGTTATTGGTGGCTGAATAACTAATAGGATTAGTTTTGGCGTTACTACTGTTACTGGTATTACTGGCACTGATAAACTGGATCAGTAATATTATTAGTAGTGGTAGTATTACTGGTATTGCTATGATTATCCGTATTAGTATCAGTAGTTGTAGTATTGTTATTATGAGTATTGCTATTCTGATTATTAATATTATTGTCATTATTACTACTGTAATTAGTACTAACATCATTGTTCGCATTATTCTTCCATATCCTCCTCCTCCTCTTCCTGCTCCTCCTCCTCCTCCTGCTCCTCCTCCTGCTCATCCTCCTCCTCCTGCTCCTCCTCCTGCTCCTCCGCCTGCTACTCCTCAACCTCATCGTTCTGCTCCTAATTGACTGTGCCAACCCTGGCTATGCCAACCCTGACTGTGCCAACTAAGCTCCTCCCCAACGGAGGGCCCCCCTTCCTCCTGCGACCAGCGACTACCTTCACACTCGTCCCGGTGGAGGCGACTGACCGTCGCAGCGTCTGTTGGAATCCGAGGCGGCTGGGTGTTCCCAAGGGTCGTGTCGCCAGTGGGTTGCGTTGGACGGTCGGCAAGGTCCTCTCTGTCATCCCCCTGCCCCTTCTCCTGCGGCTCGCGACCCATTTCGCACCCTTCCCGGCGTAGGTGACTAAACCCGCAGAAACCCTTGGAATCCGAGGCAGCTGGGTATTCCCAGGGGTCGTGTTGCCTGTGGGTTGTGTTGGACGGCCAGCAAGGTTCTCTCAATATTCTCCCTATCCCTCACCCTGCGACTCGCGACTATCTTCACACTCTTCCCGGTGGAAGCGACTGACCGTCGCCAGAGTCAGTTGGAATCCGAGGCGGCTAGGTGTTCCCAGAGGACGTGTTGCCAGTGGGTTGTGTTGGACGGTCGGCAAGGTCCTCTCTGTCTTTTCCCTACACCTTCTCCTGTGGCTCGCGACCCATTTCGCAATCTTCCCCGCGCAGGTGAACGACCATCGCAGAGTCTGTTGGTATCCGAGGCGGATGGGCGCCCCACGAGGTCGCGTTGCCAGCGGGTTGTGTTGGACGGTCGGCAAAGTCCTCTCGATATTCTCCCTGCCCGTCACCCTGCGACTCGCGACCATCATCAAATTCTTCCCGGTGGCGGCGACTGACCGTCGCGGAGTCCGTTGGAATCCGAGGCCAGTTGGGCGCGCCGAGAGGTCGCGTTGCCACTGGGTTGCGTTGGATGGTCGGCAAGGCCCCCCCTGTCTTCTTCCCGCTCCTCCTCCTGTGATTCGCGACTACCTTCGCGCTTTTCCCAATGGAGGCGACCCATTTCGCAGTCTTCCCGGCGCAAGCGACGAACCGTCGCATCTCGAGGAATCATGGGCAGGGAGGAAGGAGAATGCAGGAGGGGAGGGAGGGTAATGCACGCCAAGCACACGGTGCGAGGGGGGGAAGAGCTTACCATAACCCTGTGTACACTGACCCGTACGCCAGGCGCTCTGATTCTGGCAGGGCGCTGACAGCACGCAGACGCCGTCGACACGGGGGTGGAGGCAGACGGCCGCGCCTCCGACGTCAAGGGCCCGACCTCGCACGAGAACACTCCCGCCCTACAGCGAACGGCCAGCGTCGGCGCCCACGGGATCCCGACCATCTCGCAAGGGCGCCTGGCGCCCCCTGTTCGCGCCGACGCGGCGTCCCAGGCTTTGTCCACGCAGTTGCGCCCAGTCGATACCCAGGCACAATCAGTCGCTCATGGCCCGAGCATCGCAGCTGCGTCTGCGAAATGAGGTCAGAAAGGCGACGCAGGTTCGCTGATCGTGCCGACGCGGGTCGAAAGTGCGCGCGGTGCCAGGGGCAGCGCGATGCTCGGCAAAGGCGTGCCGGACGGCTGTGAACGACGCACCCAGGGCGACCTGATGGTGCCTGATCGTCTCGTTCGGTGACACTCCGCGGGGTTCCCACTGGGAGTCGTGGACCCGGGCTTTCTAGAGCGGCCTTCCAGCGTGGGAGCCCAGTGGTCCTGGATGCTGGCGATCGGCGAACAGCCTGGGCATCCACCCACTTCCCGTCCGACGCGTCGAGAATGCCCCCCGGTCGGGCTGCCGGCCCGTCTCGGCGGTCGAGCCCGCGCCCCCACCCGAGAGGGGGGGGGGGTCTGGCGAGCTTTGCAGGGACGCAGGGGTTGCCCCGCGGCCGCTACTCGAGGCGTCCGTCCGCATCGAGTAGCTGGCAAGGGAGGGAGGAAGAATGGGGGCGCAAGGGCTCGTCGAAACCAGCGGAAGGATGGCTTCGCTGTCCCGTTCGCCACGGGAACGCTGACGCGTGGGCGCAGTGGAACTTCCCAGTGCCGTCTGGAGGGTGGCTTCACTGTCGGGCAGGCCGTCGGGTTGGCCGTCGGGCTGGCCGAGAAGCTGGCCGTGGGATTGGGCGTCGGGCAAGGCCTCAGGTAGAGTGTTGGGTAGGGCGTCAGGTTGGGCGTCGGGAGCGGTGTCCCCTTCCTCCTGCGACTCGCGACTATCTTCACTCTCTTCCCAGTGGAGGCGACTGACCGTCGCAGAGTCAGTTGGAATCCGCGGCGGCTGGGTGTTCCCAGAGGTCGCGTCGCCAGTGGGTTGCGCTGGACGGTCGGCAAGGCCCTCTCTGTCATCTCCCTGCCTCGTCTCCTGCGGCTCGCGACCCATTTCGCACTCTTCCCGGTGCAGGTGACTAACCATCGCAGAATCCCTTGGAATCCGAAGCAGCTGGGTGTTTCCAGAGGTCGTGTTGCCAGTGGGTTGTGTTGGACGGTCAGCAAGCTGTCTTCTCCCTGCCCCTCACCCTGCGACTCGCAACTATCTTCACACTCTTCCCGGTGGAAGCGACTGACCGTCGCCAGAGTGAGTTGGAATCCGAGGCGGATGGGCGTTCCCAGAGGTCGTGTTGCCAGTGGGTTGCGTTGGACGGTCGGCAAGGTCCTCTCTGCCTTATCCCTGCCCCTTCTCCTGCGGCTCGCGACCCATTTCGCAATCTTCCCCCCGTGTAGGTAAACGACCAGCGCAGAGTCTGTTGGTATCCGAGGCGGCTGCGTGTTCCCAGGGGTCGCGTTGCCAGCGGGTTGTGTTGGACGATCGGCAAAGTCCTCTCAGTCTTCTCCCTGCCCCTCACCCTGCGACTCCCGACTATCATCACATCCTTCCCGGTGGCGGCGACTGACCGTCGCAGAGCCCGTTGAAATCCGAGGCGGTCGGGTGCGCCAAGAGGTCGCGTTGCCAGTGGGTTGTGTGGTGCGGTCGGCAAGGTCCTCCCTGACTTCTTCCTGCTCCTTCTCCTGCGATTCCCGACTATCTTCGCGCTCTCCCCGGTGGAGGCGACTCATGTCGCAATCTTCCCGGCGCAGGCGACTAACCGTCGCGCCTCGAAGAATCATGGGCAGGGGGGAGGAGAAAAGTCACTCTCATGGGAAACGCCCTGCGTAGGCGGGTCGCCAACCCACCCGTCGGCGCGCTGGGCCTGCGTCGCGGCCATGCCGCCGGGCAGCTCTGTTGGACAGCCGCGCAAGCCAGGCGGTTCCAGGAGAGCGTCGACAGGAGGATGGCCGTCAGGCTGGCAGTCGGGCTGGCCGCGGGGCCGGCCGTCGGGCTGGCCGTCGGGCCGGCAGCGGGGCTGGCAGTCGGGCTGACCGTGGGACGGGCAGGCCGCGGGGCTGGCCGCAGGGCTTGCCGCGGGGCTGGCCGTAGGGCTGGCAGTCGGGCTGGCCGTGGGGCTGACCGTCGGGCTGGCCGCGGGGCCGGCAGTGCGGCCGGCCGCGGGGTAGGCCGTGGGGCCGGCCGTGGGGCTGGCAGTCGGGCTGGCCGTAGGGCTGGCCGTAGAGCTGGCAGCCCCGCGCCAGGCCACTCGGCCCGCCCGGCACCGTCACCGCAGCGGCGGCGGCGGCCGCCGCACGGGAAAGGGCGGCCGCCGCGGCCCACAGGCCTGCGGCAGCCGCCGCGGCGGTGGCCTCGGCGGCAGCGCCCGCGGCGCCAGCGGCGCACCAGGCGCCGGCAGCGCGCGCGGCGGCGCCCGCGCGGTCCCTGGCGCACGCGGCGCCGGCGGCGCCAGCGGCGCCCAGCGGCACGCGGCGCGCACCGCGCCAGCGGCAGCAGCCGGCGCCAGCAGCGCCAGAGGCGCCCGCGGCCGCCGCGCGCCGGCAGCGCCGGCCGCGGCCACGCACCGGCGGCACTGGCGGCGACTGCGGCGCCAGCGCCGCGGCCACAGCGCTCGCGGCGCCCGTGCGCCGGCGGCCGCGGCGGCCCGCGCGTCGGCGTCCGCGACAGCGGCCACGGCGGAGGCCGCCCTGCGCCGAGGCTCGCGGCAGACCGCGCGCGGCCGCGGCGCCGGCAGCGGAGGGGCCGGCGGCGCGAGCGGCGGCCGCGTCCCTCTGCCGGCGGCGCCGAGCGGCCGGCGTCTCCATCGCGGCCAGGCCCGAGCGTGCGCCGACCTGAGTCAGGGGAGGGCTCGAGCCGACATGGCTTGAGCCAGAGGGGGTTACGGACTGGTGGGGATACTTCTTGGGGGGGTCTGCGGGCTCGCGAAGCAAGTCGAAAGCTGTCCAAACACTAGCCAGGCCGCGACGAGGCACACCGTTTGCTTTCGCGAACAAGCACTAGCCGTGGGGGCACTTTTTTTCGGTCGGCGGCCGCGCGACAACGGTCTGGCGGTAACAGCGATGCCTGGGCCAATGGAACACGGCAAATTACACGCGATGCGCGAGGTGCACATGCACTGAGCAAAATGCCCCGCATTAAGGCAAACGCACATAGGCGCCGGCCACACCGAAGTGAAGCGGGCAGCAGCGCGAGTGCAACGGAGAAAGTCGCCCTGTCGGCGCCAAGCTCCGAGCAGCTCCCCTAGCCGACAGCAGGCAGTGAGAACCGAAACTACAACGCTGAAGGCTGAACCACTCAGCGCGAAGTCCGAACACTACCGCCGTACGCGGGGTCGGCGGAGAAACAGGGGCAGAGTAACGGGAGGGACCTACAGAGCACTCACTCCACGATCCACGCCGCTGCCCGGGGGGGGGCCGGCGCGTCAGTCATCGCATCCGAAACCAGTGACAGGCCAGCGAAGCAACGATGAGAGAGGACACGCAGGCCCAGGAGCCGGCACACTGCAACCTCGCGGATACCGGCCACGAATGTCGCCGAGGTTTGCTGCAGCCGCGACCAGCTCATGGAGCGCTGGAGCGCAGTCAGGGCTGAATCTGACCACGGAGTGGAGGGGGGGTGCAGCCAACAGCCGCAGTGTACACATGTCTCAGTCATCGTATCCGGTAGCGACTGGCCGGAGCTGCAACGATGAGAGAGAGCACGCAGGCCAAGCCGCTACACTACAACCTCGCAGGGGTCGGCCGCGAGAGTCACCGAGATCCGCAGCTGCCGCGACCCACTCAAGGAGCGCAAGGGCCAGGGCTGAACCTGACCACACGGTGGAGGGGGGGGGTGCAGCCAACAGCCGCAATGCACACATGTCATGGAAGCAGCTCGCACTGAGCCGAGGACGAGGGAGGGGTCGTGTGGGCTGCACACATACCGCCGCCAAGCTGAGTGGTGCGCAGGGGGGGGGACTATTCCAGTCAACTGCCCCCGGCCATCCAAAGTGGCTGTCGAGAGAGACGGCAAAGGGGCGGGAGCGCGGGGATGCGTCTGCGGCCGTCCACTGTCCCCAACAAAACAGACTGCCGCCGTGGAAGGCAGCTGGTGGCCTTGGGCCAGTGAGGCCTGCGGGCTCACCTCCATCTGCCGAAGGGGGGGGGTGAGGTGGCCAGGCAAGGTCCACTTATCCAGTGTGGGCTGTCTAGCTACGCAGCGCCTTGGGTGAGATGTTGGGACACCCCCGCCCCAGCGGGAGTTGCCCCGGGCATTGCGGCCACAGCCGGGCGCTGCAAAGTGAAACCGTCCCCGGCGGGGAGAGAGCGGCGAGCGCCTGAGGGGGGTGCCGCCGTCGCCGAACTGGGGGAGCAGGGGGCGTTCCGTCGGGCGGGCCCGCCCCTGCTAGCCCTTGGCACACTAGCCATCTCAATCCCACCATCGTGCGCGCTTGTCGGTGTATCGGTCGTCTCCCCTGGGGGAGTAACGACGTTTGCCTTTCGCTTTCCAGTCAGTCTCCGTCCACGGTGCTCCCTGGTGGCTCCAGGAAACCCATTCCTGCCATCCCTGCCACGGGTTAGCGGAGCCAGATGCACCCGCCCATTGCTCCTGCGAGGCCGCCTCCGTCGCTGTCTTGCCCTCTTTAATCCATGGGGCGGGGCCGCTGCTGCTGTCGGGCCCGCGCTGCGTGTGGGGCCTGGGATCGCGTTGCAGGAGCTTGGCGTGCTTCTCCTTGATTGTTGGCCAATTGACGTTGAGCTCTAGGTCTCTGTCCATTTTGTATGCGTCATACCATGCGCTGCCCCATGCCTGAAGGAATTCGCTGCGCAGCTGCAAGGTGTTACGCTTGGGGTCATGCTTTTCAGTCCCGATGGCTCCCTGCCTCACGGCAGCCCTCTTCACCCATGCGACCCAGACTCCATTAAACGCTCCTCCCAGCGTCCTTTGCAGGCGTACTATATTATCCTGTACAAGTTCGCCCTTCGTAACGTCAGCGTCCGCGACCGGGCACATA